>CM062504.1:2373309-2378309 GCA_031479575.1 Coregonus ussuriensis | reverse complement strand
GAATTATGCACGCATGACTGTAAGTCGCTTTGGATAAAAGCGTCTGCTAAATAGCATGTTATTATAAACTGGGAACAACTATCCCACTAAATCCAACCACTTACAGATTGGATTTGTTTAGAAAAATGTATGATTCTTTGTGTAGCATAAGATAAAAAAACAGTACATGCAGAAAACACAGATATTGAAACAATATGACAATGACACCCCTCCCACATCTGTGGATAACACCATATATTTAACTTCCTGGTTACTCTTAATGGAGTTTAAAGTACTCCATCCCAATCAATTCCAGTTATCAACACTAACTCCTTGGAGCGTATCGCTCTGTTGAAGGTTGAGTTAACTCCCAGTGGAGTCAATTTAACCCTCATTTTTTAAAAATTGCGATTTCAACTATCCTTCATTTACTGTGTATGTATCTATTGAAATGCAGCCCTGTCCTCAATAAGGTGTATCCCAAATGACACCCTGTTCCCTATGTAGTGCATTACTTTGGACCAGGGCCCATAGAGACTGTATAGGGAACAGGGCGTTCCCTATTTGGGATGATGCAGACCATAAACCCTAATGCCATTGTTCTAGAACGATCCGCTGCTGTCTCCACTCTGTGCCCCCAGCTATCTGTGTGCCAAATCATACCCTATTCCCTTGATCGGGTCCTACTGCCATTGTTCTAGAACGATCCACAGCTGTCTTCACTCTGTGCCCCCAGCTATCTGTGTGCCAAATCATACCCTATTCCCTTGATCGGGTCCTACTGCCAATGTTCTAGAACGATCCACTGCTGTCTCCACTCTGTGCCCCCAGCTATCTGTGTGCCAAATCATACCCTATTCCCTTGATCGGGTCCTACTGCCATTGTTCTAGAACGATCCACTGCTGTCTCCACTCTGTGCCCCCAGCTATCTGTGTGCCAAATCATACCCTATTCCCTTGATCGGGTCCATGGGGCTCTGGTCAAAGGAGGTAGGGTAGTATACACTCACATGAAAACGACACTACTTACTATAGAAAACTACACTACTTACTATAGAAAACTACACTACTTACTATAGAAAACTACACTACTTACTATAGAAAACTACACTACTTACTATAGAAAACTACACTACTTACTATAGAAAACTACAGTACTTACTATAGAAAACTACACTACATACTATAGAAAACTACACTACTTACTATAGAAAACTACACTACTTACTATAGAAAACTACACTACTTACTATAGAAAACTACACTACTTACTATAGAAAACGACACTACTTACTATAGAAAACTACATTACTTACTATAGAAAACTACACTACTTACTTTAGAAAACTACACTACTTACTATATAAAACTACACTACTTACTATAGAAAACTACACTACTTACTATAGAAAACTACACTACTTACTATAGAAAACTACAGTACTTACTATAGAAAACTACACTACTTACTATAGAAAACTACACTACTTACTATAGAAAACTACACTACTTACTATAGAAAACTACACTACTTACTATAGAAAACTACACTACTTACTATAGAAAACTACACTACTTACTATAGAAAACTACACTACTTACTATAGAAAACTACACTACTTACTATAGAAAACTACACTACTTACTATAGAAAACTACACTACCTACTATAGAAAAATACAGTACTTACTATAGAAAACTACACTACTTACTATATAAAACTACACTACTTACTATAGAAAACTACACTACTTACTATAGAAAACTACACTACTTACTATAGAAAACTACACTACTTACTATAGAAAACTACACTACTTACTATAGAAAACTACACTACTTACTATAGAACACTACACTACTTACTATAGAAAACTACACTACTTACTATAGAAAACTACACTACTTACTATAGAAAACTACACTACTTACTATAGAACACTACACTACTTACTATAGAAAACTAAACTACTTACTATATAAAACTACACTACTTACTATAGAAAACTACACTACTTACTATAGAAAACTACACTACTTACTATAGAAAACTACACTACTTACTATAGAAAACTACACTACTTACTATAGAAAACTACACTACTTACTATAGAAAACTACAGTACTTAGTATAGAAAACTACACTACTTACTATAGAAAACTACACTACTTACTATAGAAAACTACACTACTTACTATAGAAAACTACACTACCTACTGTAGAAAAATACAGTACTTACTATAGAAAACTACACTACTTACTATATAAAACTACACTACTTACTATAGAAAACTACACTACTTACTATAGAAAACTACACTACTTACTATAGAAAACTACACTACTTACTATAGAAAACTACACTACTTACTATAGAAAACTACACTACTTACTATAGAACACTACACTACTTACTATAGAAAACTACACTACTTACTATAGAAAACTACACTACTTACTATAGAAAACTACACTACTTACTATAGAACACTACACTACTTACTATAGAAAACTAAACTACTTACTATATAAAACTACACTACTTACTATAGAAAACTACACTACTTACTATAGAAAACTACACAACTTACTATAGAGAACTACACTACTTACTATAGAAAACTACACTACTTACTATAGAAAACTACACTACTTACTATAGAAAACTACACTACTTACTATAGAAAACTACAGTACTTAGTATAGAAAACTACACTACTTACTATAGAAAACTACACTACTTACTATAGAAAACTACACTACTTACTATATAAAACTACACTACTTACTATAGAAAACTACACTACTTACTATATAAAACTACACTACTTACTATAGAAAACTACACTACTTACTATAGAAAACTACACTACTTACTATATAAAACTACACTACTTACTATATAAAACTACACTACTTACTATAGAAAACTACACTACTTACTATAGAAAACTACACTACTTACTATAGAACACTACACTACTTACTATAGAAAACTACACTACTTACTATAGAAAACTACACTACTTACTATAGAAAACTACACTACTTACTATAGAAAAATACACTACTTACTATAGAACACTACAGTACTTACTATAGAAAACTACACTACTTACTATAGAAAACTACAGTACTTACTATAGAAAACTACACTACTTACTATAGAAAACGACACTACTTACTATAGAAAACTACACTACTTACTATAGAAAACTACACTACTTACTATAGAAAACGACACTACTTACTATAGAAAACTACACTACTTACTATAGAAAACTATACTACTTACTATAGAACACTACACTACTTACTATAGAAAACTACACTACTTACTATAGAAAACTACACTACTTACTATAGAACACTACACTACTTACTATAGAAAACTACACTACTTACTATAGAAAACTACACTACTTACTATAGAAAACTACACTACTTACTATAGAAAACTACACTACTTACTATAGAAAACTACACTACTTACTATATAATTCTGTAGTAAACTGTAGTATACTGTAGGATACTATACTACACACTGTAGTATACCTTGATCATGCATACTCTAAAATGTTGTAGTGTACTGTAGAATACTATAGTAAATACTGCAGTATACTACAGACTGCAAAAACACTACAGTAATTACTATAGTATGTATTACAGTATTTAGTTTGCATATACCCTACCCATTCCCCTCCCCCATGTCCCATTCCCCTCCCCCATGTCCCATTCCCCTCCCCCATGTCCCATTCCCCTCCCCCATGTCCCATTCCCCTCCCCCATGTCCCATTCCCCTCCCCCATGTCCCATAAGTGAGGAACCTTCCTGCCTAGTATAGACCATATACTGTATTGGTTATAGACAGGGCTGAACTGTCCTTTCAGACCTCGGTCCTACCTATAGTATCTACAGGTTATGGAACATTTGTTCTTTGAGTGTGTTTTGTCCAGTAGGTTTCCTCAAGGCCAAAGCCACCACTGCTATGTCAAAGATAATACAATTAAAACACTATATTAAATACTACAATAAATACTACAGTATACTAAAGTCTGCAAAAACACTACAGTAATTACTATATTATATACTAAAGTGTTGTTTTTACTACATACTTTTTACTATAGTAAATTGTAAATACCACAGTATACTACTGTCATGTCCATAACACTAGAGTAAATACTACAGTATCCTACAGTCATGTTCACAACACTAGAGTAAATACTACAGTATCCTACAGTCATGTTCACAACACTATAGTAAATACTACAGTCATGTTCACAACACTAGAGTAAATACTACAGTATACTACAGTCATGTTCACAACACTAGAGTAAATACTACAGTCATGCTCACAACACTAGAGTAAATACTACAGTATACCAGAGTCATGTTCACAACACTAGAGTAAATACTACAGTATCCTACAGTCATGTTCACAACACTATAGTAAATACTACAGTCATGTTCACAACACTAGAGTAAATACTACAGTATACTACAGTCATGTTCACAACACTAGAGTAAATACTACAGTCATGTTCACAACACTAGAGTAAATACTACAGTCATGCTCACAACACTAGAGTAAATACTACAGTCATGCTCACAACACTAGAGTAAATACTACAGTAAACTACAGTCATGTTCACAACACTAGAGTAAATACTACAGTCATGTTCACAACACTAGAGTAAATACTACAGTCATGCTCACAACACTAGAGTAAATACTACAGTAAACTACAGTCATGTTCACAACACTAGAGTAAATACTACAGTATACTACAGTCATGTTCACAACACTAGAGTAAATACTACAGTATACTACAGTCATGTTCACAACAGTAGAGTAAATACTACAGTATACTACAGTCATGTTCACAACACTAGAGTAAATACTACAGTCATGTTCACAACACTAGAGTAAATACTACAGTATACCTACACGTCATGTTCACAACACTACATGTCCCCACGGGAGCAGGCCATCGACAACCTCTCTCATCACCGCACTCTGT
>CM062504.1:2346794-2369294 GCA_031479575.1 Coregonus ussuriensis | reverse complement strand
TTACATTTTTCAACTGGTCCCGGGGGACCTTCAGACCAGTGTTGCGAGGCCTGTGGACGTCCTGGAGCAAAACAACCGACATGTACAGTACGTGTTCGTGAGAGTCTCACCTTTCCACAGAGGGGTCATATCAGTGTGTAGCCCAAACCGTTCGGACGCTACAGACAGAAGTTGGTATAACAGTTAGTATAATAGTTTGTAGGCCAAACCGCTACAGACGATTTTGTGAGAAGACTGATTTTCGGGATGTCTCATGGTCTGACAAACACCGCTCTAGCTCTGTCACCTTTCACCTCAGATGCGGAGGTGCGACATCAGGTGAATGCGGTGGATTGAGACTCATCCAATGCAACTGTATCTCCAGCTTAGGGGGATTTTTATATTATGCTTATTAGATTTCCGCGGGGGAGCGGACATCGACCTTAGAAGGAGTCTGTGTTTTCCTATATTACTGGACATGCGGCGGTGAATACAGTGAACCACTTTAGGTGTAGTTAGAAACCCCATCAGGACTATGGATGTTGGCTGGGCCTGTTGCATTTAGAACAGAGCTCTGGGCTTACCAAATGATAAATCACTCACTTAGACTGATTTCCTCTCGGTACAGTTTTGCAAAACTGAGATTCCAGTGGGGGAATGAACAGAACAGCACAGGAGGAACAGAAGGAGAGAGAGAGCCAGGAGGAGAGAGAGAAAGCCAGGAGGAAAGAGAGAGGAACGGGAGGAGAGAGAGAGGAACGGGAGGAGAGAGAGAGCCAGGAGGAGAGAGAGAGAGGGACGGGAGAAGAGAGAGAGAGAGGGAGAGAGAGAGAGAGAGAGAGAGAGAGAGAGAGAGAGAGAGAGAGAGAGAGAGAGAGAGAGAGAGAGGAGGGGGTAGTGTCCCGTAGCTCTGCAGAGAGAGGGAGCGAGGCAGAGCCTGGGGTAAAGGGGTAATTTGTTGGACACCTGAACCGCCCTCCTTTGATGACACAGTCCAGTGCTCCTCTTCCCAACACGTGTGCGCCTCTAATTTCTGGTCTCCGCACCACGCCAGAAGGAACACTTTGATTCCACTGCCATCATTGGACACATGTTTCTGGGCTGAGACTGGGCCAGAGGCGTTTCCCCCAACTAAATATCAATAGCTAACGGATACATGCTGTGGACTGTCAGAATATCGTCTATTTGGTTAGAATGTGACCAGAGAACAGACAGGGAGGGAGACCAGATAACTATCAGGAGGGAGACCAGATAACTGACAGGGAGGGAGACTAGATAACTGACAGGAGGGAGACTAGATAACTGACAGGGAGGGAGACCAGAGAACTGACAGGAGGGAGACCAGAGAACTGACAGGGAGGGAGACTAGATAACTGACAGGGAGGGAGACTAGATAACTGACAGGAGGGAGACCAGAGAACTGACAGGGAGGGAGACTGGAGAACTGACAGGGAGGGAGACCAGAGAACTGACAGGAGGGAGACCAGAGAACTGACAGGGAGGGAGACTAGATAACTATCAGGAGGGAGACCAGAGAACTGACAGGGAGGGAGACTAGATAACTGACAGGGAGGGAGACTAGATAACTGACAGGGAGGGAGACCAGAGAACTGACAGGAGGGAGACCAGAGAACTGACAGGGAGGGAGACTAGATAACTGACAGGAGGGAGACTAGATAACTGACAGGAGGGAGACCAGAGAACTGACAGGGAGGGAGACTGGAGAACTGACAGGGAGGGAGACCAGAGAACTGACAGGAGGGAGACCAGAGAACTGACAGGGAGGGAGACTAGATAACTGACAGGAGGGAGACCAGAGAACTGACAGGAGGGAGACTAGAGAACTGACAGGGAGGGAGACCAGAGAACTGACAGGAGGGAGACTAGATAACTGACAGGAGGGAGACTAGATAACTGACAGGGAGGGAGACTAGATAACTGACAGGAGGGAGACTAGATAACTGACAGGGAGGGAGACTAGATAACTGACAGGGAGGGAGACTAGATAACTGACAGGAGGGAGACTAGATAACTGACAGGAGGGAGACTAGATAACTGACAGGAGGGAGACTAGATAACTGACAGGAGGGAGACTAGATAACTGACAGGGAGGGAGACTAGATAACTGACAGGGAGGGAGACCAGATAACTGACAGGGAGGGAGACTAGATAACTGACAGGAGGGAGACTAGATAACTGACAGGAGGGAGACTAGATAACTGACAGGGAGGGAGACTAGATAACTGACAGGGAGGGAGACTAGATAACTGACAGGAGGGAGACTAGATAACTGACAGGGAGGGAGACTAGAGAACTGACAGGAGGGAGACTAGAGAACTGACAGGAGGGAGACTAGATAACTGACAGGGAGGGAGACCAGATAACTATCAGGAGGGAGACCAGAGAACTGACAGGAGGGAGACTAGATAACTAGTAGGGAGGGAGACTAGATAACTAGTAGGGAGGGAGACTAGATAACTGAGACCAGAGAACTGAGACCAGAGAACTGAGACCAGAGAACTGAGACCATAGAACTGAGGGAACACTTCAGACAGTATCTAAACAGAAGAACATCCTTTAGCTGCAGTGGAGAACATTGACCAGAGTGAAGAGGAAAAACGTGGGAGCGAGGGAAAGAGAGAGTGAAAGGGAGAGACAGATGAAAACATTTAAGACCGTTTCCAGCAGGAAGACAGAGAAAATGTTATTAGATGAGGCTTGCCGCTGTAAATTGAACACAGCGGCCGGGCAGAGGGCCAAGAACGTGTGGTCTCAGCCGTGAAGACAGTGTCAGAGAGATACACAGAGCCAAGGCCCTCTGCAATGGGACACAGACCATCTGACTCTGCAAAACACAGACACACACACACACACACACACACACACACACACACACACACACACACACACACACAAAGCCACACACACACACACGGCCACAAACACAGCAACACACACACAGTATTGTGCAGCTATCCTTGTGGAGACATACAATTCAGTCCCATTCAAAATTCTATTTTCCCTAACCCCTAACCCTAACCCTAACCCTAACCCTAACCTGTACCATTACCCTAAACCCAACCCTAACCTTAACCCTAACACTAACCTTAACCCAAAAACCTAACCTTAATCCTAACCCTAAACCTAACCCTAGCTCCTAACGATAACCCTAAAACTAACCCTAGCTCCTAACCCTAAACCTAATTCTAACACACACACACACACACACACACACACACACACACACACACACACACACACACACACACACACACACACACACACACACACACACACACACACACACACACACACACACACACACACACACACACACACACACACACACACACAGAGAGACACAAACACAGCCACACACACACACACACAGAGACGCAAACACAGCCACACACACACACACACACACACAAACACACACACAGAGAGAGACACAAACACAGCCACACACACACACACAGAGACACAAACACAGCCACACACAAACACACACACACACACACACACAGCCACACACACAAACATAGCCACACACACACATCACTCTGCAGCTAAACCAGAGCTAAAAAAACCACAGAGTATCTAGCTAGCTACTCCCAAACCTGTGGGAATGTTGGGAGTTGGGACGGAACTATTGGATAGAACCTTTAGGAAGATCAGCGATATTGGAAGTGTTGGAGATAATGGTTAAGCGTGGTGTCGATCACACAACAATTTTTCTGAAGTTAAAAGTATTGATTTGCTTATATTCAGTCAGTACTATCAATGCATGGCAACGGTTCCAGTTGCGTTTCTGTCATGCGGTGTGATGCATGCTGTTACGTCAGAGGGCTATTCTTAGTGGCAGAGCTGTGTCACAACCCAATGTCCCTGTTATTGAGATCCTGTTCCATTGTGCAGGTTAAGTGCTGATAATGGGTAGTGGTGAGCGTGGGTTGTGGTGTCACATTGAGAAACCTCCCTCTGCCAGTGTCAGGGGATGGAGGAGGAGGGGGTGGGGGGGAGACTTATCACTGCCCACACTTCCTCTAAAGGGATGATCTGAGACGGTCTGGACACAGGGAACTTCCTGTCTGGCTTCACCCCGCTGGGACAGACGCTGTGGTCCCACTGCCTCCTGACCACGTCCCCTTCCTTCTCACAACACACTGCCTCCTGACCACATCCCTCTCCTTCTCACAACACACTGCCTCCTGACCACGTCCTTTCTCCTTCTCACAACACAGAGTACCGACAACACGCTGGTGGTCTGGTCAAGCAGAGGAGCTTCGGTGACGGCATGATCACACGATTGACAAAGGTTGTAAATGCAAGTTCTACCCAAGATGGCTTCGCTGTTGGACAATGCAGCGCACATTACCTGGGAATACTCACTGCAGATCGGTTCATGTTCTACCTGCAAAGCTTTAGAATGCGAACATATGAGGGAAGTTGCGGTCCTATTGGTACAACCGATTCACAAATGAATGAATGATGAAAACATCATGCTACATAATCTGTCCTCCATCTCAGCAAACATATTTATCTCACTACTTACTATCCTTGCAATCGCTTGTCTTGGCCTTTATGTTTCAGTATGTGTCAGCTGAATATGTATCCGAGGCTGTAGGGCACGGTCCCAGGCTTGTCTCATGGCTGAGGAAGGCTTCGTAACTCAGGGTAACTTAGTGACTGTCCCGTGGCCAACCTCTCTGGGAGGACACCAGCAACAGGAGTTATGTCACACCAGAGGGTAATTACACCTAATCCAACCCAGCAACACACATATACCCTAGTAAATCCTCACCACCGGGAACATAATTTATTCATGCCTGAATCTCTCTCTCTCTCTCTCTCTCTCTCTCTCTCTCTCTCTCTCTCTCTCTCTCTCTCTCTCTCTCTCTCTCTCTCTCTCTCTCTCTCTCTCTCTCTCTCTCCCTCTCGCCCTCTCGCCCTCTCTCTCTCTCTCTCTCTCTCTCTCTCTCTCTCTCTCTCTCTCTCTCTCTCTCTCTCTCTCTCTCGCTCTCTCCCTCTCTCCCTCTCTCCCTCTCTCCTCTCTCTCTCTCTCTCTCTCTCTCTCTCTCTCTCTCTCTCTCTCTCTCTCTCTCTCTCTCCCTCTCGCCCTCTCTCTCTCTCTCTCTCTCTCTCTCTCTCTCTCTCTCTCTCTCTCTCTCTCTCTCTCTCTCTCCTCTCTCTCTCTCTCTCTCTCTCTCTCTCTCTCTCTCTCTCTCTCTCTCTCTCTCCCTCTCTTCTTAATGTGTCACATCATGATAGCCAAGCTCTGTTGGAATCCATCATGCCGGAGGATATCCAGCTCTTTCACATCACCAACAACTTGCGTTCAGAATACCTTTCTGAGTAGGGAACAATATACATTAAATGGAGACGACACACCATGTCCTCTGTAGCTCAGCTGGTAGAGCACGGCGCTTGTAACGCCAAGGTAGTGGGTTCGATCCCCGGGACCACCCATACACAAAAAAGAATTATGCACGCATGACTGTAAGTCGCTTTGGATAAAAGCGTCTGCTAAATAGCATGTTATTATAAACTGGGAACAACTATCCCACTAAATCCAACCACTTACAGATTGGATTTGTTTAGAAAAATGTATGATTCTTTGTGTAGCATAAGATAAAAAAACAGTACATGCAGAAAACACAGATATTGAAACAATATGACAATGACACCCCTCCCACATCTGTGGATAACACCATATATTTAACTTCCTGGTTACTCTTAATGGAGTTTAAAGTACTCCATCCCAATCAATTCCAGTTATCAACACTAACTCCTTGGAGCGTATCGCTCTGTTGAAGGTTGAGTTAACTCCCAGTGGAGTCAATTTAACCCTCATTTTTTAAAAATTGCGATTTCAACTATCCTTCATTTACTGTGTATGTATCTATTGAAATGCAGCCCTGTCCTCAATAAGGTGTATCCCAAATGACACCCTGTTCCCTATGTAGTGCATTACTTTGGACCAGGGCCCATAGAGACTGTATAGGGAACAGGGCGTTCCCTATTTGGGATGATGCAGACCATAAACCCTAATGCCATTGTTCTAGAACGATCCGCTGCTGTCTCCACTCTGTGCCCCCAGCTATCTGTGTGCCAAATCTTACCCTATTCCCTTGATCGGGTCCTACTGCCAATGTTCTAGAACGATCCACTGCTGTCTCCACTCTGTGCCCCCAGCTATCTGTGTGCCAAATCATACCCTATTCCCTTGATCGGGTCCTACTGCCATTGTTCTAGAACGATCCACTGCTGTCTCCACTCTGTGCCCCCAGCTATCTGTGTGCCAAATCATACCCTACTCCCTTGATCGGGTCCATGGGGCTCTGGTCAAAGGAGGTAGGGTAGTATACACTCACATGAAAACGACACTACTTACTATAGAAAACTACACTACTTACTATAGAAAACTACACTACTTACTATAGAAAACTACACTACTTACTATAGAAAACTACACTACTTACTATAGAAAACTACACTACTTACTATAGAAAACTACACTACTTACTATAGAAAACTACACTACTTACTATAGAAAACTACACTACTTACTATAGAAAACTACACTACTTACTATAGAAAACTACACTACTTACTATAGAAAACGACACTACTTACTATAGAAAACTACACTACTTACTATAGAAAACTACACTACTTACTATAGAAAACTACACTACTTACTATATAAAACTACACTACTTACTATAGAAAACTACACTACTTACTATATAAAACTACACTACTTACTATAGAAAACTACAGTACTTACTATAGAAAACTACACTACTTACTATAGAAAACTACACTACTTACTATAGAAAACTACACTACTTACTATAAAAAACTACACTACTTACTATAGAAAACTACACTACTTACTATAGAAAACGACACTACTTACTATAGAAAACTACACTACTTACTATAGAAAACTACACTACTTACTATAGAAAACTACACTACCTACTATAGAAAAATACAGTACTTACTATAGAAAACTACACTACTTACTATATAAAACTACACTACTTACTATAGAAAACTACACTACTTACTATAGAAAACTACACTACTTACTATAGAAAACTACACTACTTACTATAGAAAACTACACTACTTACTATAGAAAACTACACTACTTACTATAGAACACTACTCTACTTACTATAGAAAACTACACTACTTACTATAGAAAACTACACTACTTACTATAGAAAACTACACTACTTACTATAGAACACTACACTACTTACTATAGAAAACTAAACTACTTACTATATAAAACTACACTACTTACTATAGAAAACTACACTACTTACTATAGAAAACTACACAACTTACTATAGAAAACTACACTACTTACTATAGAAAACTACACTACTTACTATAGAAAACTACACTACTTACTATAGAAAACTACACTACTTACTATAGAAAACTACAGTACTTAGTATAGAAAACTACACTACTTACTATAGAAAACTACACTACTTACTATAGAAAACTACACTACTTACTATATAAAACTACACTACTTACTATAGAAAACTACACTACTTACTATAGAAAACTACACTACTTACTATATAAAACTACACTACTTACTATAGAAAACTACACTACTTACTATAGAAAACTACACTACTTACTATATAAAACTACACTACTTACTATAGAAAACTACACTACTTACTATAGAAAACTACACTACTTACTATAGAAAACTACACTACTTACTATAGAACACTACACTACTTACTATAGAAAACTACACTACTTACTATAGAAAACTACACTACTTACTATAGAAAACTACACTACTTACTATAGAAAAATACACTACTTACTATAGAACACTACAGTACTTACTATAGAAAACTACACTACTTACTATAGAAAACTACAGTACTTACTATAGAAAACTACACTACTTACTATAGAAAACGACACTACTTACTATAGAAAACTACACTACTCACTATAGAAAACTACACTACTTACTATAGAAAACGACACTACTTACTATAGAAAACTACACTACTTACTATAGAAAACTATACTACTTACTATAGAAAACGACACTACTTACTATAGAACACTACACTACTTACTATAGAAAACTACACTACTTACTATAGAAAACTACACTACTTACTATAGAACACTACACTACTTACTATAGAAAACTACACTACTTACTATAGAAAACTACACTACTTACTATAGAAAACTACACTACTTACTATATAAAACTACACTACTTACTATAGAAAACTACACTACTTACTATATAATTCTGTAGTAAACTGTAGTATACTGTAGGATACTATACTACACACTGTAGTATACCTTGATCATGCATACTCTAAAATGTTGTAGTGTACTGTAGAATACTATAGTAAATACTGCAGTATACTACAGACTGCAAAAACACTACAGTAATTACTATAGTATGTATTACAGTATTTAGTTTGCATATACCCTACCCATTCCCCTCCCCCATGTCCCATTCCCCTCCCCCATGTCCCATTCCCCTCCCCCATGTCCCATTCCCCTCCCCCATGTCCCATTCCCCTCCCCCATGTCCCATAAGTGAGGAACCTTCCTGCCTAGTATAGACCATATACTGTATTGGTTATAGACAGGGCTGAACTGTCCTTTCAGACCTCGGTCCTACCTATAGTATCTACAGGTTATGGAACATTTGTTCTTTGAGTGTGTTTTGTCCAGTAGGTTTCCTCAAGGCCAAAGCCACCACTGCTATGTCAAAGATAATACAATTAAAACACTATATTAAATACTACAATAAATACTACAGTATACTAAAGTCTGCAAAAACACTACAGTAATTACTATATTATATACTAAAGTGTTGTTTTTACTACATACTTTTTACTATAGTAAATTGTAAATACCACAGTATACTACTGTCATGTCCATAACACTAGAGTAAATACTACAGTATCCTACAGTCATGTTCACAACACTAGAGTAAATACTATAGTATCCTACAGTCATGTTCACAACACTATAGTAAATACTACAGTCATGTTCACAACACTAGAGTAAATACTACAGTATACTACAGTCATGTTCACAACACTAGAGTAAATACTACAGTCATGCTCACAACACTAGAGTAAATACTACAGTATACCAGAGTCATGTTCACAACACTAGAGTAAATACTACAGTATCCTACAGTCATGTTCACAACACTATAGTAAATACTACAGTCATGTTCACAACACTAGAGTAAATACTACAGTATACTACAGTCATGTTCACAACACTAGAGTAAATACTACAGTCATGTTCACAACACTAGAGTAAATACTACAGTCATGCTCACAACACTAGAGTAAATACTACAGTCATGCTCACAACACTAGAGTAAATACTACAGTCATGCTCACAACACTAGAGTAAATACTACAGTCATGTTCACAACACTAGAGTAAATACTACAGTCATGTTCACAACACTAGAGTAAATACTACAGTCATGCTCACAACACTAGAGTAAATACTACAGTATACTACAGTCATGTTCACAACACTAGAGTAAATACTACAGTATACTACAGTCATGTTCACAACAGTAGAGTAAATACTACAGTCATGCTCACAACACTAGAGTAAATACTACAGTCATGTTCACAACACTAGAGTAAATACTACAGTCATGTTCACAACACTAGAGTAAATACTACAGTCATGCTCACAACACTAGAGTAAATACTACAGTATACTACAGTCATGTTCACAACACTAGAGTAAATACTACAGTATACTACAGTCATGTTCACAACAGTAGAGTAAATACTACAGTATACTACAGTCATGTTCACAACACTAGAGTAAATACTACAGTCATGTTCACAACACTAGAGTAAATACTACAGTATACTACAGTCATGTTCACAACACTACAGTCCCCAGGGAGCAGGCCATCGACAACCTCTCTTCATCACACTCTGTCCTGGGCAGTCTTCTCAATCTGCCTGTAACCATGTGTCTAGTGAAATATTACCATGTCCTAAACACTAAATTACCTCGTACCCCTGCATATTGACTCAGTACCGGTACTCCTTGTTATTGTTATATATTGTGACATTATTTTCCATTTTTATTTGCTAATTTTCTTACTTTTTAACTCTGCATTGTTGGAAAGGGTGCGTAAGGAAGCATTTCACAGTAAGGTCTACACCTGTTGTATTCGGCACATGTGACAAATAACATTTTATTTTATTTTATTTTGAGCATCCTCAACACATCATAAACCCTCTCTCTCTCCACTAAACAGCATCCTCAACACATTATAAACACTCTCTCTCCACTAAACAGCATCCTCAACACATCATAAACACTCTATCCCTCCACTAAACACTAAACAGCATCCTCAACACATCATAAACTCCCTCTCTCTCTCCTCTAAACAGTAAACAGCATCCTCAACACATCATAAACCCTCTCTCTCCACTAAACAGCATCCTCAACACATCATAAACACTCTATCCCTCCACTAAACACTAAACAGCATCCTCAACACATCATAACCGCTCTCTCTCTCTCCACTAAACAGCATCCTCAACACATCATAAACCCTCTCTCTCTCCACTAAACACTAAACAGCATCCTCAACACATCATAACCGCTCTCTCTCTCTCCACTAAACAGCATCCTCAACACATCATAAACCCTCTCTCTCTCCACTAAACACTAAACAGAATCCTCAACACATCATAAACCCTCTCTCTCTCTCTCTCTCTCTCTCTCTCTCTCTCTCTCTCTCTCTCTCTCTCTCTCTCTCTCTCTCTCTCTCTCTCTCTCTCTCTCTCTCTCTCTCTCTCTCTCTCTCTCTCTCCACTAAACAGCATCCTCAACACATCATAAACACTCTCTCTCTCCACTAAACAGCACACTCAATACATCATAAACCCTCTCTCTCTCTCTCTCTCTCTCTCTCTCTCTCTCTCTCTCCACTAAACAGCATCCTCAACACATCATAAACCCTCTCTCTCTCTCTCTCTCTCTCTCCACTAAACAGCATCCTCAACACATCATAAACCCCTTCTCTCCACTAAACACTAAATAGCATCCTCAACACATGACAAACCCACTCTCTCTCCACTAAACACTAAATAGCATACTCAACACATCATAAACCCTCTCTCTCTCCACTAAACAATAAACAGCATCCTCAACACAACAAAAACCCTCTCTCTCTCTCCACTAAACAGCATCCTCAACACATCATAAACACTCTCTCTCTCCACTAAACAGCATCCTCAACACATCATAAACCCTCTCTCTCGCCACTAAACACTAAACAGCATCCTCAACACATCATAAACCCTCTCTCTCTCTCCACTAAACAGCATCCTCAACACATCATAAACCATTTCTCTCGCTCTCTCCACTAAACAATAAACAGCATCCTCAACACATCATAAACCCTCTCTCTCTCCACTAAACACTAAACAGCATCCTCGACACATCATAAACCCTATCTCTCTCCACTAAACAGCATCCTCAACACATCATAAACCCTCTCTCTCTCCACTAAACACTAAACAGTATCATTAACACATCATAAACCCTCTCTCTCTCCACTAAACACTAAACAGCATCCTCAACACATCATAAACCCTCTCTCTCTCCACTAAACAGCATCCTCAACACATTATAAACCCCCTCTCTCTCTCCACTCTCCACTAAACAGCATCCTCAACACATCATAAACACTCTCTCTCTCCACTACAGTACTTACTATAGAAAACTACACTACTTACTATAGAAAACTACAGTACTTACTATAGAAAACTACACTACTTACTATAGAAAACGACACTACTTACTATAGAAAACTACACTACTCACTATAGAAAACTACACTACTTACTATAGAAAACGACACTACTTACTATAGAAAACTACACTACTTACTATAGAAAACTATACTACTTACTATAGAAAACGACACTACTTACTATAGAACACTACACTACTTACTATAGAAAACTACACTACTTACTATAGAAAACTACACTACTTACTATAGAACACTACACTACTTACTATAGAAAACTACACTACTTACTATAGAAAACTACACTACTTACTATAGAAAACTACACTACTTACTATATAAAACTACACTACTTACTATAGAAAACTACACTACTTACTATATAATTCTGTAGTAAACTGTAGTATACTGTAGGATACTATACTACACACTGTAGTATACCTTGATCATGCATACTCTAAAATGTTGTAGTGTACTGTAGAATACTATAGTAAATACTGCAGTATACTACAGACTGCAAAAACACTACAGTAATTACTATAGTATGTATTACAGTATTTAGTTTGCATATACCCTACCCATTCCCCTCCCCCATGTCCCATTCCCCTCCCCCATGTCCCATTCCCCTCCCCCATGTCCCATTCCCCTCCCCCATGTCCCATTCCCCTCCCCCATGTCCCATAAGTGAGGAACCTTCCTGCCTAGTATAGACCATATACTGTATTGGTTATAGACAGGGCTGAACTGTCCTTTCAGACCTCGGTCCTACCTATAGTATCTACAGGTTATGGAACATTTGTTCTTTGAGTGTGTTTTGTCCAGTAGGTTTCCTCAAGGCCAAAGCCACCACTGCTATGTCAAAGATAATACAATTAAAACACTATATTAAATACTACAATAAATACTACAGTATACTAAAGTCTGCAAAAACACTACAGTAATTACTATATTATATACTAAAGTGTTGTTTTTACTACATACTTTTTACTATAGTAAATTGTAAATACCACAGTATACTACTGTCATGTCCATAACACTAGAGTAAATACTACAGTATCCTACAGTCATGTTCACAACACTAGAGTAAATACTATAGTATCCTACAGTCATGTTCACAACACTATAGTAAATACTACAGTCATGTTCACAACACTAGAGTAAATACTACAGTATACTACAGTCATGTTCACAACACTAGAGTAAATACTACAGTCATGCTCACAACACTAGAGTAAATACTACAGTATACCAGAGTCATGTTCACAACACTAGAGTAAATACTACAGTATCCTACAGTCATGTTCACAACACTATAGTAAATACTACAGTCATGTTCACAACACTAGAGTAAATACTACAGTATACTACAGTCATGTTCACAACACTAGAGTAAATACTACAGTCATGTTCACAACACTAGAGTAAATACTACAGTCATGCTCACAACACTAGAGTAAATACTACAGTCATGCTCACAACACTAGAGTAAATACTACAGTCATGCTCACAACACTAGAGTAAATACTACAGTCATGTTCACAACACTAGAGTAAATACTACAGTCATGTTCACAACACTAGAGTAAATACTACAGTCATGCTCACAACACTAGAGTAAATACTACAGTATACTACAGTCATGTTCACAACACTAGAGTAAATACTACAGTATACTACAGTCATGTTCACAACAGTAGAGTAAATACTACAGTCATGCTCACAACACTAGAGTAAATACTACAGTCATGTTCACAACACTAGAGTAAATACTACAGTCATGTTCACAACACTAGAGTAAATACTACAGTCATGCTCACAACACTAGAGTAAATACTACAGTATACTACAGTCATGTTCACAACACTAGAGTAAATACTACAGTATACTACAGTCATGTTCACAACAGTAGAGTAAATACTACAGTATACTACAGTCATGTTCACAACACTAGAGTAAATACTACAGTCATGTTCACAACACTAGAGTAAATACTACAGTATACTACAGTCATGTTCACAACACTACAGTCCCCAGGGAGCAGGCCATCGACAACCTCTCTTCATCACACTCTGTCCTGGGCAGTCTTCTCAATCTGCCTGTAACCATGTGTCTAGTGAAATATTACCATGTCCTAAACACTAAATTACCTCGTACCCCTGCATATTGACTCAGTACCGGTACTCCTTGTTATTGTTATATATTGTGACATTATTTTCCATTTTTATTTGCTAATTTTCTTACTTTTTAACTCTGCATTGTTGGAAAGGGTGCGTAAGGAAGCATTTCACAGTAAGGTCTACACCTGTTGTATTCGGCACATGTGACAAATAACATTTTATTTTATTTTATTTTGAGCATCCTCAACACATCATAAACCCTCTCTCTCTCCACTAAACAGCATCCTCAACACATTATAAACACTCTCTCTCCACTAAACAGCATCCTCAACACATCATAAACACTCTATCCCTCCACTAAACACTAAACAGCATCCTCAACACATCATAAACTCCCTCTCTCTCTCCTCTAAACAGTAAACAGCATCCTCAACACATCATAAACCCTCTCTCTCCACTAAACAGCATCCTCAACACATCATAAACACTCTATCCCTCCACTAAACACTAAACAGCATCCTCAACACATCATAACCGCTCTCTCTCTCTCCACTAAACAGCATCCTCAACACATCATAAACCCTCTCTCTCTCCACTAAACACTAAACAGCATCCTCAACACATCATAACCGCTCTCTCTCTCTCCACTAAACAGCATCCTCAACACATCATAAACCCTCTCTCTCTCCACTAAACACTAAACAGAATCCTCAACACATCATAAACCCTCTCTCTCTCTCTCTCTCTCTCTCTCTCTCTCTCTCTCTCTCTCTCTCTCTCTCTCTCTCTCTCTCTCTCTCTCTCTCTCTCTCTCTCTCTCTCTCTCTCTCTCTCTCTCCACTAAACAGCATCCTCAACACATCATAAACACTCTCTCTCTCCACTAAACAGCACACTCAATACATCATAAACCCTCTCTCTCTCTCTCTCTCTCTCTCTCTCTCTCTCCACTAAACAGCATCCTCAACACATCATAAACCCTCTCTCTCTCTCTCTCTCTCTCCACTAAACAGCATCCTCAACACATCATAAACCCCTTCTCTCCACTAAACACTAAATAGCATCCTCAACACATGACAAACCCACTCTCTCTCCACTAAACACTAAATAGCATACTCAACACATCATAAACCCTCTCTCTCTCCACTAAACAATAAACAGCATCCTCAACACAACAAAAACCCTCTCTCTCTCTCCACTAAACAGCATCCTCAACACATCATAAACACTCTCTCTCTCCACTAAACAGCATCCTCAACACATCATAAACCCTCTCTCTCGCCACTAAACACTAAACAGCATCCTCAACACATCATAAACCCTCTCTCTCTCTCCACTAAACAGCATCCTCAACACATCATAAACCATTTCTCTCGCTCTCTCCACTAAACAATAAACAGCATCCTCAACACATCATAAACCCTCTCTCTCTCCACTAAACACTAAACAGCATCCTCGACACATCATAAACCCTATCTCTCTCCACTAAACAGCATCCTCAACACATCATAAACCCTCTCTCTCTCCACTAAACACTAAACAGTATCATTAACACATCATAAACCCTCTCTCTCTCCACTAAACACTAAACAGCATCCTCAACACATCATAAACCCTCTCTCTCTCCACTAAACAGCATCCTCAACACATTATAAACCCCCTCTCTCTCTCCACTCTCCACTAAACAGCATCCTCAACACATCATAAACACTCTCTCTCTCCACTACAGTACTTACTATAGAAAACTACACTACTTACTATAGAAAACTACAGTACTTACTATAGAAAACTACACTACTTACTATAGAAAACGACACTACTTACTATAGAAAACTACACTACTCACTATAGAAAACTACACTACTTACTATAGAAAACGACACTACTTACTATAGAAAACTACACTACTTACTATAGAAAACTATACTACTTACTATAGAAAACGACACTACTTACTATAGAACACTACACTACTTACTATAGAAAACTACACTACTTACTATAGAAAACTACACTACTTACTATAGAACACTACACTACTTACTATAGAAAACTACACTACTTACTATAGAAAACTACACTACTTACTATAGAAAACTACACTACTTACTATATAAAACTACACTACTTACTATAGAAAACTACACTACTTACTATATAATTCTGTAGTAAACTGTAGTATACTGTAGGATACTATACTACACACTGTAGTATACCTTGATCATGCATACTCTAAAATGTTGTAGTGTACTGTAGAATACTATAGTAAATACTGCAGTATACTACAGACTGCAAAAACACTACAGTAATTACTATAGTATGTATTACAGTATTTAGTTTGCATATACCCTACCCATTCCCCTCCCCCATGTCCCATTCCCCTCCCCCATGTCCCATTCCCCTCCCCCATGTCCCATTCCCCTCCCCCATGTCCCATTCCCCTCCCCCATGTCCCATAAGTGAGGAACCTTCCTGCCTAGTATAGACCATATACTGTATTGGTTATAGACAGGGCTGAACTGTCCTTTCAGACCTCGGTCCTACCTATAGTATCTACAGGTTATGGAACATTTGTTCTTTGAGTGTGTTTTGTCCAGTAGGTTTCCTCAAGGCCAAAGCCACCACTGCTATGTCAAAGATAATACAATTAAAACACTATATTAAATACTACAATAAATACTACAGTATACTAAAGTCTGCAAAAACACTACAGTAATTACTATATTATATACTAAAGTGTTGTTTTTACTACATACTTTTTACTATAGTAAATTGTAAATACCACAGTATACTACTGTCATGTCCATAACACTAGAGTAAATACTACAGTATCCTACAGTCATGTTCACAACACTAGAGTAAATACTATAGTATCCTACAGTCATGTTCACAACACTATAGTAAATACTACAGTCATGTTCACAACACTAGAGTAAATACTACAGTATACTACAGTCATGTTCACAACACTAGAGTAAATACTACAGTCATGCTCACAACACTAGAGTAAATACTACAGTATACCAGAGTCATGTTCACAACACTAGAGTAAATACTACAGTATCCTACAGTCATGTTCACAACACTATAGTAAATACTACAGTCATGTTCACAACACTAGAGTAAATACTACAGTATACTACAGTCATGTTCACAACACTAGAGTAAATACTACAGTCATGTTCACAACACTAGAGTAAATACTACAGTCATGCTCACAACACTAGAGTAAATACTACAGTCATGCTCACAACACTAGAGTAAATACTACAGTCATGCTCACAACACTAGAGTAAATACTACAGTCATGTTCACAACACTAGAGTAAATACTACAGTCATGTTCACAACACTAGAGTAAATACTACAGTCATGCTCACAACACTAGAGTAAATACTACAGTATACTACAGTCATGTTCACAACACTAGAGTAAATACTACAGTATACTACAGTCATGTTCACAACAGTAGAGTAAATACTACAGTCATGCTCACAACACTAGAGTAAATACTACAGTCATGTTCACAACACTAGAGTAAATACTACAGTCATGTTCACAACACTAGAGTAAATACTACAGTCATGCTCACAACACTAGAGTAAATACTACAGTATACTACAGTCATGTTCACAACACTAGAGTAAATACTACAGTATACTACAGTCATGTTCACAACAGTAGAGTAAATACTACAGTATACTACAGTCATGTTCACAACACTAGAGTAAATACTACAGTCATGTTCACAACACTAGAGTAAATACTACAGTATACTACAGTCATGTTCACAACACTACAGTCCCCAGGGAGCAGGCCATCGACAACCTCTCTTCATCACACTCTGTCCTGGGCAGTCTTCTCAATCTGCCTGTAACCATGTGTCTAGTGAAATATTACCATGTCCTAAACACTAAATTACCTCGTACCCCTGCATATTGACTCAGTACCGGTACTCCTTGTTATTGTTATATATTGTGACATTATTTTCCATTTTTATTTGCTAATTTTCTTACTTTTTAACTCTGCATTGTTGGAAAGGGTGCGTAAGGAAGCATTTCACAGTAAGGTCTACACCTGTTGTATTCGGCACATGTGACAAATAACATTTTATTTTATTTTATTTTGAGCATCCTCAACACATCATAAACCCTCTCTCTCTCCACTAAACAGCATCCTCAACACATTATAAACACTCTCTCTCCACTAAACAGCATCCTCAACACATCATAAACACTCTATCCCTCCACTAAACACTAAACAGCATCCTCAACACATCATAAACTCCCTCTCTCTCTCCTCTAAACAGTAAACAGCATCCTCAACACATCATAAACCCTCTCTCTCCACTAAACAGCATCCTCAACACATCATAAACACTCTATCCCTCCACTAAACACTAAACAGCATCCTCAACACATCATAACCGCTCTCTCTCTCTCCACTAAACAGCATCCTCAACACATCATAAACCCTCTCTCTCTCCACTAAACACTAAACAGCATCCTCAACACATCATAACCGCTCTCTCTCTCTCCACTAAACAGCATCCTCAACACATCATAAACCCTCTCTCTCTCCACTAAACACTAAACAGAATCCTCAACACATCATAAACCCTCTCTCTCTCTCTCTCTCTCTCTCTCTCTCTCTCTCTCTCTCTCTCTCTCTCTCTCTCTCTCTCTCTCTCTCTCTCTCTCTCTCTCTCTCTCTCTCTCTCTCTCTCTCTCTCTCTCTCCACTAAACAGCATCCTCAACACATCATAAACACTCTCTCTCTCCACTAAACAGCACACTCAATACATCATAAACCCTCTCTCTCTCTCTCTCTCTCTCTCTCTCTCTCTCCACTAAACAGCATCCTCAACACATCATAAACCCTCTCTCTCTCTCTCTCTCTCTCCACTAAACAGCATCCTCAACACATCATAAACCCCTTCTCTCCACTAAACACTAAATAGCATCCTCAACACATGACAAACCCACTCTCTCTCCACTAAACACTAAATAGCATACTCAACACATCATAAACCCTCTCTCTCTCCACTAAACAATAAACAGCATCCTCAACACAACAAAAACCCTCTCTCTCTCTCCACTAAACAGCATCCTCAACACATCATAAACACTCTCTCTCTCCACTAAACAGCATCCTCAACACATCATAAACCCTCTCTCTCGCCACTAAACACTAAACAGCATCCTCAACACATCATAAACCCTCTCTCTCTCTCCACTAAACAGCATCCTCAACACATCATAAACCATTTCTCTCGCTCTCTCCACTAAACAATAAACAGCATCCTCAACACATCATAAACCCTCTCTCTCTCCACTAAACACTAAACAGCATCCTCGACACATCATAAACCCTATCTCTCTCCACTAAACAGCATCCTCAACACATCATAAACCCTCTCTCTCTCCACTAAACACTAAACAGTATCATTAACACATCATAAACCCTCTCTCTCTCCACTAAACACTAAACAGCATCCTCAACACATCATAAACCCTCTCTCTCTCCACTAAACAGCATCCTCAACACATTATAAACCCCCTCTCTCTCTCCACTCTCCACTAAACAGCATCCTCAACACATCATAAACACTCTCTCTCTCCACTAAACAGCATCCTCAACACATCATAAACCCACTCTCTCTCCACTAAACAATAAACAGCATCCTCAACACATCATAAACCCTCTCTCACTCTCCACTAAACAGCATCCTCAACACATCATAAACACTCTCTCTCTCCACTAAACAGCATCCTCAACACATCATAAACACTCTCTCTCTCCACTAAACAGCATCCTCAACACATCATAAACACTCTCTCTCTCTCCACTAAACACTAAACAGCATCCTCAACACATCTTAACCGCTCTCTCTCTCTCCACTAAACACTAAACAGCATCCTCAACACATCATAAACCCTCTCTCTCTCCACTAAACACTAAACAGCATCCTCAACACATCTTAACCGCTCTCTCTCTCTCCACTAAACAGCATCCTCAACACATCATAAACCCTCTCTCTCTCCACTAAACACTAAACAGCATCCTCAACACATCATAAACCCCCCCTCTCTCTCTCTCTCTCTCTCTCCACTAAACAGCATCCTCAACACATCATAAACACTCTCTCTCTCCACCAAACAGCACCCTCAACACATCATAAACCCTCTCTCTCTCTCTCTCTCTCTCTCCACTAAACAGCATCCTCAACACATCATAAACACTCTCTCTCCACTAAACAGCATCCTCAACACATCATAAACCCCTTCTCTCCACTAAACACTAAATAGCATCCTCAACACATGAAAAACCCACTCTCTCTCCACTAAACACTAAATAGCATCCTCAACACATCATAAACCCTCTCTCTCTCCACTAAACAATAAACAGCATCCTCAACACATCAAAAACCCTCTCTCTCTCTCCACTAAACATCATCCTCAACACATCATAAACACTCTCTCTCTCCACTAAACAGCATCCTCAACACATCATAAACCCTCTATCTCGCCACTAAACACTAAACAGCATCCTCAACACATCATAAACCCTCTCTCTCTCTCCACTAAACAGCATCCTCAACACATCATAAACCATTTCTCTCGCTCTCTCCACTAAACAATAAACTGCATCCTCGACACATCATAAACCCTATCTCTCTCCACTAAACAGCATCCTCAACACATCATAAACCCTCTCTCTCTCCACTAAACACTAAACAGTATCATTAACACATCATAAACCCTCTCTCTCTCCACTAAACACTAAACAGTATCATTAACACATCATAAACCCTCTCTCTCTCCACTAAACACTAAACAGCATCCTCAACACATCATAAACCCCCTCTCTCTCCACTAAACAGCATCCTCAACACATCATAAACCCTCTCTCTCTCCACTAAACAGCATCCTCAACACATTATAAACCCCCTCTCTCTCTCCACTAAACAATAAACAGCATCCTCAACACATCAAAAACCATCTCTCTCTCTCCACTAAACACTAAACAGCATCCTCAACACATCATATACGTCTCTCTCTCTCCACTAAACAGCATCCTCAACACATCATAAACCCTCTCTCTCTCCACTAAACAGCATCCTCAACACATCATAAACCCTCTCTCTCTCCACTAAACAGCATCCTCAACACATTATAAACCCCCTCTCTCTCTCCACTAAACAATAAACAGCATCCTCAACACATCATAAACCCACTCTCTCTCCACTAAACACTAAACAGCATCCTCAACACATCATAAACGTCTCTCTCTCTCCACTAAACAGCATCCTCAACACATCATAAACCATTTCTCTCGCTCTCTCCACTAAACAATAAACAGCATCCTCAACACATCAAAAACCCTCTCTCTCTCTCCACTAAACAGCATCCTCAACACATCATAAACCCTATCTCGCTCCACTAAACAGCACCCTCAACACATCATAAACCCTCTCTCTCTCTCTCTCTCTCTCTCTCCACTAAACAGCATCCTCAACACATCATAAACCCCCCCCCCTCTCTCTCTCTCTCTCTCCACTAAACAGCATCCTCAACACATCATAAACCCCTTCTCTCCACTAAACACTAAATAGCATCCTCAACACATGAAAAACCCACTCTCTCTCCACTAAACACTAAATAGCATCCTCAACACATCATAAACCCTCTCTCTCTCCACTAAACAATAAACAGCATCCTCAACACATCAAAAACCCTCTCTCTCTCTCCACTAAACATCATCCTCAACACATCATAAACACTCTCTCTCTCCACTAAACAGCATCCTCAACACATCATAAACCATTTCTCTCGCTCTCTCCACTAAACAATAAACTGCATCCTCGACACATCATAAACCCTATCTCTCTCCACTAAACAGCATCCTCAACACATCATAAACCCTCTCTCTCTCCACTAAACACTAAACAGTATCATTAACACATCATAAACCCTCTCTCTCTCCACTAAACACTAAACAGTATCATTAACACATCATAAACCCTCTCTCTCTCCACTAAACACTAAACAGCATCCTCAACACATCATAAACCCCCTCTCTCTCCACTAAACAGCATCCTCAACACATCATAAACCCTCTCTCTCTCCACTAAACAGCATCCTCAACACATTATAAACCCCCTCTCTCTCTCCACTAAACAATAAACAGCATCCTCAACACATCAAAAACCATCTCTCTCTCTCCACTAAACACTAAACAGCATCCTCAACACATCATAAACGTCTCTCTCTCTCCACTAAACAGCATCCTCAACACATCATAAACCCTCTCTCTCTCCACTAAACAGCATCCTCAACACATCATAAACCCTCTCTCTCTCCACTAAACAGCATCCTCAACACATTATAAACCCCCTCTCTCTCTCCACTAAACAATAAACAGCATCCTCAACACATCATAAACCCACTCTCTCTCCACTAAACACTAAACAGCATCCTCAACACATCATAAACGTCTCTCTCTCTCCACTAAACAGCATCCTCAACACATCATAAACCATTTCTCTCGCTCTCTCCACTAAACAATAAACA
>CM062504.1:2336794-2339294 GCA_031479575.1 Coregonus ussuriensis | reverse complement strand
CCGACCAGGCCCAAATCCCCGTCATTCGCATGAAGAGGAGACGCTGATACAGGGGGCGGAGATCGGGGTGCCTTGTGAGAATTCGTCGGCGAGTGGGTAACCCGCCTCTACCATCCGTTCCATTGGCCAACGTGCAATCACTGGAGATTAAACTGGATGAGCTCCATTCAAAACTATCCTACCAACGGGACATTAAAAACTGTAATATTTTATGTTTCACCGAGTTGTGGCTAAACGACGACATGGATAACATACAGTTGGCTGCCTCTGGTAAGACAAGGGGTGGCGGTCTGTGTCTATTTGTCAATAACAGCTGGTGCGCAAAATCAAATATTAAGGAAGTTTCTAGGTTTTGCTCGCCTGAGGTAGAGTATCTCATGATAAGCTGTAGACCACACTATTTACCAAGAATGTTTTCATCTATATTTTTTGTAGCTGTCTATTTACCACCACAAACCAATGCTGGCACTAAGACAACACTCAACGAGCTGTATAAAGCCATAAGCAAACAAGAAAATGCTCATCCAGAGGTGGCGCTCCTAGTGGCCGGGGACTTTAATACAGAGAAACTTAAATCCGTTTTACCAAATTTCTACCAGCATGTTACATGTGCAACAGGAAGAAAAAAAACTCTAGACCACCTTTACTCCACACACAGAGAGGCATACAAAGTTCTCCCTCGCCCTCTATTTGGCAAATCTGACCATAATTCTATCCTCCTCATTCCTGCTTACAAGCAAAAACTAAAACAGGAAGTACCAGTGACTCGGTTAATATGGAAATGGTCAGATGAGGCGGATGCTAAGCTACAGGACTGTTTTGCTAGCACAGACTGGAACATGTTCCGGGACTCATCCGATGGCATTGAGGAGTACACCACATCAGTCACCGGCTTCATCAATAAGTGCATCGATGACGTTGTCCCCACAGTGACCGTACGTACATACCCCAACCAGAAGCCAAAGATTACAGGCAACATCCACACTGAGCTAAACGGTAGAGCTGCAGCTTTCAAGGAGCGGGACTCTAACCCGGACGCTTATAAGAAATCCCGCTATGCCCTCAGACGAACCATCAAACAGGCAAAGCATAAATACAGGACTATGATTGAATCGTACTACACCGGCTCCGACGCTCGTCGGATGTGGCAGGGCTTGCAAACTATTACGGACTACAAAGGGAAGCCCAGCTGCTAGCTGCCCAGTGACGCGAGCCTACCAGACGAGCTAAATTACTTCTATGCTCGCTTCGAGGCAAGCAACACTGAAGCATGCATGAGAGCACCAGCTGTTCCAGATGACTGTGTGTTCACGCTCTCCGTAGCCGATGTGAGGAAGACCTTTAAACAGGTAAACATTCACAAGGCCGCAGGGCCAGACGGATTACCAGGACGTGTACTCCGAGCATGCGCTGACCAACTGGCAATTGTTTTCACTGACATTTTCAACCTATCCCTGGCCGAGTCTGTAATACCAACATGTTTCAAGCAGACCACCATAGTCCCTGTGCCCAAGAATACTAAGGTAACTTGCCTAAATGACTACCGACCCGTAGCACTGACGTCTGTAGCCATGAAGTGCTTTGAAAGGCAGGTCATGGCTCACATCAACACCATTATCCCAGAAACCCTAGACCCACTCCAATTTGCATACCGCCCTAACAGATCCACAGATGACGCAATCTCTATTGCACTCAACACTGACCTTTCCCACCTGGACAAAAGGAACAACTACGTGGGAATGCTGTTCATTGACTACAGCTCAGCATTCAACACCATAGTGCTCTCAAAGCTCATCACTAAGCTAAGGACCCTGGGATGGAAGTTACAATCTATCTGCAATATTAAAGCTGATCTACCCTCTAAAATAAAAGGACCAGCCCACAGACCGACCAGGACCCTGGGAGTAAACACCTCCCTCTGCAACTGGATCCTGGACTTCGCCCCCATGTGGTAAGGGTAGGTAACAACACATTTGCCACGCTGATCCTCAACACGGGGGCCCCTCAGGGGTGTGTGCTCAGTCCCTCCTGTACTCCTTGTTTACCCATGACTGCATGGCCAGGCACGACTCCAACTCCATCATTAAGTTTGCAGATGACACAACGGTGGTAGGCCTGATCACCGACAACGATGAGACAGATGAGACAGAGACCTGGAAGTGTGGTGCCAGGATAACAACCTCTCCGTCAACGTGATCAAGGCAAAGGAGATGATCGAGGACTACAGGAAAAGGAGGGCCGAGCACGCCCCCATTCTCATCGACGGGGCTGTAGTGGAGCAGGTTGAGAGCTTCAAGTACATTGGTGTCCACATCACCAACAAACTATCATGGTCCAAACACACCAAGACAGGGCACGACAAAGCCTATTCCCCTTCA
The DNA here is from genome assembly GCA_031479575.1 of Coregonus ussuriensis. Taxonomy (NCBI): domain Eukaryota; kingdom Metazoa; phylum Chordata; class Actinopteri; order Salmoniformes; family Salmonidae; genus Coregonus; species Coregonus ussuriensis. The sequence goes on along the minus strand of CM062504.1, from coordinate 2,336,916 downwards.
GGAGACTGAAAAGATTTGTCATGGGTCCTCAGATCCTCAAAAAGTTATACAGCTGCACCATCGAGAGCATCCTGACTGGTTGCATCACCGCCTGGTATGGCAACTGCTCGGCCTCCGACCGC
>CM062504.1:2321794-2334294 GCA_031479575.1 Coregonus ussuriensis | reverse complement strand
CAGAGATATGGGCTGGTCAGAGATATGGGCTGGTCAGAGATATGGGCTGGTCAAAGATATGGCCTGGTCTGTCTGCTGGCTGGTCATAGATATGGGCTGGTCAGAGATATGGGCTGGTCAGAGATATAGGCTGGTCAGAGATATGGGCTGGTCAGAGATATAGGCTGGTCAGAGATATGGGCTGGTCAGAGATATGGGCTGGTCAGAGATATGGGCTGGTCAGAGATATAGGCTGGTCAGATAGATTATTAGCCTACAAGCAGGAACGCACATATAAACCCACCCTCAGGAGGTAGAAGCCATGCGTTGCCTTTGGGGTTTCAATGGCCATTTAAATGTCATTTTCTCAGTAAGTCACTGACCATGCAAGATAGACAGATATTCCCAAGATATATGACCATATCTTGTTTTGTGCACTTTTTGAGTTGTTTATGTTATTGTAAGGCCCTCTACACACATTACCCAGGCTGACCCATGTCTGACCTGACCTAACCTCTGACCTGGGATGACCCGTGTCTGACCTGACCTAACCTCTGACCTGGGCTGACCCGTGTCTGACTTGACCTCTGACCTGGGCTGACCCGTGTCTGACCTGACCTAAACTCTGACCTGGGCTGACCCGTGTCTGACCTGACCTAACCTCTGACCTGGGCTGACCCGTGTCTGACCTGACCTAACCTCTGACCTGGGCTGACCCGTGTCTGACCTGACCTAACCTCTGACCTGGGCTGACCCGTGTCTGACCTGACCTAACCTCTGACCTGGGCTGACCCGTGTCTGACCCGACCTGACCTAACCTCTGAGATGGGTGACCCGTGTCTGAACTGACCAAACCTCTGACCTAGATTGACCTGTGTCTGACCTGACCTAACCTCTGACTTGGGTTGACCCGTGTCTGACCTGACCTAACCTCTATACTGAGGAGCGTGGTAAATTATCACTTTATTGTCTGTCACTTTATTGTCTGTCACTTTATTGACAGATAGCCTCCTCAACATACAACATACAACATACAACATACAATATATCAGGTATACAGCCATGAGACTCACGTTTGACCTCTGGAAAATACGTGTTTCTGTAGGCAGAAGACTGAGAGGGGAACAGAAATAGTGATCGTGGCCAGGAGGATCATAAACCTCATCAGTAGATAGAACATTGACTGACAAATGGAGCTGTCCTGACAGGTAACTGGCTCCTGAAGCAACACCTGCAGCTCCCCAGTCTGTGGCAGGTAAATGACAGGTAACTGGCTCTTGAAGCAACACCTGCAGCTCCCCAGTCTGTGGCAGGTAAATGACAGCTAACTGGCTCCTGAAGCAACACCTGCAGCTCCCCAGTCTGTGGCAGGTAAATGACAGCTAACTATCTCCTGAAGCAACACCTGCAGCTCCCCAGTCTGTGGCAGGTAAATGACAGCTAACTATCTCCTGAAGCAACACCTGCAGCTCCCCAGTCTGTGGCAGGTAAATGACAGCTAACTATCTCCTGAAGCAACACCTGCAGCTCCCCAGTCTGTGGAAGGTAAATGACAGCTAACTGTCTCCTGAAGCAACACCTGCAGCTCCCCAGTCTGTGGCAGGTAAATGACAGCTAACTGGCTCCTGAAGCAACACCTGCAGCTCCCCAGTCTGTGGCAGGTAAATGACAGCTAACTGGCTCCTGAAGCAACACCTGCAGCTCCCCAGTCTGTGGCAGGTAAATGACAGGTAACTATCTCCTGAAGCAACACCTGCAGCTCCCCAGTCTGTGGCAGGTAAATGACAGCTAACTGGCTGGGAGCCAGACACTTTGACATCGTAACTCTGGAGTTTGAGTTGAGGGAACAGAACGGCAGGGAACAATCAGTGGTCCTGTTTTATAGGGGACGTCAGTCAGTCAGTCAGTCAGTAAAACAGCAGGGAACAGAACAGTCAGTCCTGCTGTTTTATAGGGGATGTCAGTCAGTCAATCAGTAACATAGCAGGGAACAGAACAGTCAGTCCTCCTGTTTTATAGTCAGTCAGTAACACAGCTGTGTGAACAGGGAGCAGCTTCATGCCCGGGCCACGCCGTCTCATGCCCGGGCCACGCCGTATATAACCCATTACTGAACACCTTTAACGGGTTGGCACTTGGCAGAATGAGGCCCATGGCAGACTTGTGTAACACTGCTGAATCAACAGTTTTCACTAGGGATCTGTTTCCAATGGGTAGGAACAGAGGTAGGATACTGTAGGTGGGGAGGTCTAGCTGGTAAGGACAGAGGTAGGATACTGTAGGTGGGGAGATCTAGCTGGTAAGGGACAGAGGTAGGATACTGTAGGTGGGGAGATCTAGCTGGTAAGGGACAGAGGTAGGATACTGTAGGTGGGGAGATCTAGCTGGTAAGAACAGAGGTAGGATACTGTAGGTGGGGAGGTCTAGCTGGTAAGGACAGAGGTAGGATACTGTAGGTGGGGAGATCTAGCTGGTAAGGACAGAGGTAGGATACTGTAGGTGGGGAGGTCTAGCTGGTAAGGACAGATGTAGGATACTGTAGGTGGGGAGGTCTAGCTGGTAAGGACAGAGGTAGGATACTGTAGGTGGGGAGGTCTAGCTGGTAAGGACAGAGGTAGGATACTGTAGGTGGGGAGATCTAGCTGGTAAGGACAGAGGTAGGATACTGTAGGTGGGGAGATCTAGCTGGTAAGGACAGAGGTAGGATACTGTAGGTGGGGAGATCTAGCTGGTAAGGACAGAGGTAGGATACTGTAGGTGGGGAGATCTAGCTGGTAAGGACAGAGGTAGGATACTGTAGGTGGGGAGGTCTAGCTGGTAAGGACAGAGGTAGGATACTGTAGGTGGGGAGATCTAGCTGGTAAGGACAGAGGTAGGATACTGTAGGTGGGGAGATCTAGCTGGTAAGGACAGAGGTAGGATACTGTAGGTGGGGAGATCTAGCTGGTAAGAACAGAGGTAGGATACTGTAGGTGGGGAGATCTAGCTGGTAAGGACAGAGGTAGGATACTGTAGGTGGGGAGATCTAGCTGGTAAGGACAGAGGTAGGATACTGTAGGTGGGGAGGTCTAGCTGGTAAGGACAGAGGTAGGATACTGTAGGTGGGGAGATCTAGCTGGTAAGGACAGAGGTAGGATACTGTAGGTGGGGAGATCTAGCTGGTAAGGACAGAGGTAGGATACTGTAGGTGGGGAGATCTAGCTGGTAAGGACAGAGGTAGGATACTGTAGGTGGGGAGATCTAGCTGGTAAGGACAGAGGTAGGATACTGTAGGTGGGGAGATCTAGCTGGTAAGGACAGAGGTAGGATACTGTAGGTGGGGAGATCTAGCTGGTAAGAACAGAGGTAGGATACTGTAGGTGGGGAGATCTAGCTGGTAAGGACAGAGGTAGGATACTGTAGGTGGGGAGATCTAGCTGGTAAGGACAGAGGTAGGATACTGTAGGTGGGGAGGTCTAGCTGGTAAGGACAGCGGTAGGATACTGTAGGTGGGGAGATCTAGCTGGTAAGGACAGAGGTAGGATACTGTAGGTGGGGAGATCTAGCTGGTAAGGAACAGAGGTAGGATACTGTAGGTGGGGAGATCTAGCTGGTAAGGACAGAGGTAGGATACTGTAGGTGGGGAGATCTAGCTGGTAAGGACAGAGGTAGGATACTGTAGGTGGGGAGATCTAGCTGGTAAGGACAGAGGTAGGATACTGTAGGTGGGGAGATCTAGGTAGTAAGGAACAAGGCCTTTAGACTGATGAATATCAAGACCGTCCTGTCGGTAGGATATTATATATATATATATATATATACAATAGCTTTGTATCAGAACATGACTTGGCATCTTTGAATCTTTCCAAATGCCACCAGCAACTTGTCTATCAAAAACAACCGCAGTCTGACGTCACAATGGGACCGTGATCTTTCCATTGTAGAATACCTCTGCAGAGGTATCACACCGTGCCACGTGACAATGAGTGACTAGGACTATGCACGGTTGAACAGCCTGGCGCTCAGACAGGTCACACCACACCCGCTTCTACCAGCACTCAATCTGTCAATCAAAACGCCCGCTGCTGCTCTCACCAACACACAACACCCCCCCCACACGGCACGCGCTCAACAGACAGAATCCCCATCTCCATTCCACCACTGAATGACTAGGGGGGAAAAGTAAATATGGGGGGGGGGGGGGGGGGGGGTTGCTTCAGACATCATCGATCAAACACCACCAGCCCCCTCTCTCTAGAGGTCAGTGTTCCCAGAATGCATAGTCCTATGCCACCGCCGTACGTGCCAGGAAGCCACAAGGCAGTTGGTCACGTCTCTCCTCTGCACCCTGCGTGAAAACCCAGCTAGCACATAACGTTCTGAGAACCATATGTTTCTTAGAGCTTGGTGAGAGCGTGGTTGTCCTGTGGTTATTTGGCGTACAACCTTCCCACAACGTTCTGGGGAATGGAGCAGGATAGTCGCTTGGCTTTGGAACATTCTCAGCACTTTTAAGGAACTGGACAAAATTATGTTATTTTCTTGGCATTTCATTACTTTAACAGATTGTTTCTTAAAAGTTCAAACATGGTTACGTTTAATTAAATTTTTTGGTAATGTCCTGGGAACATTTTCCAACTGGTTTGATATTGGGAATGTTCTCAAATAGTTCAGAGAAAGTTAAGAAACAACGTTCTTCTGTGGGAATTTCATTACTTCAGCATATAGTTTTCTGCAGGTTTCCTCATGGTTTTTTTAAAAGTCATGTTCTCAGAACATTAAGAAAACTTTCCATAAAAACCACAAGAAAACATTAGTAACGTTCAAATAACGTTCTAAGAATGTTATTGGAAAACATATGTATACTGTAAACTCATATACACAGTTTATTAGGTACACCCCCCCCCCCGTTCACGAAAATGTTTAGCTCCTACAAACAGCGAGTCATGTGGCCATGGCTTGCTATATAAAGCAGGCAGACAGGCATCGAGGCATTCAGTTACCGTTCGATTGAACGTTAGAATGGGCAAAACAAGTGAACTAAGCGACTTTGAGCGTGGTATGATCGTCGGTGCCAAGCGAGCCGGTTCCAGTATCTCAGAAACGGCCAGGGCCTCCTGGGCTTTTCACGTATGAAAGTGTCTAAGGTTTACCGAGAATGGTGCGACAAAACAAAAAACATCCAGTCAGCGGCAGTCCTGTGGGCGAAAACAGCTCGTTGATGAGAGGTTGAAGAAGAATGACAAGAATCGTGCAAGCTAACTGGCGGGCCACAAACAGGCAAATAACGGCACAGTACAACAGTGGTTTGCAGAACGGCATCTCAGAACACACAACTCGTCGATCCTTGTCACAGATGGGGCTATTGCAGCAGACGACCACACCAGGGTTCCACTCCTATCAGCTCAAAACAAGAAGAAGCGGCTCCAGTGGGCACGCCATCACCAACACTGGACAAATGAGGAGTGGAAAAACATTGCCTGGTCAGACAAATCCCGGTTCCTATTGTGTCATGCTGATGGCAGAGTCAGGATTTGGCATAAGTAGCATTTAGTCCATGGCTCCATCCTGCCTGCCATCAACGGTACAGGCGGTTAGCGGTGGTGTAATGGTGTGGGGAGTGTTTTCCTGGGACACATTAGGTCCCTTGATACCAATTGAGCAACGTTTGAATGCCACACCTTGTAGAATCCATGCCCCGAAGAATTCAGGCTGTTCTGGAGGCAAAGGGGGGTCCGACCCGGTACTAGACGGGTGTACCTAATAAACATTCCGTTCTCAGCATCAAAAAAACTCTCTCTATCCTCTGTCTTGTTAAGTGAGTTCAGGTGTGTTGGCCGAGCCCACTAATTGGCCACACCCGATCTTAATGAGTGCTTGTTTCCTTTGAAATGGGGTCTGTTTGAATTGACTAAAATTAACAGCTTTGTATGAGTAAAAAAAAAACATGGAATGTTAGTTAGCTCCATCCTGATGGCGCAGTGGACTAATTCCATGGATAGAAAACAGAAGATCATAGGTTTGAATCTCACTGACGCTGTGCCTCCTCCCTCCTCTCCTAATCCCCTCCTCCTCCTCCTCTCCTCCCCTCCTGTCCTACTGCCATCGTCCTGTCCTCCCTCTCTCCTCCCCTCCTGTCCTCCCTCTCTCCTCCCCTCCTGTCCTCCCTCTCTCCTCCCCTCCTGTCCTCCCTCTCTCCTCCCCTCCTGTCCTCCCTCTCTCCTCCCCTCCTGTCCTACTGCCATCGTCCTGTCCTCCCTCTCTCCCCCCTCCTGTCCTACTGCCATCGTCCTGTCCTCCCTCTCTCCTCCCCTCCTGTCCTCCCTCTCTCCTCCCCTCCTGTCCTCCCTCTCTCCTCCCCTCCTGTCCTACTGCCATCGTCCTGTCCTCCCTCTCTCCTCCCCTCCTGTCCTCCCTCTCTCCTCCCCTCCTGTCCTACTGCCATCGTCCTGTCCTCCCTCTCTCCCCCCTCCTGTCCTCCCTCTCTCCTCCCCTCCTGTCCTCCCTCTCTCCTCCCCTCCTGTCCTCCCTCTCTCCTCCCCTCCTGTCCTCCCTCTCTCCTCCCCTGTCCTACTGACATCGTCCTGTCCTCCCTCTCTCCTCCCCTCCTGTCCTCCCTCTCTCCTCCCCTCCTGTCCTACTGCCATCGTCCTGTCCTCCCTCTCTCCCCCCCTCCTGTCCTCCCTCTCTCCTCCCCTCCTGTCCTACTGCCATCGTCCTGTCCTCCCTCTCTCCTCCCCTCCTGTCCTACTGCCATCGTCCTGTCCTCCCTCCCTCTCTCCCCCCTCCTGTCCTCCCTCTCTCCTCCCCTCCTGTCCTCCCTCTCTCCTCCCCTGTCCTACTGCCATCGTCCTGTCCTCCCTCCCTCTCTCCCCCCTCCTGTCCTCCCTCTCTCCTCCCCTCCTGTCCTCCCTCTCTCCTCCCCTGTCCTACTGCCATCGTCCTGTCCTCCCTCTCTCCTCCCCTCCTGTCCTCCCTCTCTCCTCCCCTCCTGTCCTACTGCCATCGTCCTGTCCTCCCTCTCTCCTCCCCTCCTGTCCTCCCTCTCTCCTCCCCTGTCCTACTGCCATCGTCCTGTCCTCCCTCTCTCCTCCCCTCCTGTCCTCCCTCTCTCCTCCCCTCCTGTCCTACTGCCATCGTCCTGTCCTCCCTCTCTCCCCCCTCCTGTCCTCCCTCTCTCCTCCCCTCCTGTCCTCCCTCTCTCCTCCCCTGTCCTACTGCCATCGTCCTGTCCTCCCTCTCTCCCCCCTCCTGTCCTCCCTCTCTCCCCCCTCCTGTCCTCCCTCTCTCCTCCCCTCCTGTCCTCCCTCTCTCCTCCCCTCCTGTCCTACTGCCATCGTCCTGTCCTCCCTCTCTCCTCCCCTCCTGTCCTACTGCCATCGTCCTGTCCTCCCTCTCTCCCCCCTCCTGTCCTCCCTCTCTCCCCCCTCCTGTCCTCCCTCTCTCCTCCCCTCCTGTTCTACTGCCATCGTCCTGTCCTCCCTCTCTCCTCCCCTCCTGTCCTCCCTCTCTCCTCCCCTCCTGTCCTCCCTCTCTCCTCCCCTCCTGTCCTCCCTCCCTCTCTCCTCCCCTCCTGTCCTCCCTCTCTCCTCCCCTCCTGTCCTACTGCCATCGTCCTGTCCTCCCTCTCTCCTCCCCTCCTGTCCTACTGCCATCGTCCTGTCCTCCCTCTCTCCTCCCCTCCTGTCCTCCCTCTCTCCTCCCCTCCTGTCCTCCCTCTCTCCTCCCCTCCTGTCCTCCCTCTCTCCTCCCCTCCTGTCCTCCCTCTCTCCTCCCCTCCTGTCCTCCCTCTCTCCTCCCCTCCTGTCCTCCCTCTCTCCTCCCCTCCTGTCCTACTGCCATCGTCCTGTCCTCCCTCTCTCCTCCCCTCCTGTCCTCCCTCTCTCCTCCCCTCCTGTCCTCCCTCTCTCCTCCCCTCCTGTCCTCCCTCTCTCCTCCCCTCCTGTCCTACTGCCATCGTCCTGTCCTCCCTCTCTCCTCCCCTCCTGTCCTACTGCCATCGTCCTGTCCTCCCTCTCTCCTCCCCTCCTGTCCTCCCTCTCTCCTCCCCTCCTGTCCTCCCTCTCTCCTCCCCTCCTGTCCTACTGCCATCGTCCTGTCCTCCCTCTCTCCTCCCCTCCTGTCCTCCCTCTCTCCTCCCCTCCTGTCCTACTGCCATCGTCCTGTCCTCCCTCTCTCCCCCCTCCTGTCCTCCCTCTCTCCCCCCCTCCTGTCCTCCCTCTCTCCTCCCCTCCTGTCCTACTGCCATCGTCCTGTCCTCCCTCTCTCCTCCCCTCCTGTCCTACTGCCATCGCCCTGTCCTCCCTCTCTCCCCCCTCCTGTCCTACTGCCATCGTCCTGTCCTCCCTCTCTCCTCCCCTCCTGTCCTCCCTCTCTCCTCCCCTCCTGTCCTCCCTCTCTCCCCCTCCTGTCCTCCCTCTCTCCTCCCCTCCTGTCCTACTGCCATCGTCCTGTCCTCCCTCTCTCCTCCCCTCCTGTCCTCCCTCTCTCCTCCCCTCCTGTCCTACTGCCATCGCCCTGTCCTCCTCCTCTCCTCCCCTCCTGTCCTACTGCCATCGTCCTGTCCTCCCTCTCTCCCCCCTCCTGTCCTCCCTCTCTCCCCCCTCCTGTCCTCCCTCTCTCCTCCCCTCCTGTCCTACTGCCATCGTCCTGTCCTCCCTCTCTCCTCCCCTCCTGTCCTCCCTCTCTCCTCCCCTCCTGTCCTACTGCCATCGTCCTGTCCTCCCTCTCTCCTCCCCTCCTGTCCTCCCTCTCTCCTCCCCTCCTGTCCTCCCTCTCTCCTCCCCTCCTGTCCTACTGCCATCGTCCTGTCCTCCCTCTCTCCCCCCTCCTGTCCTACTGCCATCGTCCTGTCCTCCCTCTCTCCCCCCTCCTGTCCTCCCTCTCTCCTCCCCTCCTGTCCTACTGCCATCGTCCTGTCCTCCCTCTCTCCTCCCCTCCTGTCCTACTGCCATCGTCCTGTCCTCCCTCTCTCCCCCCTCCTGTCCTCCCTCTCTCCCCCCTCCTGTCCTCCCTCTCTCCTCCCCTCCTGTCCTCCCTCTCTCCTCCCCTCCTGTCCTCCCTCTCTCCTCCCCTGTCCTACTGACATCGTCCTGTCCTCCCTCTCTCCTCCCCTCCTGTCCTCCCTCTCTCCTCCCCTCCTGTCCTACTGCCATCGTCCTGTCCTCCCTCTCTCCCCCCTCCTGTCCTCCCTCTCTCCTCCCCTCCTGTCCTCCCTCTCTCCCCCCTCCTGTCCTCCCTCTCTCCTCCCCTCCTGTCCTACTGCCATCGTCCTGTCCTCCCTCTCTCCTCCCCTCCTGTCCTACTGCCATCGTCCTGTCCTCCCTCTCTCCTCCCCTCCTGTCCTCCCTCTCTCCTCCCCTCCTGTCCTCCCTCTCTCCTCCCCTCCTGTCCTCCCTCTCTCCTCCCCTCCTGTCCTCCCTCTCTCCTCCCCTCCTGTCCTCCCTCTCTCCCCCCTCCTGTCCTCCCTCTCTCCTCCCCTCCTGTCCTCCCTCTCTCCTCCCCTCCTGTCCTACTGCCATCGTCCTGTCCTCCCTCCCTCTCTCCTCCCCTCCTGTCCTACTGCCATCGTCCTGTCCTCCCTCTCTCCCCCCTCCTGTCCTACTGCCATCGTCCTGTCCTCCCTCTCTCCCCCCTCCTGTCCTCCCTCTCTCCCCCCTCCTGTCCTCCCTCTCTCCCCCCTCCTGTCCTCCCTCTCTCCTCCCCTCCTGTCCTCCCTCTCTCCTCCCCTCCTGTCCTCCCTCTCTCCTCCCCTCCTGTCCTCCCTCTCTCCTCCCCTCCTGTCCTACTGCCATCGTCCTGTCCTCCCTCTCTCCTCCCCTCCTGTCCTACTGCCATCGTCCTGTCCTCCCTCTCTCCTCCCCTCCTGTCCTACTGCCATCGTCCTGTCCTCCCTCTCTCCTCCCCTCCTGTCCTCCCTCTCTCCTCCCCTCCTGTCCTCCCTCTCTCCTCCCCTCCTGTCCTACTGCCATCGCCCTGTCCTCCCTCTCTCCTCCCCTCCTGTCCTCCCTCTCTCCTCCCCTCCTGTCCTCCCTCTCTCCTCCTCCTCCTCTCCTCCCCTCCTGTCCTACTGCCATCGTCCTGTCCTCCCTCTCTCCTCCCTCCTGTCCTCCCTCTCTCCTCCCCTCCTGTCCTCCCTCTCTCCTCCCCTCCTGTCCTCCCTCTCTCCTCCCCTCCTGTCCTCCCTCTCTCCTCCCCTCCTGTCCTACTGCCATCGTCCTGTCCTCCCTCTCTCCTCCCCTCCTGTCCTACTGCCATCGTCCTGTCCTCCCTCTCTCCTCCCCTCCTGTCCTACTGCCATCGTCCTGTCCTCCCTCTCTCCTCCCCTCCTGTCCTACTGCCATCGTCCTGTCCTCCCTCTCTCCTCCCCTCCTGTCCTACTGCCATCGTCCTGTCCTCCCTCTCTCCTCCCCTCCTGTCCTCCCTCTCTCCTCCCCTCCTGTCCTACTGCCATCGTCCTGTCCTCCCTCTCTCCTCCCCATAAACAGGTGGGTTGTTGCCTAATGCTAAATATTATATTACCCTGGAGACCTATCACTCCTCTGCACCATGGTTACCCTAACATCACTGTTTAATATAGAGATGTATCTGTTTAACATCACTGTTTAATATAGAGATGTATCTGTTTAATATAGAGATGTATCTGTTTAATATAGAGATGTATCTGTTTAATATAGAGATGTATCTGTTTAATATAGAGATGTATCTGTTTAATATAGAGATGTACAGTGGGGGAAAAAAGTATTTAGTCAACCACCAATTGTGCATGTTCTCCCACTTAAAAAGATGAGAGAGGCCTGTAATTTTCATCATAGGTACACGTCAACTATGACAGACAAATTGAGAAAAAAAAATCCAGAAAATCACATTGTAGGATTTTTTATGAATTTATTTGCAAATTATGGTGGAAAATAAGTATTTGGTCACCTAAAAACAAGCAAGATTTCTGGCTCTCACAGACCTGTAACTTCTTCTTTAAGAGGCTCCTCTGTCCTCCACTCGTTACCTGTATTAATGGCACCTGTTTGAACTTGTTATCAGTATAAAAGACACCTGTCCACAACCTCAAACAGTCACACTCCAAACTCCACTATGGCCAAGACCAAAGAGCTGTCAAAGGACACCAGAAAAAAAATTGTAGACCTGCACCAGGCTGGGAAGACTGAATCTGCAATAGGTAAGCAGCTTGGTTTGAAGAAATCAACTGTGGGAGCAATTATTAGGAAATGGAAGACATACAAGACCACTGATAATCTCCCTCGATCTGGGGCTCCACGCAAGATCTCACCCCATGGGGTCAAAATGATCACAAGAACGGTGAGCAAAAATCCCAGAACCACACGGGGGGACCTAGTGAATGACCTGCAGAGAGCTGGGACCAAAGTAACAAAGCCTACCATCAGTAACACACTACGCCGCCAGGGACTCAAATCCTGCAGTGCCAGACGTGTCCCTCTGCTTAAGCCAGTACATGTCCAGGCCCATCTGAAGTTTGCTAGGGTGTATTTGGATGATCCAGAAGAGGATTGGGAGAATGTCATATGGTCAGATGAAACCAAAATATAACTTTTTGGTAAAAACTCAACTCGTCGTGTTTGGAGGACAAAGAATGCTGAGTTGCATCCAAAGAACACCATACCTACTGTGAAGCATGGGGGTGGAAACATCATGCTTTGGGGCTGTTTTTCTGCAAAGGGACCAGGACGACTGATCCGTGTAAAGGAAAGAATGAATGGGGCCATGTATCGTGAGATTTTGAGTGAAAACCTCCTTCCATCAGCAAGGGCATTGAAGATGAAACGTGGCTGGGTCTTTCAGCATGACAATGATCCCAAACACACCGCCTGGGCAACGAAGGAGTGGCTTCGTAAGAAGCATTTCAAGGTCCTGGAGTGGCCTAGCCAGTCTCCAGATCTCAACCCCATAGAAAATCTTTGGAGGGAGTTGAAAGTCCGTGTTGCCCAGCGACAGCCCCAAAAACATCACTGCTCTAGAGGAGATCTGCATGGAGGAATGGGCCAAAATACCAGCAACAGTGTGTGAAAACCTTGTGAAGACTTACAGAAAACGTTTGACATGTGTCATTGCCAACAAAGGGTATATAACAAAGTATTGAGAAACTTTTGTTATTGACCAAATACTTATTTTCCACCATAATTTGCAAATAAATTCATTAAAAATCCTACAATGTGAATTTCATGATTTTTTTTTCTCATTTTGTCTGTCATAGTTGACGTGTACCTATGATGAAAATTACAGGCCTCTCTCATCTTTTTAAGTGGGAGAACTTGCACAATTGGTGGCTGACTAAATACTTTTTTGCCCCACTGTATCTGTTTAACATCACTGTTTAATATAGAGATGTATCTGTGTCACGCCCTGGCTCTGGGGACTCTTAAAAGTTGAGCCAGGGTGTGTTGTGTCTATGTTGTATGTTCTATGTTCTTGTTCTAGTTCATGTGTTTCTATGTTGGCCGGGGTGGTTCCCATTCAGAGGCAACGAGAATCAGCTGTTGCTTGTTGTCTCTGATTGGGAACCATAC
>CM062504.1:2314294-2316794 GCA_031479575.1 Coregonus ussuriensis | reverse complement strand
TGTGCAGTGCGATGGCGATTGCATCGTCTGTGGACCTGTTGGGGCGGAATGCAAATTGAAGTGGGTGACAGTTAAGGTAGAGGTGATATGATCCTTGACTAGTCTCTCAAAGCACTTCATGATGACAGAAGTGAGTGCTACGGGGCGATAGTGATTTAGTTCAGTTACCTTAGCATTCTTGGGTACAGGAACAATGGTGGCCATCTTGAAGCAAGTGGGGACAACAGACTGGGAAAGGGAGAGATTGAATATGTCCGTAAACACTCCAGCCAGCTGGTCTGAACATGCTCTGAGGACGCGGCTAGGGATGCCGTCTGGGCCGACAGCCTTGCGAGGGGTTAACGCGTTTAAATGTCTTACTCACGTCGGCCACGGAGATGGAGAGTCCACCGTCCTTGGTAGCAGGCCGCGTCGGTGGCACTGTGTTATCCTCAAAGCGGGCAAAGAACTTGTTTAGCTTGTCTGGCAGCAAGACGTCGGTATCCGCGACGTGGCCGGTTTTCCTATTGTAGTCCGTGATTGTCTGTAAACCCTGCCACAAACGTCTAGTGTCTGAGCCGTTGAATTGTGTGTGCCTATGTGTGTGTGTGTGTGTGTGTTTGTGTGTTTGTGTGTGTGCATATGTGTGTGTGTGTGTGTTTGTGTGTGTGCCTATGTGTGTGTGTGTGTTTGTGTGTGTTTGTGTGTGTGTTTGTGTGTGTGTGTGTGTGTGTGTGTTTGTGTGTGTGCATATGTGTGTGTGTGTGTGTTTGTGTGTGTGTTTGTGTGTGTGTTTGTGTGTGTGCCTATGTGTGTGTGTGTGTTTGTGTGTGTTTGTGTGTGTGCATATGTGTGTGTGTGTGTGTTTGTGTGTGTGTTTGTGTGTGTGTTTGTGTGTGTGCCTATGTGTGTGTGTGTGTTTGTGTGTGTTTGTGTGTGTGTTTGTGTGTGTGTGTGTGTGTGTGTGTTTGTGTGTGTGCATATGTGTGTGTGTGTGTGTTTGTGTGTGTGTTTGTGTGTGTGTTTGTGTGTGTGCCTATGTGTGTGTGTGTGTTTGTGTGTGTGTTTGTGTGTGTGCCTGTGTGTGTTTGTGTGTGTGTGTGTGTGTGTGTGTGTGTGTGTGTGTGTGTGTGTGTATGTGCAAGGACCGGAGAGGTCATACATTTCAACCTGATCCAGCCCTGGACCAACAACAACAACAACAACAACAACAACAACAACAACAACAACAACAACAACAACAACAACAACAACAACAACAACAACAACAACAACAACAACAACAACAACAACAACAACAACAACAACAACAACAACAACAACAACAACAACATGACCCGTAAAAGACAACAGGTGACAGCTAGGTAGCCACATGATGGAGAACAATCTGTTAAAACAAGTCAGAACAGTGTATCTAAACTGGGAAGTGATTGGTTGAAGAACAGGAGCGTAAAAACATCGGAGAAGTCTATGGTATCTAGACTGTAGCATTATCCATCACTGATAGTCATGCGTTGATGTGGTACATGATGTCTAACGCCATTGATGTGGTACATGATGTCTAACACCGTTGATGTGGTACATGATGTCTAACACCGTTGATGTGGTACATGATGTCTAACACCGTTGATGTGGTACATGATGTCTAACACCGTTGATGTGGTACATGATGTCTAACACCGTTGATGTTGTACATGATGTCTAACACCGTTGATGTGGTACATGATGTCTAACACCGTTGATGTGGTACATGATGTCTAACACCGTTGATGTGGTACATGATGTCTAACACCGTTGATGTGGTACATGATGTCTAACACCGTTGATGTATTCACCAAATGCCCAAAGATATGGGATATTATAAACTGGGTGGTTCGAGCCCTGAATGCTGATTGGCTGACAGCCGAGGTATATCAGACCGAATACCGAATACCACAGGTATGACATACATTGGTAATTACATTGGTAACTAGTTTATAATAGCAGTAAGGCACCTCGGGGGTTTGTGGTATATGGCCAATATACCACGGCTAAGGGCTGTATCCAGGTACTCCGCGTTGCGTCGTGCATAAGAACAGCCTTTAGCCGTGGTATATTGGCCATATACCACAACCCCTCGGGCGTTATTGCTTAAATATATTGATTAATGTACTGCGTTGTTGAGGGAGCTAGCACAAACATTTCACTGCAACTTACCTGCTGTAAACTGTGTATGTGATGAATACATTTGATTTTATATCATATTAAATGGAGTCAATAACCTCAGTCAGCAAGACTCCTGGTTCCTCTAAACGGGATCACTGAACCGTCCAACATGCTACACCAGGCCTTTCAGCCTTCCAGTCTACTCCTGGTTCCTCTAAACGGGATCACTGAACCGTCCAACGTGCTACACCAGGCCTTTTCAGCCTTCCAGTCTCTCAGTCAGGGCTTTGACAAATCAAACAACATTCCCCAACCCACTGATTGTCTTTATCTAGCGAGTGGGAGTGGTGGAAAACATGACTCTGCCAAAATATGA
>CM062504.1:2299294-2309294 GCA_031479575.1 Coregonus ussuriensis | reverse complement strand
ACTATGACAGACAAATAGAGAAAAACATTTCATGAAAATCACATTGTAGGATTTTTAATGAATTTATTTGCAAATTATGGTGGAAAATAAGTATTCGGTCACCTACAAACAAGCAAGATTTCTGGCTCTCACAGACCTGTAACTTCTTCTTTAAGAGGCTCCTCTGTCCTCCACTCGTTACCTGTATTAATGGCACCTGTTTGAACTTGTTATCAGTATAAAAGACACCTGTCCACAACCTCAAACAGTCACACTCCAAACTCCACTATGGCCAAGACCAAAGAGCTGTCAAAGGACACCAGAAACAAAATTGTAGACCTGCACCAGGCTGGGAAGACTGAATCTGCAATAGGTAAGCAGCTTGGTTTGAAGAAATCAACTGTGGGAGCAATTATTAGGAAATGGAAGACATACAAGACCACTGATAATCTCCCTCGATCTGGGGCTCCACGCAAGGTCTCACCCCGTGGGGTCAAAATGATCACAAGAACGGTGAGCAAAAATCCCAGAACCACACGGGGGGACCTAGTGAATGACCTGCAGAGAGCTGGGACCAAAGTAACAAAGCCTACCATCAGTAACACACTACGCCGCCAGGGACTCAAATCCTGCAGTGCCAGACGTGTCCCCCTGCTTAAGCCTGTACATGTCCAGGCCCGTCTGAAGTTTGCTAGAGTGCATTTGGATGATCCAGAAGAGGATTGGGAGAATGTCATATGGTCAGATGAAACCAAAATATAACTTTTTGGTAAAAACTCAACTCGTCATGTTTGGAGGACAAAGAATGCTGAGTTGCATCCAAAGAACACCATACCTACTGTGAAGCATGGGGGTGGAAACATCATGCTTTGGGGCTGTTTTTCTGCAAAGGGACCAGGACGACTGATCCGTGTAAAGGAAAGAATGAATGGGGCCATGTATCGTGAGATTTTGAGTGAAAACCTCCTTCCATCAGCAAGGGCATTGAAGATGAAACGTGGCTGGGTCTTTCAGCATGACAATGATCCCAAACACACCGCCCGGGCAACGAAGGAGTGGCTTCGTAAGAAGCATTTCAAGATCCTGGAGGGGCCTAGCCAGTCTCCAGATCTCAACCCCATAGAAAATCTTTGGAGGGAGTTGAAAGTCCGTGTTGCCCAGCGACAGCCCCAAAACATCACTGCTCTAGAGGAGATCTGCATGGAGGAATGGGCCAAAATACCAGCAACAGTGTGTGAAAACGTTGTGAAGACTTACAGAAAACGTTTGACCTGTGTCATTGCCAACAAAGGGTATATAACAAAGTATTGAGAAACTTTTGTTATTGACCAAATAGTTATTTTCCACCATAATCTGCAAATAAATTCATAAAAAATCCTACAATGTGATTTTCTGGATATTTTTTTCTCATTTTGTCTGTCATAGTTGACGTGTACCTATGATGAAAATTACAGGCCTCTCTCATCTTTTTAAGTGGGAGAACTTGCACAATTGGTGGCTGACTAAATAATTTTTTTCCCCACTGTACATCCCTGCCGGGCCATTCCCTCACCCACCCTGGACGACACATACGTGTACCCCACCTAGCAGACTGTTAGCTCTCCTGTACTCTACCTACAGCAGGCTATGAGCTTCACAACTGAGTTAGATGCCATGATCAGAACAAACATTTACCCCACACTTAGCTGTTATGATTACACACTCTTTCTCACGTGCTAATAATACCCTAACAGTCCAATAATCATACTATATTAATCATTCTCTGAGAGGAGTTTTGAGCCAAAATGGGAAATATTTTCATTATTTCTGCTGCAATCTGGCCGGAGAAAAATCACTAATCAATCCTCAAACATCCTGGAAGCAATTTATTCCAGGACACCGCGTTCCTGCCAGTAGAGACACTCTTTATAACTTCCCAATGACAGGCGAGGGTAGGAGGGTCGAGATCTCTGGGAGGAAACCGTTATGTCTCGTGGGTTTCATAACCACGTCTTTATAACAATTAAATGATGATGAGACGGGAGACCATTTAAATGAACGTGCTCATCTCAACACATGCAAACCCCCCATGATGCTCTGCGAATAGGGTGCCATTTGGGGACGCGACCCATGATTGGGGACACTGTGGGCTTAGCTGCATAGCCTCCAGATTGTGACCAATGGTGGATGACCAGGAAGTGAGGAAGTTCTGGTCTGTTCTTCCGAACTGGAGTGAAAACTCTGGGAAACCAGAGGAACGACATCCGTCTCTCTCTCTCTGATGAGATGAGAGAAGAAGAGAGAGGGGAGGCTGAGGTCTAGAAAGACTGGTTGAAACACTCCAGAGTCACTTCTGAGAGAGAGAGCGAGAGAGAGAGAGAGAGAGAGAGAGAGAGAGAGAGAGAGAGAGAGAGAGAGAGAGAGAGAGAGAGAGAGAGAGAGAGAGAGAGAGAGAGAGAGAGAGAGAGAGAGAGAGAGAGAGAGAGAGAGAGAGAGAGAGAGAGAGAGAGAGAGAGAGAGAGAGAGAGAGAGAGAGAGAGAGAGAGAGAGAGAGAGAGAGAGAGAGAGAGAGAGAGAGAGAGAGAGAGAGAGAGAGAGAGAGAGAGCGAGAGAGAGAGAGTGTGTACATGTGAATACTAATATATCAGGCCTGACTCCACAGAAAAGTACATCCACTGAAGAACTTCCAGACACCAAGTGGAAGCCTTACATCCTCAGTGACAGTTCTGTTCCTAATTCCATTCATACACTCACAGATCCTACGATTCATCATGTCCCTTTTGAAGACTGAACAGAGAGCAGAGCCCAGAGAAGAGAAGATCTGCTATGAAGCCTCCAGACCGGGTCTGTCTCTTTCTCTCTGGGTTTTTCTATGAGTTCATACAGGAGCCTGGTCTCTTAATTGTCTTCTTGGATCTCAGTTATCCTCAGTGTGGAAATCATCCCCTGTTCTCTGCAGAAGCTCTTCCTTTGTCTCTCCCTCCTCTCTCTCTCTCTCTCTCTCTCTCTCTCTCTCTCTCTCTCTCTCTCTCTCTCTCTCTCTCTCTCTCTCTCTCTCTCTCTCTCTCTCTCTCTCTCTCTCTCTCTCCCTCCCTCCCTCCCTCCCTCCCTCCCTCCCTCCCTCCCTCCCTCCCTCCCTCCCTCCCTCCCTCCCTCCCTCCCTCCTCTCTCGCTCTCTCTCCCTCCCCTCCCCTCCCCTCCCCTCCCCCCTCCCCTCCCTCCCTCTCTCCCTCCCCTCCCCCCCTCCCCTCCCTCCCTCCCTCCCTCCCCTCTCCTTCTCTCCTCTCTCCCTCCCTCTCATCTCCTCTCCTTCTCTCCTCTCCCTCCTCTCTCTCCCCCCGTATCCCTCCTGTCCTACACCAGATTTCTTCAGGGAGTCAGTAGAGAAGGAAAGGGAAGGTAGGAGGCCAGAGCCAGAGGACACTTAGCTTAGCCATAACACTGATACATAGTCCTGGATAATACAGTTATAATACAATGTTTTGCTAACAGTTACTGATATTTGCAGTGAACTTGACAGTGGGGTTAGCGCTAATAATTTACAGTACTGTTACTCTATAGTACAGATAGGCTTGAAAGGCCTGTATCTGTTGCCGACGGTTGCTGTCTGCTCCAATGGAGAAGGGAGAGGGATGTGGTCTCCCTAAAATAGCTGAAAACTGCTTGAGCAAACCCAAAACAAAGTAGATAGCTATCTGTGTTTCATTATGGACCTGTGAGACCACTGTAAATGTGAAAATGTGATTATTTCTATGGCTCAAGCAGATTGTGGATACATGTGGATCCACTCCAACAATTTCAACTCAATTCAACTGTAAAAATCTGGATCCCTTTTCTTGTTTCAATTTTACATGTCTAACACCCTTCCAAGTCTTTGACCCCTTACTGATCTCTCCGGCCAAGATCTGTCCAGTCATCAAACTGAACATCTGTCTGGATGAAATGAAAAGGCCTGAACCTCAACTCAGACCAACCACAAATCATGTCACACGAACTTGAAATATAAGTAAATATGATAATCTTTCATCAATCTTAATGCTGATGATTTCAGTATGTTGAGTTCTGTATGAGTTCTGTGAGCCATGTAATCGGATGAGCTCTTGGCTCGGCCCTGCATGAATGATCTCTCCGCCAATGTCCCAAATGGCACCCTATTCCCTATATAGTGCACTACTTTTGACCAGAGCCCTATGGGACCTGCTCAAAAGTAGTGCACTGTATAGGGAATAGGGTACCATTTGGAACATTGCCTGTGTGTAGGCGTTATGTTGGAGCAAGAGGCTGCATTGTGTTGTCTTCCTGGGGACCATGACCTCTGACCTTTCTAAGTGTGCTGTTCTTTTGGCTGTCCTCTTCCTGCTCCTCCCCCCACAGCAGAGCCTCACATTACCACGGTTACCGGCAGATATGAGCCTGCCAGTCAAACTTCACTTCATATGAACAGAGAGCAGTCCTGAGAAGGATCTTGATCCATTCCCAAAAACGAAATGTGGGGGAATGGGGGGGGGACAAAACAAAACAAAATACATCTCCCACTCCTTCTCCATCTTTTAGATAATTCCCCCGTCTCCCCTCAAATGGAAACCCCTCTTCTGCCTCTCCACATGCAGGGGAAGTTAATGACCAATGCACTTTGGAGGATTCTCCCATTCCAATTTTAGAGAGATTTACTGTTTAGAGAGGGGGAGAGGGGTGTGTGAGTGTGTTGGGGGGGGGGGGGGGGGGGATAGGGTTGGAGGGGGGACGAGGTAGAGGGGGAGAGGGGTGTGCCTGTGGGGAGAGAGGGTTATGTATTGAGGGTGATATGGGGAGAGGGTGGGGGAGATGGGGTGTGTGAGTGTGTTGGGGGGGGGGGAATAGAGTTGGAGGGGGGACGAGGTAGAGGGGGAGAGGTGGGTGTGTGTGGGGAGAGAGGGGTATGTATTGAGGGTGATATGGGGAGAGGGTGGGGGAGATGGGGTGTGGAGGGGGTTGGTTTGGCCCAACAGTATACTGAAGTCAGATCAATAGACATGACTTTCAGTGTTGGACTGGTTTGGCCAGGCCCAGAGTTTACTGGAGTTGTGCAAAAAGAAAACATTTGGACACGTGTGGCCCAACTCACAGCCTGAAGCCTGGGAGGCATGGCCTGATTAGGGTTAGGATCCATGTTTACTCTTCAGATCGATCAAGAAGCAGAGTTTGAGGAAAAGCTGTGAATCCTCCAAGTGTCTGCTAGCAATCAAGGTCTGCATGATTGACGTGCTGAAGTGAAACACATCTCAATGGTTGTCAGAGTGAATTACGTTATTGGGAGGGAAAACCCCACATCTGATTGATGGTTGGGTTGATAGCATAGCTTGGCGCTTGGCTGCTCGGCTGAGAACCAGTCTTCTTCACTTCGCTGGATGGTTAGTGATTTATTCATTGTTTCACAACACCAAAACACTCTAGATGTTGTTCTAGTATTGTAGTCTTGGGTACGTACATGTCAATGACCTCAAATGATGGAAACACATCCCTGTATAGACCTTACGTACGCAAACACATACGCTCAAGACCTGTCCAGTCAAAGAGCTGATGAAGACACGTTTTAGTCCAGATACCTACTGTCCAGCCCAGTGCTCCCAGTGTGTTGAGGGTAGCTATTGCTGCTTGGGCTGCTTTCCACAAAGCAAGGTGAGGGTGAGGCTTTGAAGATAGCGGATGTTGAAGGAGATATGTGAAGATATATTTAAAAAATGTCTACATCCCATTGGGTCTTCAAGTGGACCTATACATTGAGCTTCGGCATGTCATCCATTGGGTCTTCAAGTGGACCTCTACATTGAGCTTTGGCATGTCATCCATTGGGTCTTCAAGTGGACCTCTACATTGAGCTTTGACATGTCATCCATTGGGTCTTCAAGTGGACCTCTACATTGAGCTTTGGCATGTCATCCATTGGGTCTTCAAGTGGACCTCTACATTGAGCTTTGGCATGTCATCCATTGGGTCTTCAAGTGGACCTCTACATTGAGCTTCGGCATGTCATCCATTGGGGCAGAAGATCAAATGCAACTGTGTAGTAACTTTATAACAAATTATGCACTATGACTCCGTTAAATACTTTAGATTCCATTTGGACTCCTGAATGGATTGTGGCAGATCTGCAGACAGTCCAGCCCAGTGGCCTTCCTTCGGTGTGTTTAGACCTAGAGGTCAGTTTAGTCCAGGGGCATTAGATACCTGTAGAGGGGGAGATGGAAATATAGGCAGCGTCCCAAATGGCACCCTATTCCCTACAGGGTCCATAGGGCTCTGGTCAAAAGTAGTGCACTATATAGGGAATAGGGTGCTCTGGTCTAAAGTAGTGCACTATATAGGGAATAGGGTGCTCTGGTCTAAAGTAGTGCACTACATAGGGAATAGGGTGCCATTCTCTGGTCTAAAGTAGTGCACTATATAGGGAATAGGGTGCTCTGGTCTAAAGTAGTGCACTATATAGGGAATAGGGTGCTCTGGTCTAAAGTAGTGCACTATATAGGGAATAGGGTGCTCTGGTCTAAAGTAGTGCACTACATAGGGAATAGGGTGCCATTCTCTGGTCTAAAGTAGTGCACTATATAGGGAATAGGGTGCTCTGGTCTAAAGTAGTGCACTATATAGGGAATAGGGTGCCATTCTCTGGTCTAAAGTAGTGCACTATATAGGGAATAGGGTGCCATTCTCTGGTCTAAAGTAGTGCACTATATAGGGAATAGGGTACCATTCTCTGGTCTAAAGTAGTGCACTATATAGGGGATAGGGTGCTCTGGTCTAAAGTAGTGCACTATATAGGGAATAGGGTGCCATTCTCTGGTCTAAAGTAGTGCACTATATAGGGAATAGGGTGCCATTCTCTGGTCTAAAGTAGTGCACTATATAGGGAATAGGGTACCATTCTCTGGTCTAAAGTAGTGCACTATATAGGGAATAGGGTGCCATTCTCTGGTCTAAAGTAGTGCACTATATAGGGAATAGGGTGCCATTCTCTGGTCTAAAGTAGTGCACTATATAGGGAATAGGGTGCTCTGGTCTAAAGTAGTGCACTATATAGGGAATAGGGTACCATTCTCTGGTCTAAAGTAGTGCACTATATAGGGAATAGGGTGCCATTCTCTGGTCTAAAGTAGTGCACTATATAGGGAATAGGGTGCCATTCTCTGGTCTAAAGTAGTGCACTATATAGGGAATAGGGTGCCATTCTCTGGTCTAAAGTAGTGCACTATATAGGGAATAGGGTGCCATTCTCTGGTCTAAAGTAGTGCACTATATAGGGAATAGGGTGCCATTCTCTGGTCTAAAGTAGTGCACTATATAGGGAATAGGGGGCCATTCTCTGGTCTAAAGTAGTGCACTATATAGGGAATATACGGGGAACAGGGTTCCATTCGGGACGTATATTAGAGGGATTAGCTGTCCTCAGATGGAACAATAACTACCTCAGTATCAGAGTATCTAACACTAGACTGTTGGAGAGAGGCTTGGAGTAGAGCACTATATAGGGAATAGGGGGCCATTTGGGACCTGGCCGTAGAGGGGGGTTACGGTAGAGGGATCAGTAGAGCACTACGTAGGGTGTAGGGGGCCATTTGGGACCTGGCCATAGAGGGGGGTTACGGTAGAGGGATCAGTAGAGCACTACGTAGGGGGCCATTTGGGACCTGGCCATAGAGGGGGGTTACGGTAGAGGGATCAGTAGAGCACTACGTAGGGCATAGGGTGCCATTTGGGACCTGGCCGTAGAGGGGGGTTACGGTAGAGGGATCAGTAGAGCCGTCCAACAGATGGAACAATAACTACCTCGGTATCAAACACTAGACCGTTGACCTATTGGGGAGAGAGGCTTGGAGTAAACAGCATCTACATACCTCACGTTGACCTGGTCAAATTGCAATGCACGATGTAAGGGTATAGGGTGCCATTTGGGACACAGTAGAAGGGGGTTTAGTACTGGTATTAGTTGTGGCGGTAGAGTGATGAGACTATCAACCATTCGACAGCAGGGAGGGACTTGGGAGTAAACAGCCTCCGCATACCTCACATTCCTCACAGACAGGTTCGACACTCGGACACACGCCACACCTTCAGCGCGTTCTACCATGTTTCTGTTTAAAATCTGACGAGGAGTATTGGTAGCACTTTATTAGGACAGTCCGTCTGGAGACGGTCTACAGACTATCTCTAGTCTATCGGTAACATTTCAACGAACTACTAACCCCTAAACCTTTTAGTGTGTAGCAGGTTATTGTTCATGTAAAATAGCCTATCTGACATACAGAAAGTATTCAGACCCCTTGACTTTTTTTCCACATTTTGTTACGTTACAGCCTTATCCTAAAATGGATGAATTTCTTTTATATTTCATTCATTTGCAAACATTTCTATAAACCTGTTTTCATGTTGTCATTATGGGGTATTGTGTGTAGATTGATGAGGATTATTATTTTTATTAAAATCCATTTTAGAATAACGTAACAAAATATGGAAAAAGGGAAGGGGTCTGAATACTTTCCGAATGCACTTTAAGTGCAAATTCTAAAAGTTAAATTGAAACGTGAGAAGTCTTGTTTTTTTTTTGTAGCAGGTTTCTATTGTAAAACGCCTGACATAGCCGACTATATAAGTGCACCTTTTAAAACTTCAATTGAAGTTATTCAAAAGGTAAAGTTCAGTGTTTTTCCAGATCCTGCTTTATCTACGCAGCCCATAATAACCTCCTGGCAGCTCTAACTCTCTGTTAAACACAGACAATGTGGATAAGAAAACATTAATCAGGGGCACAGACACGGATAAGACAAGCAATCACATCTACGTCCACGACATGTTTACAGCGACCGCGTCCCAAATGGCACCCTATTCCCTATTTAGTGCACTACTTTAGACCAGAGAATGGCACCCTATTCCCTATATAGTGCACTACTTTAGACCAGAGAATGGCACCCTATTCCCTATATAGTGCACTACTTTAGACCAGAGAATGGCACCCTATTCCCTATATAGTGCACTACTTTAGACCAGAGAATGGCACCCTATTCCCTATTTAGTGCACTACTTTAGACCAGAGAATGGCACCCTATTCCCTATATAGTGCACTACTTTAGACCAGAGAATGGCACCCTATTCCCTATATAGTGCACTACTTTAGACCAGAGAATGGCACCCTATTCCCTATATAGTGCACTACTTTAGACCAGAGAATGGCCCCCTATTCCCTATATAGTGCACTAC
Source organism: Coregonus ussuriensis (assembly GCA_031479575.1). Classification (NCBI taxonomy): domain Eukaryota; kingdom Metazoa; phylum Chordata; class Actinopteri; order Salmoniformes; family Salmonidae; genus Coregonus; species Coregonus ussuriensis. The sequence goes on along the minus strand of CM062504.1, from coordinate 2,300,105 downwards.
TTTAGACCAGAGAATGGCACCCTATTCCCTATATAGTGCACTACTTTAGACCAGAGAATGGCACCCTATTCCCTATATAGTGCACTACTTTAGACCAGAGAATGGCACCCTATTCCCTATATAGTGCACTACTTTAGACCAGAGAATGGCACCCTATTCCCTATATAGAGCACTACTTTAGACCAGAGAATGGCACCCTATTCCCTATATAGTGCACTACTTTAGACCAGAGAATGGCACCCTATTCCCTACACAGTGCACTACTTTAGACCAGAGAATGGCACCCTATTCCCTATATAGTGCACTACTTTAGACCAGAGAATGGCACCCTATTCCCTACACAGTGCACTACTTACAGTGGTCCTCTGTAGCTCAAATGGTAGAGCATGGTGCTTGTAACGCCAGGGTAGTGGGTTCGATCCCCGGGACCACCCCCATACGTAAAAATTTTATGCACAGATGACTGTAAGTCGCTTTGGATAAAAGCGTCTGCTAAATGGAATATTATTATTATTTATTATAACCAGGGCCCATAGGGCTCTTTTCTATTTTAAAATGTAATTAGAAAAGTATAAAAGTAATGTCCTCTGTTTTCAAGAAAACCTTTTCCCTACATAGTGCACTGCTTTTGGGCCCTGGTTATAAGTAGTGCACTATATAGGGAATATGGTGCCATTCAGGACACTGTCAAGGTAAAACCTTACAGTGACAAAGCATGTTTTATTTTTAGACTCGATGTTGAAAGATCTGGCCAGGATAATTATAGTAACGATGGTACAATGGAGGATGGGTGTGTGTGAGAGAAGAGAGA
>CM062504.1:2261794-2294294 GCA_031479575.1 Coregonus ussuriensis | reverse complement strand
GGTCGGGGGATTGTGGAGGCCAGGTCATCTGATGCAGCACTCCATCACTCGCCGTCTTGGTTAAATAGCCCTTACACAGCCTGGAGGTGTGTTGGGTCATTGTCCTGTTGAAAAACAAATGATAGTCCCACTAAGCGCAAACCAGATGGGATGGCGTATCGCTGCAGAATGCTGTGGTAGACATGCTGGTTAAGTGTGCCTTGAATTCTAAATAAATCACAGACAGTGTCACCAGCAAAGCACCCCCATACCATCACACCTCCTCCTCCATTCTTCATGGTGGGAACCACACATGCGGAGATCATCCATTCACCTACTCTGCGTCTCACAAAGACACGGCGGTTGGATCCAAAAATCTCCAATTTGGACTCATCAGACCAAAGGACAGATTTCCACCGGTCTAATGTCCATTGCTCGTATTTCTTGGCCCAAGCAAGTCTCTTCTTCTTATTGGTGTCCTTTAGTAGTGGTTTCTTTGTAGCAATTCGACCATGAAGGCCTGATTCACGCAGTCCCCTCTGAACAGTTGATGTTGAGATGGGTCTGTTACTCCTCTGTAGCTCAATTGGTAGAGCATGGCGCTTGTAACGCCAGGGTAGTGGGTTCGATCCCCGGGACCACCCATACGTAAAAATGTATGCACACATGACTGTAAGTCGCTTTGGATAAAAGCGTCTGCTAAATGGCATATTATTATATTATTACTTGAACTCTGTGAAGCATTTATTTGGGCTGCAATTTCTGAGGCTGGTAACTCTAATGAACTTATCCTCTGCAGCAGAGGTAACTCTGGGTCTTCCTTTCCTGTGGCGGTCCTCATGAGAGCCAGTTTCATCATAGCGCTTGATGGTTGTTGAGACTGCACTTGAAGAAACTTTCAAAGTTCTTGAAATTTTCCGGATTGACTGACCTTCATGTCTTAAAGTAATGATGGACTGTTGTTTCTCTTTGCTTATTTGAGCTGTTCTTGCCATAATATGGACTTGGTCTTTTACCAAATAGGGCAATTTTCTGTATACCACCCCTACCTTGTCACAACACAACTGATTGGCTCAAACACATTAAGAAGGAAAGAAATTCCACAAATTAACTTTTAACAAGGCACACCTGTTAATTGAAATGCATTCCAGGTGACTACCTCATGAAGCTGGTTGAGAGAATGCCAAGAGTGTGCAAAGCTGTCATGAAGGCAAAGGGTGGCTACTTTGAAGAATCTAAAATATAAAATATATTTTGATTTGTTTAACACTTGTTTGGTTACTACATGATTCCTGTCATATGTGTTATTTCATAGTTTTGATGTCTTCACTATTATTCTACAATGTAGAAAATAGTAAAAATAAAGAAAATCCCTGGAATGTGTAGGTGTGTCCAAACTTTTGACTGGTACTGTATATAAAATACAAACATAAAACATGAATAGAGTAGTGTAAAACGTACTGTAGTTGAGATCCACTCTGACGATTGGAGAGTCGATGTATTCACTGATGCCGTAGCGATTTTCAGCCCTGATTCTGAACTGGTACTCCAGTCCTGTTATGAGCTTCATGATTTTCATTGTGCATTTCACGACGACTGAGGAGACTTCAGTCCAGTCGGCGCTTGTTGTTTCTCGTTTCAGTATTATGTAGTTTGTGATGGGGCTTCCACCGTCATAATGAGGAGGAAGCCACGTCAGACTCACACTGTCCTCCGTCACCTCAGACATTCCAATAGGACCAACTGGGGCGCTGGGTCTATCCAGGACCACAATGTTCACAAAAGACCTGCAGGCTCCACTGGAGTTGGAGGCACAGATGTCGTACCTTCCTGAATCAGTAGCAGCGCTCTCACGAAGATTGATGATAAGATATTCGGGAGTTACTTCAGAGTTGAATCTCATCGTTGACTTCAACACAACATCAGCCTTTGAAAGATAAATCTTTGGCACAGGTTTTCCGGTAAGTGGGATCTCGCATTTCAGGTTTGATCCTGCTCTGACGTAGACCATATTGTCAGGGAACTTGTTCATGTTAATCTCAGGAGGTTCTGTTGAAAGACAGAAAAAGGGGGGGGACAAATGAAGACTTATTATTTAATTGAGGGTATCAGATGAAAATGAAACAATCTACATGTAAGAATTCGTTTTCCAGATTCACACAAAGAATGTAGTAAACTACCTCTCTTGGGTTATGAATGCAGTAAACTACCTCTCTTGGGTTATGAATGCAGTAAACTACCTCTCTTGGGTTATGAATGCAGTAAACTACCTCTCTTGGGTTATGCTCTGCAATTCTCTACCCTTAGTAACTGTAACTGTAGGGCTGGGCAACAACTCACCGAGTTGCCCTTTAACTAACACAGGGAGAGCCATTTCTGTAGGGTCACTGAATCCAGCGTGGTTTTCAGCACGAACTCTGAATAAGTATTCAGTAGCTTCCTTCAGGTCGTACACCACAAAATGGACGCTCTTGGTGACGCCACACTTCACCCATTTATCCTGACCCTTCTCAAGAGCATCGACTCGATAACTGGTGATTCTGCTACCGCCGTCATTCTCAGGCTTGACCCATGCAAGTGAGACACTTTCCTTGGTGATCTCGGTGACTTCGATGGTTGGTGGCGGGCTGGGTTTTTCTGAAATCGAGAAGAAACTACAGTTTTTAAATAACACACTAAAATGACATCTTAAACAAATATTTGAAAGCTTACATTTGGACTTTCAGTTCTAGTATACCTGTAATCATTGCTCCATATTTGGTCTCAGCTGACAGGCCGACTCCATACTCGTTTTCACCAGTGACTCTGAAGTAGTACACTCCTCCCTCTTGTAGGTCTGACACTCTGTAGGTCAGACGAGGACATGAATCTGTGACTCTGGTCCATCCCTTGTTGCTCACCTCACGAATATCAACAAGGTAGTTTGTGACCGCAGCGCCGCCTTCGTTTTCTGGGGTATCCCATGTAACTGTTGCAGAGCTCTTGGTAACATCCTTGACCCCAACACGGCATGGTGGGCCAGGAGAGTCAAGAACCCTGACGTTTAATGTACATGTGACTTTTCCAGCAGCGTTTTGTAAAGTCACCGTATATTTTCCAGAGTCGTCTCTTGTTGCTTGTTCCACTGTGATAGACGTGACGGTATCAGTGGTATGAATACTGGCCCTCACTCTCAGGTCAACATCTGCCTTGTCCCACATAACGTTAGGAACAGGCTTGCCCCTGAATGGCACAGTTAAGGTGAATGAACCGCCGTCCTTTACGAGAAGAGTCTTTCGCATCTCATTGCTGATATTAAACTGTGGTTCCTCTTCTCTGTCCTCAGCTACTTGTGGATCAGTAGGAGGACTTGCCTCACTGACACCAATCTTGTTGATGGATTTGACAACAAATATGTATTCTGCTCCAGATGTCAATCCAACGACAGTGAATTCAGTGTTCTCTGTGTTTGAAACACCGACGCACCAGTCCTCTTCATCCGTTCTCTTACATTCAACACAGTATCCCGTTACAGAAGCTCCCCCATCAAACAATGGCTTATTCCATGAAAGAGTTACAGAAGTCTTGGTTGAGTCAATGACTTTGGGTTTAGCTGGTGGCGATGGCAGGAATTGTGGATCCTCCGCTTTTGTCAGTTGGCAAGGAATACTTGGGGGACTCAAGCCTGCAGCATTTTCTGCATAGACTCTGTACTCATACTCACACCCCTCACAGAGATTGGATGCCTTGACCCTAAGGTCATACACAGGCTTCGTGTTCACCTGTACCCAGCGCAATCCAGATTTCTCTCGTTTCTCAATAACGTAGCCAGAAATGCTGCTTCCTCCATCGGACTCAGGTCTTTTCCAACAGATTGTCATCGTCTCACTTGTTATACTGGTGATTTCAACATCTGTCGGTGCAGCGGGGACAGTGAATGGATCTGTGGCCATGGTTGGCTCACTCTCCAAGGCTTCACCTTCTCCATATTCATTCACTGCCCTTACTCTGAAGATGTATTCTTTTCCTTTACGCAGATTGGTGACCTTGCATGTTGTAGCCTTCATGTCTTCATGTACTGAAGTCCAGGTGACACGGCTGGTTTCACATTTCTCAACTATATAGTGCATAATTTCTGCACCACCGTTTTCTTGAGGTGGTCCCCAGGTCAAAGTGCATTTCTCTGCTGTCAGACCGGTGACACCCAATGGCCCAGAGGATGGTCCAGGGCGGTCCAGAACCTTACAGTTGACAGACAAGGACCTGGTACCAGCAATGTTCTGTACCGTTACAATGTACTGGCCAGAGTCTCTTCGGATAGTGTCTCTGACTAGTAATGTGTTGGTGCCGTGTGTTGAAGTGATCTCTATTCTTGCCTTGGCCTCAATCCTTTCACCATCCTTTGACCATGAAATGACTGGACGCGGGCACCCAGAAATATCTGCATCGATTCTCAGAACATCTCCAGCTTTGACAATGACCAATTTCTTATACTTGTTATCCAAGACAATGCGAGGTAGAACCACGTCATCCTTGACTGTGATGGCACCTGTGCATTGTGATGGCTCACTGAGTACTCCAGCTGAGTTCTTCGCGATGACATGGAATTCATATTGTACGTCTTCCGTAAGTTCTATAATTTCGAAGCATGTTTCCTGGACATTGGTGAAATTGCACTTTAGCCAACATCCATCCGGAAGCTCCCTGCGTTCAACAATGTAGCCGGTCACCTTGGCTCCACCGTCATTCTCTGGCTTGGACCAAGTAAGAGAAACCGAAGTTCTTGTGATGTCTGTGACTGCGAGGTTAGCAGGAGGATCACATGGATCTCTTGCAGCTACGGGATCGGAAGCTTTGGTGCAAGGTCCAACGCCGGCAATATTCTCAGCAGAAACACGGAATTCATACCGCAAGCTTTCTTCAATGCCATTCACTTTAAATTCTGTTTCAGCGATGAGACGTCCTCTGTTAGTCCTTGTCCAGCGAATACTGCTATAGTCCTTCATTTCCAGGTGATAACCGATGATTGGACTTCCACCGTCACTGGCTGGTTCATTCCATGTGACCAACATGAAGGACTTTGTAGCTTGGGCAACTTGGAGGGTTGTGGGAGGGCCAGGTGTCTTGAAGGGGTACTGTGCAACAACTGGATCAGATTCCACAGCATGGCTCATGCCGTAGCGGTTTTCAGCTGCAATACGGAATTGATATTCAGTGCCTTGTGTCAAGCGAGGAACTTTAATAGATGTTCTGGCAACTGTGGCTGAAACAGTCTTCCATGTTGTAGTGGTAGTATCTCTCTTCTCTACAACGTAGTTGCAGATGGTACATCCTCCATCGTAGCGTGGGGGATCCCAAGACAGTGAAATATAGTCAGCGCTCACTTCATCTACCTTGATTGCACCTGGTGGGCCAGGTTTATCCAAGATGACAACAGCTATTACCGCTGATTTTCTGCCAACTGTGTTGGTTAAGGTGATCTCATAGTTCCCGGATTCCTCCCTGGTTGTGTTTCTGATAGTGATTTTTGATGAGTTATTAGATGTTAGAAAGCTAACCCTGGTTGTCTCCTTCAATTCAGCACCATCTTTCTTCCATGAAACCTCAGGTTCAGGTCTGCCCTTGAATGGAACATCAATCTTCAGATCATCTCCTGCCTTGACACTGTATGAGTGGCTCATTAGATCTATGATAGGTTCCATTGTGTTGTCAATTACTGGCTTGGCCAGTGGCTTCGTGTCACTCCTGTCTGTAATATTTGCTCCATATTTGGTCTCAGCTGGCAGGCCGACTCCATACTCGTTTTCACCAGTGACTCTGAAGTAGTACACTCCTCCCTCTTGTAGGTCTGACACTCTGTAGGTCAGACGAGGACATGAATCTGTGACTCTGGTCCATCCCTTGTTGCCCACCTCACGAATATCAACAAGGTAGTTTGTGACCGCAGCGCCGCCTTCGTTTTCTGGGGTATCCCATGTTACTGTTGCAGAGCTCTTGGTGACATCCTTGACCCCAACACGGCATGGCGGGCCAGGAGAGTCAAGAACCCTGACGTTTAATGTACATGTGACTTTTCCAGCAGCGTTTTGTAAAGTCACCGTATATTTTCCAGAGTCGTCTCTTGTTGCTTGTTCCACTGTGATAGACGTGACGGTATCAGTGGTATGAATACTGGCCCTCACTCTCAGGTCAACATCTGCCTTGTCCCACATAACGTTAGGAACAGGCTTGCCCCTGAATGGCACAGTTAAGGTGAATGAACCGCCGTCCTTTACGAGAAGAGTCTTTCGCATCTCATTGCTGATATTAAATTGTGGTTCCTCTTCTCTGTCCTCAGCTACTTGTGGATCAGTGGGAGGGCTTGGCTCACTGACACCAATCTTGTTGATGGATTTGACAACAAATATGTATTCTGCTCCAGATGTCAATCCAACGACAGTGAATTCAGTGTTCTCTGTGTTTGAAACACCGACGCACCAGTCCTCTTCATCCGTTCTCTTACATTCAACACAGTATCCCGTTATAGATGCTCCCCCATCAAACAATGGCTTATTCCATGAAAGAGTTACAGAAGTCTTGGTTGAGTCAATGACTTTGGGTTTAGCTGGTGGCGATGGCAGGAATTGTGGATCCTCCGCTTTTGTCAGTTGGCAAGGAATACTTGGGGGACTCAAGCCTGCAGCATTTTCTGCATAGACTCTGTACTCATACTCACACCCCTCACAGAGATTGGATGCCTTGACCCTAAGGTCATACACAGGCTTCGTGTTCACCTGTACCCAGCGCAATCCAGATTTCTCTCGTTTCTCAATAACGTAGCCAGAAATGCTGCTTCCTCCATCGGACTCAGGTCTTTTCCAACAGATTGTCATCGTCTCACTTGTTATACTGGTGATTTCAACATCTGTCGGTGCAGCGGGGACAGTGAATGGATCTGTGGCCATGGTTGGCTCACTCTCCAAGGCTTCACCTTCTCCATATTCATTCACTGCCCTTACTCTGAAGATGTATTCTTTTCCTTTACGCAGATTGGTGACCTTGCATGTTGTAGCCTTCATGTCTTCATGTACTGAAGTCCAGGTGACACGGCTGGTTTCACATCTCTCAACTATATAGTGCATAATTTCTGCACCACCGTTTTCTTGAGGTGGTCCCCAGGTCAAAGTGCATTTCTCTGCTGTCAGACCGGTGACACCCAATGGCCCAGAGGATGGTCCAGGGCGGTCCAGAACCTTACAGTTTACAGACAAGGACCTGGTACCAGCAATGTTCTGTACTGTTACAATGTACTGGCCAGAGTCTCTTCGGATAGTGTCTCTAACTAGTAATGTGTTGGTGCCGTGTGTTGAAGTGATCTCTATTCTTGCCTTGGCCTCAATCCTTTCACCATCCTTTGACCATGAAATGACTGGACGCGGGCACCCAGAAATATCTGCATCGATTCTCAGAACATCTCCAGCTTTGACAATGACCAATTTCTTATACTTGTTATCCAAGACAATGCGAGGTAGAACCACGTCATCCTTGACTGTGATGGCACCTGTGCATTGTGATGGCTCACTGAGTACTCCAGCTGAGTTCTTCGCGATAACATGGAATTCATATTGTACGTCTTCCGTAAGTTCTATAATTTCGAAGCATGTTTCCTGGAGATTGGTGAAATTGCACTTTAGCCAACATCCATCCGGAAGCTCCCTGCGTTCAACAATGTAGCCGGTCACCTTGGCTCCACCGTCATTCTCTGGCTTGGACCAAGTAAGAGAAACCGAAGTTCTTGTGATGTCTGTGACTGCGAGGTTAGCAGGAGGATCACATGGATCTCTTGCTGCTACGGGATCGGAAGCTTTGGTGCAAGGTCCAACGCCGGCAATATTCTCAGCAGAAACACGGAACTCATACCGCAAGCTTTCTTCAATGCCATTCACTTTAAATTCTGTTTCAGCGATGAGACGTCCTCTGTTAGTCTTTGTCCAGCGAATACTGCTATAGTCCTTCATTTCCAGGTGATAACCGATGATTGGACTTCCACCGTCACTGGCTGGTTCATTCCATGTAACCAACATGAAGGACTTTGTAGCTTGGGCAACTTGGAGGGTAGTGGGAGGGCCAGGTGTCTTGAAGGGGTACTGTGCAACAACTGGATCAGATTCCACAGCATGGCTCATGCCGTAGCGGTTTTCAGCTGCAATACGGAATTGATATTCAGTGCCTTGTGTCAAGCGAGGAACTTTAATAGATGTTCTGGCAACTGTGGCTGAAACAGTCTTCCATGTTGTAGTGGTAGTATCTCTCTTCTCTACAACGTAGTTGCCGATGGGACATCCTCCATCGTAGCGTGGGGGATCCCAAGACAGTGAAATATAGTCAGCGCTCACTTCATCTACCTCGATTGCACCTGGTGGGCCAGGTTTATCCAAGATGATAACAGCTATTACCGCTGATTTTCTGCCAACTGTGTTGGTTAAGGTGATCTCATAGTTCCCGGATTCCTCCCTGGTTGTGTTTCTGATAGTGATTTTTGATGAGTTATTAGATGTTAGAACGCTAACCCTGGTTGTCTCCTTCAATTCAGCACCATCTTTCTTCCATGAAACCTCAGGTTCAGGTCTGCCTCTAAATGGAACATCGATGTTCAGATCATCTCCTGCCTTGACACTGAATGTGTTGCACATCAGATCTATGACGGGTTCCACTGTGTTGTCCTTTACTACGACAGCCTCTGCCAGTAGCTTAGGTTCGCTCTTGCCTGTTTCATTGACTGCACTAATCCTAAATGAATATTCCTCGCCTGTTAAGAGTCCATCGATAGTTGATACCAATCCCCTTATCTCAGTACACACAGTCCATTTGTCATCGCTCTTGGTTTGCATTTCCACTATGTAGCATTTGATTCTGCTACCACCATCATCATCAGGCTTTTCCCATGACAGACTCACACTGTCGTGAGTGACAGCTACAACAGTAACTTTACCAGGAGGCAAAGGAGCTTGTGATACCTTGATTGGTTCTGGTGTTTCAGCTGGCAAACCCACACCAAGCTCATTAACAGCTAGCACACGGAAATAGTAAAGTCCCCCCTCTATAAGGTTGTCAATCTTCATTCTATTTCTTCCACAGTTATCTGAAACACTGGTAAAAGCCCGTCTTTGAGCTTCTCTCTTCTCCACAACGTAATGTGTGATCTTAGCTCCACCGTCAATCAGTGGAGGCTCCCAGGATAGTGACACAGAATCTCTAGTAATGTCCTTGACTTCAAAGCACTCAGGGGCACTTGGCGAGTCCAACACACTGACATTAATGAAAGCAGACTTCATACCGCTGACGTTCTCAAGAGTCAACACATACTTGCCAGTGTCAAGTCTGTTGACGGTGTGGATGACAAGGACTGTGTAGGAGCTCGTGACCTCAATGTGTGCACGCTCAGTAAGAGGACCTTCCATCTTGGACCACTTGACTCCAGGTTCAGGTCTTCCTCTGAATGGGACAAACAGACGCAGCGTTGCGCACGCCCGAACTGACACCATTTTCCTGAGGTCTGAACCTAGTTCAATCTCAGGGGCCTCAAGTCTTTCAGTCGTAACTATAGTCCCTGGGACATCAGCTGGATCCCCGACTCCTTCAGTGTTAATTGCACAGATGTGGAAGTTGTATTCTCCGTTTTCCTTCAGTCTTTTCACAGTGAAGTGTGTTTCTTCTACACCAGTTGGCGGCGTACAGGTCGTCCACTCTTCGTCCGTTACTTCCTTCATCTCAACAGCGTATCCTTTGACGGCTGCTCCACCATCATAGATGGGTTTTGTCCATGACAGGGAAACAGTTGTGGTTGAGTGGTCTGTCACCCTAGGGTTGTAAGGAGGACCTGGAGGATATACGGGATCGCAAGCTTTGATATATCCTGTTGGTTCACTTGGCACTCCCACACCAGCAGAATTCTCAGCGGATACTCTGAACTCATAGGAATGCCCCTCGGTGAGTCCGGTGCATCTGAACCGGATATCATTAAGTCTTCTCTTGTTACACTTTGTCCATCTAACACCGTCTTTATCACGTTTTTCAACTACATAGCCATCGATTTCTGAGCCACCATCGTCTTCCGGCCGATTCCATGTAAGGACCATTGAGTCGCTTGTTACAGCACTCGCTTCAGGTGTGGAGGGAGCCCTGGGCGGCTTGAAAGGACAACGTGCAGTAACCGGGTCTGATTCAAGAGGTTCACCGGTGCCGAACTTATTCACCGCCTTAACTCTGAAGATGTACTCAGTGCCAGGAGCGAGTTTAGTCACTTTGTAGCTGACAGCTTGGGTTTCCGGTTGGACTACAGTCCATGACATGTGGTTGGTTACCCTCTTCTCAATGATGTAATGGGAAACACTGGCGCCGCCATCTTGTAACGGATGACTCCAGTGAAGCGTGGCTTTCTCTGCAGTCACACCAGTTATCTTCATTGGACCATCAGGTGGACCAGGTCTATCAAGAACCTTAACATTGACAGGTATGTCTTTCTTTCCAGCCACATTGCTGAGACTCAGGACGAACTGTCCACCATCTATTCTGATACAATCTATGACTGTTAGAACGGTGCGTTCAAAGGTTTTTATGACCTCCATTCTTGGGGAAGTTTTATCGATTTCTTTTCCATCTTTTAACCATTTGACTCTGGGGAGTGGGGTCCCCAGAATATCTGCCCCGATAACAAATGTTTCACCAGCACGGACGACAATACCATCCTTAAACTTTGGATCCATCGATGCTGTTGGTGACTCGATTTCCATGGCGGCCCTTGTCACTGATGACACAAATGGAATACCAGGTGCAAGAGGTTCACTAAGCGAGAGAGAGAGAATGGAAGGAGAGAGAAAGAAAGATAAATACCGTACCAGTCAAAGGTTTGGACACACCTACTCATTCAAGGGTTTTTGTTTATTTCTACTATTTTCTACATTGTAGAATAATAGTGAAGACATCAGAACTATGAAATAACACATATGGAATCATGTAGTAACCAAAAACGTGCTAAACAAATCAAAATATATTTTATATTTTAGATTCTTCAAAGTAGTCACCCTTTGCCTTGATGACAGCTTTGCACACTCTTGGCATTCTTTCAACCAGCTTCACCTGAAATGCTTTTCTAACAGTCTTGAAGGAGTTCCCACATATGCTGAGCACTTGTTGGCTGCTTTTCCTTAACTCTGCCGTCCGACTCATCCCAAACCATCTCAATTGGGTTGAGGTCGGGAGATTGTGGAGGCCAGGTCATAATAATATAATAATATGCCATTTGGCAGACGCTTTTATCCAAAGCGACTTACAGTCATGTGTGCATACATTTTTGTGTATGGGTGATCGCGGGGATCGAACCCACTACCCTGGCGTTACAAGCACCGTGCTCTACCAGCTGAGCTACAGAGGACCACATCTGATGCAGCACTCCATCATTCTCCTTCTAGGTCAAATAGCCCTTACACAGCCTGGAGGTGTGTTGGGTAATTGTTCTGTTGAAAAACAAATGATAGTCCCACTAAGCCCAAACCAGATGGGATGGCGTATTGCTGCAGAATGCTGTGGTAGCCATGCTGGTTAAGTGTGCCTTGAATTCTAAATAAATCACAGACAGTCTCACCAGAAAAGCACCCCACACCATCACACCACCTCCTCCATTCTTCACGGTGGGAACCACACATACGGAGATCATCCGTTCACCTACTCTGCGTCTCACAAAGACACAGCGGTTGGAACCAAAAATCTCAAATTTGGACTCCAGACCAAAGGACAAATTTCCACTGGTCTAATGTCCATTGCTCGTGTTTCTTGGCCAAAGCAAGTCTCATCTTCTTATTGGTGTCCTTTAGTAGTGGTTTCTTTGCAGCAATTCGACCATGAAGGCCTGATTCACACAGTCCCCTCTGAACAGTTGATGTTGAGATGTGTCTGTTACTTGAACTCGGTGAAGCATTTATTTGAGCTGCAATTTCTGAGGCTGGTAATTCTAATGAACTTATCCTCTGCAGCAGAGGTAACTCTGGGTCTTCCATTCCTGTGGCACCACTCATGAGAGCCAGTTTCATCATAGCGCTTGATGGTTTTTGCGACTGCACTTGAAGAATATTTTGCGGATTGACTGACCTTTATCTCTTAAAGTAATGATGGACTGTCGTTTCTCTTTGCTTATTTGAGCTGTTCTTGCCATAATATGGACTTGGTCTTTTACCAAATAGGGCTATCTTCTGTATACCACCCCTACCTTGTCACAACACAACTGATTGGCTCAAACACATTAAGAAGGAAAAAAATTCCACAAATTAACATTTAACAAGGCACACATGTTAATTTAAATGCATTCCAGGTGACTACCTCATGAAGCTGGTTGAGAGAATACCAAGAGTGTGCAAAGCTGTCATCAAGGCAAAGGGTGGCTACTTTGAAGAATCTCAAATCTAAAATATATTTTGATTTGTTTAGCACTTTTTTGGTTACTACATGATTTCATATGTGTTATTTCATAGTTTTGATGTCTTCACTATTATTCTACAACATAGAAAATAAAATAAAAACCCTTGAATGAGTAGGTGTGTCCAAACTTTTTTTTTGTCATTTAGCAGACGCTCTTATCCAGAGCGACTTACAGGAGCAATTAGGGTTAAGTGGCTTGCTCAAGGGCATATCGACAGATTTTTCACCTAGCCGGCTCGGGGGATTAGAAGCAGCGACCTTTCGGTTACTGGCACAACGCTCTTACCCACTAAGCTACCTGCCGCCCCTCTTTTGACTCGTACTGTATGTATAATTAGATGTGACACATTAATAAAACCTTATTGATTTTGAACTATGAATCCCATTTCTGTTATCTTCATTCAATTGAAGGCTTATGTTTTGGAGTTCCCCTTGGCTCCTTATTCATTCAAGTGGTGACATAGTCGAGCACCACCTAGTGGTCTGTTACATAGAGATATTCTATAATATAATAATAATAATAATAATAATAATAATAATAATAATAATAATAATAATAATAATAATAATAATAATAATAATGTGGTCCTCTGTAGCTCAATTGGTAGAGCATGGAGCTTGTAACGCCAGGGTAGTGGGTTCGATCCACGGGACCACCCATACGTAAAAATGTATGCACACAAGACTGTAAGTCGCTTTGGATAAAAGCATCTGCTAAATATTATATTATATTATAATGTTGAGATATGCTATAGTATTGATTTACAAGGATTTTTGCAGGTGAAGATGGCAATAGTCAAATTGTGTTTGACCAGATACAATGCTCTTTTACAGTAAAGAAATTGACAACAGACTTTCAGCACGCTTATTGGGAAGGACATTCAACAATCACAGCACTTACACAAATGACTGATGATCGGCTGAGAGAAATTGATGATAAATAGATTGTGGGGGCTGTTTTGTTAAACTTCAGTGAAGCTTTTGACATTATCGATCAAAGTCTGCTGCTGGAAATACGTATGTGTTATGGCTTTACACCCCCTGCTATATTGTGGATAAAGAGTTTCCTGTCTAACAGAACACAGAGGGTGATCTTTAATGGAATCCTCTCCAACATAATCCAGGTAGAATCAGGAATTCCCCAGGGCAGCTGTCTAGGCCCCTTACTTTTTTCAAACTTTACTAACGACATGCCACTGGCTTTGAGTAAAGCCAGTGTGTCTATGTATGCAGATGCCTCAACACTAGTATACACGTCAGCTACTACAGCGACTGAAATGACTGCAACACTTAAAAAAGAGTTGCAGTTAGTTTCAGAATGGGTGGCAAGGAATAAGTTAGTCCTAAATATTTCCAAAACTAAAAGCATTGTACTTGGCACAAATCATTCACTAAACCCTAAACCTCAACTAAATCTTGTAATGAATAATGTGGAAACTGAGCAAGTTGAGGTGACTAAACTGTTTGGAGTAACCCTGGATTGTAAATTGTCATGGTCAAAACATACTGATACAACAGTAGCTAAGATGTGGAGAAGTCTGTCCATAATAAAGCGCTACTCTGCATTCTTAACAGCACTATCAACAAGGCAGGTCCTACAGGCCCAAGTTTTGTCGCACCTGGACTACTGTTCAGTCGTGTGGTCAGGTGCCACAAAGAAGGACTTAGGAAAATTGCAGTTGGCTCAGAACAGGGCAGCACGGCTGGCACTTAAAAGTACACAGGGAGCTAACATTAATGATATGCATGTCAGTCTCTCCTGGCTCAGAGTGGAGGAGAGATTGACTTCATCACTGCTTGTTTTTGTAAGTGTTGACAAGCTGAATGTACCGAGCGGTCTGTTTTAAACTACTAGCACACAGCTCGGACCCCCATGCATACCCCACAAGACATGCTACCAGAGGTCTCTTCACAATCCCCAAGTCCAGAACAGACTATGGGAGGCGCACAGTACTACATAGAGCCATGACTTCATAGAACTCTATTCCACATCAGGTAACTGATGCAAGCAGTAGAATCAGATTTTTTTTAAACAGGTAAAAATACACCTTATGGAACAACGGGGACTGTGAAGAGACACACACAGGTACAGACACATGCATACACACACAAGCGCTAGCACACGCACTCTACACACATACATTGTGATATTATTGTATGGTGGTATTATACATTTTGTATTGTAGATATGTAGTGGTGTAATAATGTTATATGATGTACTGTTTTATCTCTTGTTTTGTGTGTGATGTAAGTGCCTTACTGTGTTTGGACCCCAGGAAGAGTAGCTGCTGCCTTGGCAGGAACTAATGGGGATCCATAATAAACCCCAGGAAGAGTAACTGCTGCCTTGGCAGGAACTAATGGGGATCCATAATAAACCCCAGGAAGAGTAGCTGCTGCCTTGGCAGGAACTAATGGGGATCCATAATAAACCCCAGGAAGAGTAGCTGCTGCCTTGGCAGGAACTAATGGGGATCCATAATAAACCCCAGGAAGAGTAGCTGCTGCCTTGGCAGGAACTAATGGGGATCCATAATAAACCCCAGGAAGAGTAGCTGCTGCCTTGGCAGGAACTAATGGGGATCCATAATAAACCCCAGGAAGAGTAGCTGCTGCCTTGGCAGGAACTAATGGGGATCCATAATAAACCCCAGGAAGAGTAGCTGCTGCCTTGGCAGGAACTAATGGGGATCCATAATAAACCCCAGGAAGAGTAGCTGCTGCCTTGGCATGAACTAATGGGGATCCATAATAAACCCCAGGAAGAGTAGCTGCTGCCTTGGCATGAACTAATGGGGATCCATAATAAACCCCAGGAAGAGTAGCTGCTGCCTTGGCAGGAACTAATGGGGATCCATAATAAACCCCAGGAAGAGTAGCTGCTGCCTTGGCAGGAACTAATGGGGATCCATAATAAACCCCAGGAAGAGTAGCTGCTGCCTTGGCAGGAACTAATGGGGATCCATAATAAACCCCAGGAAGAGTAGCTGCTGCCTTGGCAGGAACTAATGGGGATCCATAATAAACCCCAGGAAGAGTAGCTGCTGCCTTGGCAGGAACTAATGGGGATCCATAATAAACCCCAGGAAGAGTAGCTGCTGCCTTGGCAGGAACTAATGGGGATCTCTAATAAATACAAATACAAATAGTCCCATGTGGGTCTACCATTTATGACCAATCATATTAGCCAAACTAATAACTCCCTCTATTTGATAAGTTTGTTTAAAAATACTGTATATACTTTTATGGTCTTTTGTTCACAGGAATGTACTGAACAGGAAGGAGAGCGAGTGAGAGCGAGAGCGAGAGAGAGAGAAAGAACTTTGTATTGAAAAAGCTATCATCTATGTTTCCAAACATACCATTTTGTATATTGAAGTATTTTAAAAATAATTTAACTAATTTAAAAGAACTCGTGTCAACTGTTGGAGTTTGCGCCTCTCTCCTGAATGGGTCACTAGCAATGAAGTCATCCGTTGTGTGAACTCAATGACAATATTTTCATGTTCCATAAATAACTATACCCAAGTGCAGCACCGTTCTCCCATTGGTTGTTCCACCTATCAGTCAGGCAGTTTATTGCGTCACCCTTCCTCACCGCCAGGGTGGATCGGCTCGGCTGGTAGATCTCCCTACATGGTCAAACAGATTTCGCAATACTTCGAGCAGCTCCAGCTAACTTATATGGTCAACGAAAAACGGACAATACTCCCAAACTTTTTTATACTTTGTTGGGCAATTGACGATACGTAAAAGCAGACAAGGTACGTGGTTGATTTGGTATGTTTTCAAGTCGTCTTCTGAGGAAAAGGTAGCTAGCTAGCTAGGCTAAACGGAATCCACAAGCTGGACGTCGCTGGTGCTAAGTTACACAACAACTGTGTCCAGGCACGGGCGACGCTCAAAATAACACTTCTGTTTGGTTTATCACACCGCTGTTTAGTTAACAATGTTACAATTATATAGTGATGGGCGTCCAACGTGTGGTTTTTGACGTTAGTCGATGTTATTTTCGGTTGTGGGAAATGCAGCTAGCTAGTGTTAGCCAGTTGCCTAGCTAGCTAAACAAACTAACGTTAGCAAGCCAAGCTCCACGCCTCCTGCCATTGCCAAAATCACTCACTCTAGTTTTTTGTGTATTTTCACAAACATTCTAGCTAGCTAACTAGTTAGTCTCACGTCAAACGTTGTGTGTGTGTTAGTGTTTAGTGAATTCGCCGGCACAATTTTCTCCTAAAACCGCCGTTTTGCTTACCACTGCCTGACTACGGAGTTCCCCTCTCCAGTGGCACAAAGAGTATCTGCCATGTATGGGGGGGAGGTATGCGATGATGCAATCACAGGCAACACTAACGTTAACTAGCGGGGCATCTGAACTGACTGGGGGAGAGAGATGTGGTCAAACACAGTCGACTAGGTACATTACAACTCCCTGTGTGACCTTATCAGACTAACCTTAGCTAGGATTTTCCCCTTTCCCTCAAGGAGAATAACATATGGTCGTGTTAATAGCTAAATGTTTGGCGGGTGAGTTAATACAAGTTGAGGGAGGGGGGGGGCATAACCAGAGACCCACCACCTTGGTCTCAGATCTGTTTACATTGAAAGTTCCATATACGTTTTCATTTCAATATGAACTGCACAATATTATTTATCTACATATTCTAAATATGTTTTTTTTTGTAACAATGTAGCTTGTTTTCGTAATAAATCCCATCACGTGTTGACAATAAAAGTCATCTCTGTTGGACAGACTATGTAAACATAAATGGGACAATAGCAAACGAGCAGCAATAGTAGCAGTGCTTGGATTTTTCCTCACTGGTTATTTGGACGAATCACGATTTCGCAGGTGTTAGCATCTTTCGAATTTCTGAAGGGGAGGGGACATTTGGCCCATAGACTTGCACTTAAACCGGAAAATAGAGAGGTTCCACTCCACGTTCTGGCACCTCTTCATCTCTCCTCTTAACACGTATGGACCTTAGATCTTAATCGAGCAGCAGAACAATTACACAATACTTTTTTATTTCTGGTTAAATCAAGATTACTGTAAATTATATGACTGTGACTGAGGTTGAGTCCTGCTGTTTCCCTGACTCAAGTAGATCTGACTAAAAGCTCATAGTCTATACATTAATTTTACATTTTAGTCATTTAGCAGACGCTCTTATCCAGAGCGACTTACAGGAGCATTTTTTAGGGTTAAGTGCCTTGCTTAAGGGCACATCGACAGACTTTTCACCTAGTCGGCTCGGGGATTAGAACCAGCGACCTTTTCGGTTACTGGCGCAACGCTCTTACCCACTAAGCTACCTGCCGCCATTACCTTGTTTCCACTCACGAATGTTCTTAGCTGTCACTATGTGTAGCCTATTTAATAAGTGATCCCTATCAACAAGTGTTTCGTACCTTCTGGAAAGTGAAAGACTAACATATTCATCCTGACCTTCCCTCCTCCAGACTCCAGTAACTCCAGTCTACAGGAGCCGAGTGGATCCAGACACCAACCCATTCGTCCAGAGTGTCACCCAACCAGCAGGCCAGTCATAGCGGACGCGCAGTGAGACTAGTGGTCAGCGGATCCAAACCAAATGAGCAGGCAGACACAGCAGAAGATAACCACACACCAGAACAGGGGGAGCGTTAGTGTGATCCAGGGCCAAGCTAGCAGAGCAGCAGCAGCAGCTACAACCACGCTCTCAGACCCACCGGGAGGAGGCTTACAGCAGGTTCCCCAGCCCCAGTTAGTCCCTGTGACCCCAGCCGGAGGAGGAGGAGGAGGCAAGGCCACCCCGCCCAGCAAGATGAAGAAGACGTCAGGGGACAAGGACAGCGACGAGTACCGTCAGCGGCGGGAGCGGAACAACCTGGCGGTTAAGAAGAGCAGGATGCGGTCTAAGCAGAAGGCCCAGGACACGCAGCAACGCGTCAATGAGCTGAAGGAGGAGAACGAAAGACTGGAAGCTAAAATCAAGCTGCTCAGCAAGGAGCTGTCTGTTCTCAAGGACCTCTTCCTGGAACACGCCCACAACCTGGCCGACAACGTCCAAGCGCCTGGCGCAGAGGGGGCCAGCCCCGCCCACAACAACAACAACAACATCAACAACAACAATGGGGCGTGTAACAACAACAACGGCCAGTGAGAAGAGGGCGGGGATATGATACGTCCCAAAAACAACACCCTATCCCCTATATAGTGCACTACTTTTGACCAGGGCCCCTATGGGGACTAGGGTGACATTTGGGACACAACCAGGGTGATGATTGATCGATAGCTCGCCACTGCTTCTCAACTGTGCTGGAGTATCTTCCTCTTTCCGCCCCGGAGATGATATAAACTGTCAGAGAGATTTCACTGTTGTCTTTTTTTTGTGTGCGTTCAGATTGGTTCTCATGAGCTTTTTAGAGGTTCAGGTCTAGGGAACATTTCTAAAGAGACCTGTTGTGTTTAGTCACAAAATAAACTATTCAGTAGTTAAGATGATGTGTAATAAAGTCTAGTAGCTTTTTTTCTTTGATGAGCTCTTGTTAAAATTCCTTAAATGTTTGGTGACATAGCTAACATTCGGGTGGAATTTAGCATTGTCAGTACATTCACTACATTTTAAAAGTTAATCAGAATGATGTACGCCTGTTCTATTGTGTATGCGTCTGTCGGCGTCAGATATGCACACGTTGTAAAAAATGTTTTTTTTGTTTGTGTCCTAATCGAATGGCTTTACTTCTGCTTTGAGCTCTTTTGGGTAGAAAAATAGACTATAAATCTCAAGAGTCAAATACAAGGAGGTAGGATAGGCTTTGTGTCCAATCCTAATTTAAGATCAGAATGCTTAACCCAGATTTTTTTTTTTGCTTTGCATGATCTCAAGTTAAGTTTCAGGCCTGAGTGAGATACAGTCAGTCACGTGTATTTATTTACCCATAGTTCCACAGTCCTACAGGCCTCACACCAGCCCGTCAGTCAGAGACCCAGACAGGGTCCCAAATGGCTCCCTATACAGTGCACTAGAACCCTATGGCCCCTGGTCAAAAAGTAGTGCACTAATATAAGAAATAGGGTGCCATTTGGGGACGCAGGCGGGCAGAGGTGTGCTCACGCTAAGGAGTGGCCCAGACTAGACAGCTCAGACTATCATGCACCTCAATGTGATTAAACTCCAGACTTTTCACATGGCGTCACTCGACCACCGCTAAATCAAAGTTGAGCCTTTCTCCAAAACCAACCCTAAAACCTGGACAGAAAGATGGAATCCGCCTGTTGTTCTGTCTGTCTGGGCGTTGGATGCTAAATGAACTAGCTTGAGCAGAGCGAGGCATGTTGTCTCCCGTCTCCGGAGCTGGCAGACTCAGCCTGCGGGTATCGGAATGTATGGAAAGACACTGATTGTGTTTGTTGCTGTTGACAGACCTGAGTAATTATCCAGCTTCATGGGGAATTGTCTTCCCATAGGATTGTCTTCTCTGAAACAACAGCGTATTCTGATGTTGTGATGAAGATGATGTGTTTGGCCAGAGGAGTCAACGTTGTCTGTTCCAATGTCTGATATAGAGTCAGTCCCAAATGGCACCCTGTTCGCTATATAGTGCAGTACTTTTTGATCAGAGCCTGGTCAAAAAGAGCCTGTGTTGTTGTTTTTAAATCACACTGCTTTGCTTTATCTTGGCCAGGTCGCAGTTGTAAATGAGAACTTGTTCTCAACTGGCTTACCTGGTTAAATAAAGGTGTATAAAATTTAGGGTGCCATTCGGAGCGCTGCCGTAGACTTCTGTACCTCGGGCTAGCAGTATTAGTCACCAAACAGGCCTTTTCTTTATCAACAAGACCTCTGAAGCATCTTTTCAATCGTTTTTTGTTTTTTGTATTCTTAATTTTTCTACGACTTGGATTTAAAAAGCAGCATGATAGAAATGTTTTGCATGGGGGAGCACCGTTCAAAGATGTTATTTTGCACTACGACGTAAGAGAAACAATAGCGAATACGGGCGTATTGAAACCATTCTCTTCAACATGCTGTGCAGTGTTGCTGTATTGTTGAACGGAAGATCACACTAAATTGAAAATAATGGCAGAATTCAATAAGAAAAATATTTTATGTTAAAAAAAATTGACAAATTTGATGACAATATTGCCATGAATATTTGTTTTGGTATGAATGTTGCTGGGCAGCATTTTCTCTTTTAGCTAGACTAGCTTTTTTTTTTATATACGATTATATTGGGGTAACGTGCATTTGTAAATTAAAATTGAGTACAAACTTTCAACCAAGCATTTTGTTTTTTTGTGTGTGTGTGTAATCAATGTTTGATGGGAATTGTAAACATACACTAGGCTGCATCTCAATTTAATTTACCATATTTATTCAAGAAGGATAGAATAGAGCAGGGATCATCAGCTAGGTTCAGCCGTGGGCCAATTCCTTCCTGAGCGGATGGTCAGGGCCAGAACATAATCACTAATAATTTGTAGACTTCAAATTGACCGCAAGAAGCCCAAACAAATTATAATATTTGGCTAAAACATAATTTCAAACCTTGCTGACATTTGTATGCGATCGCATATAAAATAATATGCCATTTTAGCAGACGCTTTTATCCAAAAGCGACTTACAGTCATGTGCGCATACATTTTTACGTATGGGTGGTCCCGGGGATCGAACCCACTACCCTGGCGTTAACAAGCGCCGTGCGCTACCAGCTGAGCTACAGAGCTCTCTATTTTGGTGTGGGAAGACTTTGGAACTAATATCCAAACATTAAAATCACTTGGAGCTGATTTGCTGGTGTTTGTAGTATTTTATGTCCCAACAACAACAAAAAAATGCACTATTTGGTTTCGCTCAGAGAACTTGAGGGGCCAAATCAAATTCCCCCCTTGGGCCTCCAGTTGGGGAACCCTGGAATAGAGTCAGTCTGAGTGATAAGGATGGTCATTCTACAGATCTACATATAAAGGACTGAGCTACGTGTCCCCTTCAAACAGCACTAGTGGTTCAGTAGCTCAGGTTCTAGTCTATCTGGATGAACCATTTTAATGGACTGTCTCATTCCAAACAATAACGAAGCAGGAAATGGATGACCGATATGACCGTGTACCACCCCTAATACAGAACAAGGTGTTCAACTGGACTCATCACGCACACAAATGGCACCCTATTCCCTATGTAGTGCACTACTTTTGACCAGAGCCCCTATGGGTCTCCCTATGGGCATTGGTCAAAAGTAGTGCACTATATATGGGGGAAAGGGCTGCCATTTGGGATTCATCCAACTCACTTTCTGACTCACTGTTCCAACCAGAGCTCAGTAAACAGCTCCGCGAGTGAAGAGTGTAGCTAGCCAGCTTTGTTCAGTGAGGCCTTTGATTAGCTAGGTCGTCATTCTGTCACAAGGTGAGCACAGAGCCAAGTTATATTTCTGTCGGCTCTGCTCTGAAGGCTGAGCCAATGAACACAGCTTATTTAAAGGCCTGTGCAAACACCCAGGGAGAGAACAGGGTGGAGCCACCGCTCAGGGCGAGGGACAATGGTACGCCACCTGCCTTACAACCTCAACACAAAGCTTTGGGGCGGCAGGTGGCTTAGTGGTTAAGAGCGTTGTGCCGGTAACTGAAAGGTCGCTGGTTCTAATCCCCGTAGCCGACTAGGTGAAAAATCTGTCGATGTGCCCTTGAGCAAGGCACTTAACCCTAATTGCTCATGTAAGTCGCTCTGGATAAGAGTGTCTGCTAAATGACTAAAATGCAAAGCAAACATTAATTGCGGTGGTTCACCTCTCAGTCCTCTACCTCTCTGTATCTCTTTACGGTGAGCCCTGTCAAGGAGATCTACCCGGCCAATATTACCCTTTCTCTGTGCTCCCTCCCTCCCTAAGCTTGTAAATCATGTTTAAGGAATGGAGGACAAGTCTTTAGCTCTCAGGCAAGATAATTAAATGAATCATTGATGCACGGATATTCAGACCAACCCTAAATAGATATGGGGATATGGTTCATATTGTCTATTCCAACAGCAGTGTAGAGAAGCCTGCCTGCAGCCTGCCAGTGTCAATTGGGAGGTCTTTCCTTCATATTCCTGCTTGGAGGATGACTTGTGTCTTCCATTTGAGATGTAGATTTAGATGTGCATAACATCTACATAGATCTGATAATGGGCCAGTGCACTGTGAACAGTGTGCTGGCATCACTTGCTGTGCCTGTCCTTCAATCAGTCTATATTAGCTCTTTTTGCATCCTAATTTCAGTTTTTCACCAGTGCATTCGGAAAAGTATTCAGAGCCCTTGACTTTTTCCACATTTTGTTACGTTACAGCCTTATTCTAAAATTGATTAAATCATTTTGTCCCCTCATCAATCTACACACAATACCCCATAATTACAAAGCAAAACCAAGTTTTTAGATGTTGCAAATGTATTAAAAATAAAGAACGGAAAAATCACGTTTACATAAGTATTCAGACAGGTGTTGAAGCACCTTTGGCAGCGATTACAGCCTCGAGTCGTCTTGGGTATGACACTACAAGCTTGGCACACCTGTATTTGGGGAGTTTCTCCCATTCTTCTCTGCAGATCCTCTCAAGCTCTGTCAGGTTGGATGGGGAGCGTCGCTGCACAGCTATTTTCAGGTCTCTCCAGAGATGTTTGATCGGGTTCAAGTCCGGGCTCTGGTTGGGCCACTCAAGGACATTCAGAGACTTGTCCCGAAGCCACTCCTGCGTTGTCTTGGCTGTGTGCTTAGGGTCGTTGTCCTGTTGGAAGGTGAACCTTTGCCCCAGTCTGAGATCCAGAGCGCTCTGGAGCAGGTTTTCATCAAGGATCTCTCTTTACATTGCTCCGTTCATCTTTCCCTCGATCCTGACTAGTCTCCCAGTCCCTGCCGCTGAAAAACATCCCTGCATCATGATGCTGCCATCACCATGCTTCACCGTAGGGATGGTGCCAGGTTTCCTCCAGACGTGACGCTTGGCATTCAGGCCAAAGAGTTAAATCTTGGTTTAATCAGACCAGAGAATCTTGTTTCTTATGGTCTCAGAGTCCTTTAGGTGCCTTTTGGCAAACTCCAAGCGGACTGTCATGTGCCTTTTACTGAGGAGTGGCTTCTGTCTGGCCACTCTACCATAAAGGCCTGATTGGTGTAGTGCTGCAGAGATGGTTGTCCTTCTGGAAGGTTCTCCCCGGTCTGAATACTTATGTAAATAAGGTATTTCTGTTTTTTTTATGTTTAATAAATTTGCAAACATTTCTAAAAACCTGTTTTCGCTTTGTAATTATAGGGTATTGTGTGTAGATTGATTAGGGGACATTTTTTTATTTAATCAATTTTAGAATAAGGCTGTAATGTAACAAAATGTGGAAGAAGTCAAGGGGTCTGAATACTTTCCGAATGCGCTGTAGATGTAGGTTATTTTGAAAACCTTTTAATGTGTAGAAGGTATAGAATACTAAGCCAATACATTCCAAACAGGTTAGAGGTTGATGTATTGAAACTGTTGCCTTCGATTCGTTATATGCGACGGCGAGAAAGACCTAGCTTTGGTCCAGGGTGTTACGTGCGGCTTGGCTGTCGCTGATCCTTCAGCAAGCTGCACGTAACGCCCTGGACGAGCTCTCCATCTGAGCTCAGCGGAGGGGTTTCCCCTGATGCAACGACAGAGGGAGCTCCCAGCCCGTTGACATCCGTCTGGCTGGTGCCTGCGTGGTTCGTCCTGTGCCCTGCCTAATACGCACACTCACACAACAACCGTGACACATCATTACACTGGTTCTTTTGGTAGAATAGTCCGCATAACATTACATTGGATTGAGTCTGCAAGAAGAAGTTTATTATTAAAATGAATTTACGCACATAAACCCTTTAATCCAAAAAATAAGAACGTGGAAAACACCAAAGTATTGTAACCTAACTATTACCCTTTATTTTTTTACATTTTGAAGAGGATCAGATCTGACTCAAGCACAGGGGGTTGCTGACACCTTAATTGGGGAGGACTGCTCGTGGTAATGGCTGGAGCTGAATTAGTGGAATGGTTACCATGTGTTTGATGCCATTCCATTTACTCCGTTCCAGCCATTATTATGAGCCGTCCTCCCCTCAGCAGCCTCCACTGGACTCAAGCCATCAGTGTCTCTTTACTTTTGGAATGTTATTCATCTGAATAAAGACTGGCATGCATCAGTTAATCAGGCTATCTATCTCTCACGTTTTATCGGGTATTTTTCCGTTCTGGAGCGAGGCGAGCCCCTAGATCAGGGTTCTTCAATTTCGGTCCTGGAGGGCCGAAACGCTTCTGTTTTTTATTTCTACCTGGTAGTTAATTGCACTCACCTGGTGTCCCAGGTCTGAATTAGCCCCTGATTAGAAGGAGAGGATGAAAAACAGAGGTGTTTCGGCCCTCCAGGACCGGAATGGAAGAACCCTGCCCTAGATAGTAAACTCACGACGCAGGGTGACGAGCGCAACAGGTACCCGGGCCTGCTCTTCCGGCAGAGGAAGCAGCCAGTCGCAAACTGCCTTGCGGTGGCCGGCGACACTATCAGTATCACTCAGGTATCTAGTCAGTTACAGCTGAGAGAGAGATTACTGCTCCTTTCATTATCATGCATGATTGTCATCGGTGCATCCACGCACTTTTTAATGGCACATAGAATCCAATTGAAGTATTGATTTAAATGTTGTGAATTGATCGAAGAGTGGCACATGCACATATATTTGCTTATTGGCCAATTTAGTTAGACTATTAGGCCTACCTATTTATTTGCCCAATATTTATTTATTTATTTATTGTGTTTCTACCAAATCTGTAGTGAAACTGACGTTTGTCCTCCACCTCCATCGACTGATACATATGAAAGAGAAAGAGAATACGTAGGTAAAATAACACATATATTTTTATTAATACATTATTAAATAGCTTATGTTTAAATAGTCGATATATTATTAAGTCACTTATATCTGTTTTACCGTTAGTAGAAACGTCGATGGAACAGCAGTTTGATAACCAAATAATATATCATCTAAATATGATGTTTGGGACTCAATAATCAAAGATTAAAAAAAAAAGACTTGTCTTATAGACATAATCGGGATGCAAAATTCAAATGATGCACGTGCATTGGCGCTGCTGTGACGTGTTGTTCCAATGCAAAGGGAGAAAATGTTTGGATGAGATTATATAGTAGAAAATAAATCAATTAGTTATACAGGTTAAAATATGTACATAATCTCAAATCAAATATGTTTGCAATTATATATTATTAAATATTTCAAATGCATTTTTTTCACGTGACCCCATTTATTAAATTCAATACATATTCTCCAAGTCTAAAGTGATTTTTTTGCCTTGGATTTCCAGTCTGGCCTGCTATAACCTACTGCAGCGTAAAGGCGCGCAATAGGACCATGCATGCTGCGCGTCCGCCCCCTCCTTCCCACTGTATATATAGGAGAGAGGAGAGTAGTTTGACAGTTGTGAGGTTCAGCCAGCGTGGAGTAGTTCAGCCTGCAGCTAAAACCGTGTACTTTGAACTATAAGTCTCGAGAAACCAGTCCTGTCAGGGAGAGTCACTAGGCTTTATTCAAGACATTAGACTGCAGCTTCTCGTGGCCTAGTTTGAGAGCGATTTACTTCATACCCGGAGAGCGCGCGTTGTGAAGGAGCTGTCCTGTTTATTCGTCCAGCCACTGCGGCTTCCTCCGGTACTGTGAGCAAAGCTGGATTCCCGCAGCTCCTCACCATGTCTGGCGGGTTTTAGATACTCCATGGAGCAGCCGAACCTCTACGAGGTCGCCCCACGACCCCCGATGACCAGCCTAGCCCACATTCAGAGTCAGCAAAGCGCCTACTGCTACAAAGACCCGTCAGCCGCTGGATCCGGCGTCGGAGCAGGAGAAGACCTCGGCGAGATCTGTGAGAACGAAAACTCCATCGACATCAGCGCCTACATCGACCCTGCAGCCTTCAACGACGAGTTCCTGGCCGATCTATTCCACAACAGCTCGAAGCAAGAGAAGCACAAGCTGGCGAACAGTGAGTACGAATCGTACCCGCACGGGGTGAGCTCTGGCCCGGGAGCGCACCACCAACAGCTGCAGCAGCAGCAGCAGGGGTATGGTTGTATGCCCGGGTATATGGACACATCTAAACTTGAACCCATTTACGACAACCAGTCCGCGAGAATCAGACCTGTGGCGATAAAGCAAGAGCCCAGAGAAGAAGATGAAATGAGCCATTCTATGCACCCCACCTACCACCATTCCCACCAGCATCTCCCACAGCACCTATCCCATCTCCAGTACCAGATTGCGCACTGCGCGCAGACGACCATGCATCTCCAACCCGGACACCCGACGCCTCCACCGACTCCCGTCCCGAGCCCACACCACAGGGACGGCAGCATGTCCTCCGTTGGATCCATGAAGATGATGGGACGCGACGACCGCGACCGGGACCGGGGTAAATCCAAAAAGCGCGTCGACAAGGCCAGCACGGAGTACCGGTTGAGGCGGGAGAGGAACAACGTCGCGGTGAGGAAGAGTAGAGACAAGGCGAAAATGCGCAACGTGGAGACGCAGCAGAAAGTGATCGAGCTGGCGTCGGACAACGACAGACTGCGGAAGAGAGTGGAACATCTTACCCGAGAACTGGACACATTAAGGGGCATCTTCAGACAACTTCCCGATGGATCTTTCAAACCCATGGCCAACTGCCAGTGAACACGGACTATAGTAGCTTTTACATTGGACTTTTAAACACTTACTTGTGCATGTCTGCTGGAGAATAGCATACACGCTATAAATTCATCTGACAGATTCTGACCGCAACAGTTTGTTTCTTAAGGAGAGACAGGGCAGCTGAGGTATACATGCCTTCTGTACAAAACAATAAGCTCATTTCTCCACGTTTGAACAGTGGACCTGTGGTTTTTTTGGTGCCTTTATTATATAACATTGTGTGTTTAGCCACGCAAAAACAACTTGTCAGTGCAGCTAAAGGTATAGGGCATGATTTTCACCATAATCACTAGCCTGCTCGTTGTTCATGTTTTAACGTTACCATCTCAATATCTTGTTCCTGTCTTTACTAAACTAAACATTTGCGCATGTACTTATAGAGCTACAGTATATTTTTTAAACTGCAAAGTGCACACAGCTTTCCAAATAAGTATTTTTTTTGCAATGCAAAAAAATCTGAGCAGTGATCAGAATATCTTTCCATTTATTGTTGTTCAGACTGAAAGCCCATATAAGGTACAGAGCTACAACGTATAGCCTGCTGCTGTCTGCTGTGGCAGCATTCACACATTGGGGGGGGGGGCATCTATGGACTGAATTAAACACCACAGCAAACGACTGGAATCTGTTATGCTGTGTGGTACCCAGTTCTTCACGAGAGCAGTTCGTTGTGTGCACTATAAAGGTCTTCAAAATACAACCATATGAAGCACATTGTATTTCTTCCATAGGTTTTGGGTACTAATCTAAACACGCCTCTCAGTGTAAATAAAACGCTTTATAAACTAAAGGTATAGCTTTGTATTTATGTATAATTGATAGAAAATGTGAAAAGGGTTCCTCTTCACTCTTAGAAAAAAGGGTTCCAAAAAGGGTTCTTCGGCTGACTCCATAGGAATACCCTTTTTGGTTCCAGGTAGAACCCTTTTTGGTTCCAGGTAGAACCCTTTTGTGTTCCATGGCGAACCCTCTGTGGAAAGAGTTCTACATGGAACCCAAAACGGTTATACTTGGATCCAAAAGGGTTCTACCTGGAACCAACAAGGGTTCTAGATAGCACCTTCTTTTCTAAGAGTGTATAACTATGCAATGTTTGTTGCCCTCATCTTCTGTATGATGAGTTCACATGAAGAAGATCACCTTTTGTCCTGCTTTCTCACTGCTTTTGCTGTGAAATACTGTTCGAAGCTCGCTTCTCCACAGTGTCAACTCAACTGTCACTGTTCTCTTTCCTGAGCACCCTTCCTACAAGCCGACGCCATAATGCAGTGCCTTTTGACTTCTCTCTCTGAAGTAAGACTTTGGACTTTACCACTGGCTGAGACTTATTGGATTTTATACATGTTCTAGAATGTTCTAGACTCTTATTGGATTCTATACATGTTCTAGAATGTTCTAGACTCTTATTGGATTCTATACATGTTCTAGAATGTTCTAGACTCTTATTGGATTCTATAAACAAATGCTAAGATATAGAGACTATACATCAAGGAAAAGGAAGCACTTTTGTTTTTTTACAAACTCCAATTGCCAATGTTATACAAATAGAACAACTTTTAAATTGTAAAATGAACCTATATTATAAATGTCAAAAATTATGAAATATAATAAAAGAGCATCGTCTCATATGAACATTTCGTCTTGGTTTGATGTGTTTTACACAAAAGGTTTTAATACTACCTTAATTTATGTGTTTTTTTATTTTTCCACATTTTCTTTGAATCTGCATTTAGGATTAGGCTATGGTTCACTGGATACCACTCTGCATTCC
Source organism: Coregonus ussuriensis (assembly GCA_031479575.1). Lineage (NCBI taxonomy): Eukaryota > Metazoa > Chordata > Actinopteri > Salmoniformes > Salmonidae > Coregonus > Coregonus ussuriensis. The sequence goes on along the minus strand of CM062504.1, from coordinate 2,265,383 downwards.
ACAGACCACAGCATTCCTTATAGGATTCATTCAGAACACTCAGTGCACTTTGGACCCCTGTCATTAATGATTGAAAATAGGTTATTATCAGGTTATGTGAAGCGATCGTATGTGATAAGAAGCTAGAATAGCACTTTGACTACAGATCTCACCGTCACTTAACCTCTCACCACATCATTTGGCTCCATGAAAGATTACACTCACCGGTAGGCTACCGTCGGTAGAGGGCGCTTATCAAGCACTACTGATAGTTCTATTAAATCATTCATTTTTTGGGGGGGGATTAATCAATCATTTAAAACTATTTTCACATTCATTTTAAAATTACCCCCTATAATTAACCCCCTAAACAAAACAAACTATGAATCTACAGCAGCAAACATCTGAAGTGACAAATAAAATAACATGACATAAAATAACAAATATAACTATTTAAATGTGCCTATTTGGAATAATACATTATACATATGATAGATTAGGCATGAAGACACACAGAATGAAATGTAGATGTATTTTTTTTAAATCCCAGTGAAAGTAACAATTAGTGATATCATCTTGTCGATTCATGGATATGCTCACTTTTTAGACACTTGCACATCTCTTTGGATGTTTCCTTTCAGTTCACGCCTCCATTGGTGCAATTCATCAGTGTACAACCAAACAACCATTACGCAATCAATCAGTCATGTCAAGTCATCACTCTGATCCCGAAATACAACATTGATTAAGAGAGTTTGAGAGATAAATTGATCATTGCAATCACAAATGGATAATTCTCAATCAGTCACTCATTGAGAATAAGACCAATATTCACCTTGGTGTAAATGTGTGAATTACAATACCCTATCATATCTCCGTTGGGAAGGGCCTTTGTATTGGCCTGTTAGTCCAGATCACCATACTGATAACCCTATCCCGATCATCTCTTCTACCTGGTAATCACATCATTCATGACTCAGCTCAGCTCCTCCACAACTGATCAATGGCTCAGTGAGGCATCATCTTTCTGTTAATGTTTATAAGGGATGGGTACGCACACATCCAAAGAACCCTCTGTCCTAGAGACCAGTAGAACACTAGAACTACAAGTACTAGTGTAGAACACTAGAACTAGTCATAGAGAACTAGAGAACACGTGGAAACACTGCTCCCAAAATGGCTTTGTTTCTTCTTTATGGTTGTCTACTAGAGTTCGGTCTTCTTAAGGACCTTGCGATAAACAGACAAGCTTTAAGATAGCATGGCCTTGTCAAATTACAAATCGCTGACAAATAAAGTCCAGAAGAATGTGCCGTGCATATCTAAGCTGTGCCCGGAGAAGTGAAGTCCACCTAGTTAGAATCAGTGTTGTCTTTCTCTCTGTGACTGTTTTCACACAATCAGTTGCTCTGTGATTCACTCTATAAATCATTACTGTTGCCAAGCTGCTGTCAAGCAGGGGAGGGCCTGTGTGTGTGTGTGTGTGTGTGTGTGTGTGTGTGTGTGTGTGTGTGTGTGTGTGTGGAATCTGCCCTGACCTGGCCCATACACATCTGGGAGATAGATCCACAGTGAGCCAACAGTATGTGCTACGCCAATATTCTTCCCCATTCAGTGTGCTGCGCCAATATTCTTCCCCATTCAGTTCTCCTGCGTTTCATGCGAAGAGCTCTCAAGTGATGAAGGCTCCTAAAAGAAAATGTGATTAACTGAGATGTTGGACTGTGATCTCTGAGATATGGTGGGTGAGATGTTGGACTGTGATCTCTGATATATGGTGGGTGAAACGGACCCATTTTGAGCCAAAATATCAGTCATCTGTGCTGGTATCCATTCACGTCCACCACAGTAGATTTTTAAATCAAATACAAGTTTATTCTTCACATGCTTAATAAAGAACAGATGTACACTAACAATTAAACGCTTAATTACAGGCCCTTCCCAACAATGCAGCGAGAGAGAAAATAGAGAAATAATAGAAAAGTAATAATGAATACACAATGAGTAACGATAACTTGGCTTTATACAGGGGGTACAAATCAAATCAAATCAAATCAAATTTTATTTGCCACATGCGCCGAATACAACAGGTGTAGACATTACCGTGAAATGCTTACTTACAGCCCTTAACCAACAATGCATTTATATCTTAATAAAAAAGTAAAATAAAACAACAACAACAAAAAAGTGTTGAGAAAAAAAGAGCAGAAGTAAAATAAAATAACAGTAGGGAGGCTATATATACAGGGGGGTACCGGTGCAGAGTCAATGTGCGGGGGCACCGGCTAGTTGAGGTAGTTGAGGTAATATGTACATGTGGGTAGAGTTAAAGTGACTATGCATAAATAATTAACAGAGTAGCAGCAGCGTAAAAAGATGGGGTGGGGGGGCAGTGCAAATAGTCCGGGTAGCCATGATTAGCTGTTCAGGAGTCTTATGGCTTGGGGGTAGAAGCTGTTGAGAAGACTTTTGGACCTAGACTTGGCGCTCCGGTACCGCTTGCCATGCGGTAGCAGAGAGAACAGTCTATGACTAGGGTGGCTGGAGTCTTTGACCATTTTGAGGGCCTTCCTCTGACACCGCCTGGTATAGAGGTCCTGGATGGCAGGAAGCTTGGCCCCAGTACAAGTACTGAGTCAATGTGCATTGATACGAGGTAATAACATGGCTATATACACAAGGTACCAGTACTGTGTCAATGTGCAGGGGTACGAGGTAATTCAGGTAGATATGTACATATTAATAAGAATAAAGTGATTAGGCAACAGGATAGATAATAAACAGTAGCAGCAGCGTCACATACGCTCAAAAAGTTAGTGAAAAAGGGTCAATGCAGATAGTCCGGGTAGCTACTGGTTAACTATTTATCTAACTATTTAGCAGTCATGGCTTGGTGGTAGAAGCTGTTAAGGGTCCTGTTGGTTCCAGACCTGGTGCATCGGTATTGCTTGCCGTGCGGTAGCAGAGCGAACAGTCTATTTTTAGGGCCTTCCTCTGACACCGCCTGGTATAGAGGTCCTGGATGGCAGGGAGCTCGGCGCCAGTGATGTACTGGGCCGTACGCACTACCCTTTGTAGCGCCTTGTGGTCGGATGCCAATCAATTGCCATACCAAGCGGTGATGCCGCCAGTCAGGATGCTCTCAATGGTGCAGCTGTAGAACATTTTGAGGATCTGAGGGCCCATGTCAAATCTTTTCAGCCTCCTGAGAGGCGTTGTCGTGCCTGTCGTCACGTCGCGTTGTCATCACGACTGTGTTGGTGTGTGTGGACGTAATAGACCCTTTAATGATGTCACCGAGGAACTTGAAGCTCTCGACCCGCTCCACTACAGGCAAGTCGATGTCAATCGCCCTCCATTTCCTGTAGTCCACGATCAACTCCTTTGTCTTGCTGACGTTGAAGGAGAGGTTGTTGTCCTGGCACCACACTCATCGTCGTCGTGACCTACCACCTTCATGTCGTCAGCAAACTTGATGATGGTGTTGGAGTCGTGCACAGCCACGCAGGGACTACAGGAGGGGACCGAGCACGCACCCCTACAGGACCCCAGTGTTCAGGGTCAGTGTGGCGGATGTGTTGTTGCCTACCCTCACCACCTGGGGGCGGCC
>CM062504.1:2241794-2256794 GCA_031479575.1 Coregonus ussuriensis | reverse complement strand
GCTGGTTGGTTGGTTTAGTTTTTTCTGTAGTGATGTTGGTTATGTTGTAGTAATGTGTTGATCATGAAAAACATAAAATAGAGGCATGTTTGTGCTTTAATAATATAATAATAATAATAATATGCCATTTAGCAGACGCTTTTATCCAAAGCGGCTTACAGTCACGCATGCATACATTTTTGTGTATGGGTGGTCCCGGGGATCGAACCCACTACCTTGGCGTTACAAGCGCCGTGCTCTACCAGCTGAGCTTTGAATGGATATCTTGTTTTTGACTGATATGTTTATCTTGATAAACAATGTTATTTCCTAATGGGGGGAGTGTCTGTCCTATATCTAGGAGATATACAATAAGAAGTATATATAATAATAATATATATAATAATAATATATATAAGACCCTGGGACAGGAGGATCAACAGGCTAAATCACACACACACACACACACACACACACACACACACACACACACACACACACACACACGCACACACGCACACGCGCACACACACACACGCACACGCGCACACACACACACACACACACACGCACACACACACACACACGCACACGCACGCACACGCGCACACGCGCACACACACACACACACACACGCACACACACACACACACACACGCACACACACGCACACACACACACACATACAGACCCTCCAGGGGGGCCTGTGCTCCCTCCCTCCCTCCCTCCCTCCCTCCCTACCCCCCTCCCTCCCTCCCTCCCTCCCTCCCTCCCTCCCTCCCTCCCTCCCTCCCCCCCCTCCCTCCCTCCCTCCCTCCCTCCCTCTCTCCCTCCCTCTCTTCCCTATAACCACTCAGCATCTGGTCCTGCTGTAAACTCACAGCATTAACCCGTCATTACTGTAAGTACAGTTGAGAAAATAAAACTCCCCATGTTTACTCTAATAAAATGTAGCACACCACATTGCTGGCTTGGTGTAGACAAACACAGGCACACATAGGGGAGTATAGAGGAGTATATGGGAGTATGGGGGAGTATAGAGGAGTATATGGTAGTATAGGGGAGTATATGGAAGTATGGGGGAGCATGGGGGAGTATAGGAGAGTATGGGGGAGTATAGGGGAGTATGGGGGAGTATAGGGGATTATGGGGGAGTACGGGGGAGTATAGTGGAGGATGAGGGGAGTATAGGGGAGTATAGGAGAGTATGGGGGAGTATAGGGGAGGATGGGGGAGTAAAGGGAGTATGGGGGAGTATGGGGGAGTATATGGTAGTATATGGTAGTATATGGGGAGTATAGGGAAGTATGGGGGAGTATGGGGGAGTATGGGGGAGTATATGGAAGTATAGGGGAGCATGGGGGAGTATGGGGGAGTAAATTGGAGTATGGGGGGTACAGGGGAGTATAGGGGAGTATAGGGGAGTATAGGGGAGTATAGGGGAGTATAGGGGAGTATAGGGGAGTATAGGGGAGTATGGGGGAGTATGGGGGAGTATAGGGGAGTATAGGGGAGTACAGGGGAGTATGGGGGGTACAGGGGAGTATAGGGGAGTATAGGGGAGTATAGGGGAGTATGGGGGGTACAGGGGAGTATAGGGGAGTATAGGGGAGTATAGGGGAGTATAGGGGAGTATAGGGGAGTATGGGGGGTACAGGGGAGTATAGGGGAGTATAGGGGAGTATAGGGGAGTATAGGGGAGTATAGGGGAGTATAGGGGAGTATAGGGGAGTATAGGGGAGTATGGGGGGTACAGGGGAGTATAGGGGAGTATAGGGGAGTATAGGGGAGTATAGGGGAGTATAGGGGAGTATAGGGGAGTATAGGGGAGTATAGGGGAGTATGGGGGGTACAGGGGAGTATAGGGGAGTATAGGGGAGTATAGGGGAGTATATGGGAGTATAGGGGAGTATAGGGGAGTATAGGGGAGTATGGGGGGTACAGGGGAGTATAGGGGAGTATAGGGGAGTATAGGGGAGTATAGGGGAGTATAGGGGAGTATAGGGGATTATAGGGGAGTATAGGGGAGTATAGGGGAGTATAGGGGGGTATAGGGGAGTATAGGGGAGTATAGGGGAGTATAGGGGAGTATAGGGGAGTATGGGGGAGTATAGGGGAGTATGGGGGAGTATGGGGGAGTATAGGGGAGTATGGGGGAGTATGGGGGAGTATAGGAGAGTATGGGGGAGTATGGGGGAGTATAGGGGAGTATGGAGAGGAACTACAGTTTTTCCGTCCCAAATGGCACCCTATTCCCTATACTGTCAAGGTTGGTCTTCCTCTCTCAGCGAGGGAACAGAGGAACCCTGTTGGTGACTGCTGTGAACACAACATCATATTCCTCTCTCAGCGAGGGAACAGAGGAACCCTGTTGGTGACATCATATTCCTCTCTCAGCGAGGGAACAGAGGAACCCTGTTGGTGACATCATATTCCTCTCTCAGCGAGGGAACAGAGGAACCCTGTTGGTGACATCATATTCCTCTCTCAGCGAGGGAACAGAGGAACCCTGTTGGTGACATCATATTCCTCTCTCAGCGAGGGAACAGAGGAACCCTGTTGGTGACATCATATTCCTCTCTCAGCGAGGGAACAGAGGAACCCTGTTGGTGACATCATATTCCTCTCTCAGCGAGGGAACAGAGGAACCCTGTTGGTGACATCATATTCCTCTCTCAGCGAGGGAACAGAGGAACCCTGTTGGTGACTGCTGTGAACACAACATCATATTCCTCTCGCAGCGAGAGAAAACACATTTCAGATTGGATATGAAAGGGACATCATGTGGTTGGAGCACCAGGGTGAGAGCAGGGTTTGAAATGCCGTCAGTGTATTGGGGATACGTCCTGTGGAAATAACACCATTAGGAAACATCATCTAACTACACAGACTGAGTCCACATCCCAAATGGCAACCTACGGCGCCCTATGCTCCCTGGTCGAAAGTAGTGCACTGTATAGGGAATAGGGTGTCATTTGGGACACAGTCAGATTATTGTCTCCGTATAGCCAAAGAGGCACCATTTCAGACCAATGTCTCCGTGTAACCATGATGAATAGTACTATGGTCCCCAATGGTGGAACAAGCTCCCTCACGATGCCAGGACAGCGGAGTCACTCACCACCTTCCGGAGACATTTGAAACCCCACCTCTTTAAGGAATACCTGGGATAGGATGAAGTAATCCTTCTACCCCCCCCCCCCCCAAAAAAAAAAATATATATATATAAAAAAAATAATAATAATAAAAAAAAATATGTAAAAAAAATTACCGATTAAATATAATTTTTTTTTTAAAATAAAATTATAAATAACAAATAAAAGAGAAAAAAAAAAAAAAAAAAAAAAATTGGTAAAGTGGTTAACCCACTGGCAATATAGAGTGAATGCACCAATTTGTAAGTCGCTCTGGATAAGAGCGTCTGCTAAATGACGTAAATGTGCCCTTGAGCAAGGCACTTAACCCTAATTGGTCCTGTAAATCGCTCTGGATTAGAGCGTCTGCTAAATGACTAAAATGTAAAATGTAATGGTCTCTTTATGGCTCCTATCTCCTATGTAGCCATTAGTGAGGCACCATTTCAGACATAAACATGAGTGTCATGCTGTGTATTCTCTGTCTACTACCACACTACATACTCTGGTTAGATGACTACTACTACATACTCTGGTTAAATGACTACTACTACATACTCTGGTTAAATGACTACAACTACATACTCTGGTTAAATGACTACTACTACATACTCTGGTTAAATGACTACAACTACATACTCTGGTTAGATGACTACTACTACATACTCTGGTTAAATGACTACAACTACATACTCTGGTTAAATGACTACAACTACATACTCTGGTTAAATGACTACAACTACATACTCTGGTTAGATGACTACAACTACATACTCTGGTTAAATGACTACAACTACATACTCTGGTTAAATTTCCACACTACATACTCTGGTTAGATGACCACACTACATACTCTGGTTAAATGACTACTACTACATACTCTGGTTAGATGACTACAACTACAACTACATACTCTGGTTAAATGACTACAACTACATACTCTGGTTAGATGACTAAAACTACAACTACATACTCTGGTTAAATGACTACAACTACATACTCTGGTTAAATGACTACAACTACATACTCTGGTTAAATGACTACTGCTACATACTCTGGTTAGATGACTACAACTACATACTCTGGTTAAATGACTACAACTACATACTCTGGTTAAATGACTACAACTACATACTCTGGTTAGATGACTACAACTACATACTCTGGTTAAATGACTACAACTACATACTCTGGTTAAATTTCCACACTACATACTCTGGTTAAATGACTACAACTACATACTCTGGTTAAATGACTACAACTACATACTCTGGTTAAATTTCCACACTACATACTCTGGTTAAATGACTACAACTACATACTCTGGTTAAATGACTACAACTACATACTCTGGTTAAATTTCCACACTACATACTCTGGTTAAATGACTACAACTACATACTCTGGTTAAATGACTACAACTACATACTCTGGTTAAATGACTACAACTACATACTCTGGTTAAATGACTACTACTACAAACTCTGGTTAAATTACTACTACTACATACTCTGGTTAGATGACTACAACTACATACTCTGGTTAAATGACTACTACTACATACTCCGGTTAAATGACTACTACTACATACTCTGGTTAAATGACTACAACTACATACTCTGGTTAAATGACTACAACTACATACTCTGGTTAGATGACTACAACTACATACTCTGGTTAAATGACTACAACTACATACTCTGGTTAAATGACTACAACTACATACTCTGGTTAAATTTCCACACTACATACTCTGGTTAAATGACTACAACTACATACTCTGGTTAAATGACTACAACTACATACTCTGGTTAAATGACTACAACTACATACTCTGGTTAAATGACTACAACTACATACTCTGGTTAAATGACTACAACTACATACTCTGGTTAAATGACTACAACTACATACTCTGGTTAAATGACTACTACTACATACTCTGGTTAAATGACTACTACTACATACTCCGGTTAAATGGCTACAACCACACTACATACTCTGGTTAAATGACTACAACTACATACTCTGGTTAGATGACTACAACTACATACTCTGGTTAGATGACTACAACTACATACTCTGGTTAAATGACTACTACTACATACTCCGGTTAAATGACTACAACTACATACTCTGGTTAAATGACTACTACTACATACTCCGGTTAAATGACTACAACTACATACTCTGGTTAAATGACTACAACTACATACTCTGGTTAAATGACTACTACTACATACTCTGGTTAAATGACTACTACTACATACTCTGGTTAAATGACTACAACTACATACTCTGGTTAGATGACTACAACTACATACTCTGGTTAAATGACTACTACTACATACTCCGGTTAAATGATTACAACTACATACTCTGGTTAAATGACTACAACTACATACTCTGGTTAAATGACTACTACTACATACTCTGGTTAAATGACTACTACTACATACTCCGGTTAAATGACTACAACTACATACTCTGGTTAAATGACTACTAATACATACTCCGGTTAAATGACTACAACTACATACTCTTGTTAAATGACTACAACTACATACTCTGGTTAAATGACTACTACTACATACTCTGGTTAAATGACTACTACTACATACTCTGGTTAAATGACTACTACTACATACTCTGGTTAGATGGCTACAACTACATACTCTGGTTAAATGACTACTACTACATACTCCGGTTAAATGACTACTACTACATACTCTATTTAAATGACTACTACTACATACTCCGGTTAAATGACTACAACTACATACTCTTGTTAAATGACTACAACTACATACTCTGGTTAAATGACTACTACTACATACTCTTGTTAAATGACTACAACTACATACTCTGGTTAAATGACTACTACTACATACTCCGGTTAAATGACTACAACTACATACTCTGGTTAAATGACTACAACTTCATACTCTGGTTAAATGACTACAACTACATACTCTGGTTAAATGACTACAACTACATACTCTGGTTAAATGACTACAACTACATACTCTGGTTAGATGACTACAACTACATACTCTGGTTAAATGACTACAACTACATACTCTGGTTAAATGACTACTACTACATACACTGGTTAAATGACTACTACTACATACTCCGGTTAAATGGCTACAACCACACTACATACTCTGGTTAAATGACTACTACTACATACTCCGGTTAAATGACTACAACTACATACTCTGGTTAAATGACTACTACTACATACTCCGGTTAAATGACTACAACTACATACTCTGGTTAAATGACTACAACTACATACTCTGGTTAAATGACTACAACTACATACTGTGGTTAAATGACTACAACTACATACTCTGGTTAAATGATACAACTACATACTCTGGTTAAATGGCTACTAACACAACTATTTTCAACAGGACAATGACCCAACACACCTCCAGGCTGTGTAAGGGCTATTTTACCAAGAAGGAGAGTGATGGAGTGCTGCATCAGATGACCTGGCCTCCACAATCCCCGACCTCAACCCAATTGAGATGGTTTGGGATGAGTCGGATGGCAGAGTGAAGGGAAAGCAGCCAACAAGTGCTCAGCATATGTGGGAACTCCTTCAAGACTGTTGGAAAAGCATTCCAGGTCAAGCTGGTTGAGAGAATGCCAAGGGTGGCTATTTGAAGAATCTCAAATATAAAATATATTTTGATTTGTTTAACACTTCTTTGGTTACTACATGATTCCATATGTGTTATTTCATAGTTCTGATGTCTTCACTATTATTCTACAATGTAGAAACTAGTAAAAATAAAGAAAAACCCTTGAATGAGTAGGTGTGTCCAAATGTTTGACTGGTACTGTATATATGTGTGTGTGTGGGTGTGGCTGTGTATGTCTGTGTGGGTGTGGCTTTGTATGTCTGTGTGGGTGTGGCTGTGTGTGGGTGTGGCTGTGTGTGTGTGTGGGGGTGTGGCTGTGTGTGTCTGTGTGGGTGTGGCTGTGTGTGTCTGTGTGGGTGTGGCTGTGTGTGTCTGTGTGGGTGTGGCTGTGTGTGTCTGTGTGGGTGTGGCTGTGTGTGTCTGTGTGGGTGTGGCTGTGTGTGTCTGTGTGGGTGTGGCTGTGTATGTCTGTGTGGGTGTGGCTTTGTATGTCTGTGTGGGTGTGGCTGTGTGTGGGTGTGGCTGTGTGTGGGTGTGGCTGTGTGTGTGTGTGTGGGTGTGGCTGTGTGTGTCTGTGTGGGTGTGGCTGTGTGTGTCTGTGTGGGTATGTACATGCGTGAGTGCATGTGTGCTAAGGTGTGGAGAATCAGAGCTGGTGGTCAGTCCAGTTCAAGTGTTCAGCAGTCTGAGGGCTTGTAGATAGAAACCGAGCCTGTTGGTATCAAACCTCATGCTCTGATACCGTCTGCCAGACGATAAGGGAGAGAACAGCTCGTGGCTGGGGGGTGTCTGGGGTCCTTGATGATGCTGCTGGCCTTCCTCAGGCACCGTTTGGAGTAGATGTCCTGGATGGGTGGGAGCACGGTCCCAGTGATGTACTAGATGGGTGGGAGCACGGTCCCAGTGATGTCCTGGATGGGTGGGAGCCTGTCCCAGTGATGTCCTGGATGGGTGGGAGCACGGTCCCAGTGATGTCCTGGATGGGTGGGAGCACGGTCCCAGTGATGTCCTGGATGGGTGGGAGCACTGTCCCAGTGATGTCCTGGATGGGTGGGAGCACGGTCCCAGTGATGTCCTGGATGGGTGGGAGCACGGTCCCAGTGATGTCCTGGATGGGTGGGAGCACGGTCCCAGTGATGTCCTGGATGGGTGGGAGCCTGTCCCAGTGATGTCCTGGATGGGTGGGAGCACGGTCCCAGTGATGTCCTGGATGGGTGGGAGCACGGTCCCAGTGATGTCCTGGATGGGTGGGAGCACGGTCCCAGTGATGTCCTGGATGGGTGGGAGCACGGTCCCAGTGATGTCCTGGATGGGTGGGAGCACGGTCCCAGTGATGTCCTGGATGGGTGGGAGCACGGTCCCAGTGATGTCCTGGATGGGTGGGAGCCTGTCCCAGTGATGTCCTGGATGGGTGGGAGCACGGTCCCAGTGATGTCCTGGATGGGTGGGAGCACGGTCCCAGTGATGTCCTGGATGGGTGGGAGCCTGTCCCAGTGATGTCCTGGATGGGTGGGAGCCTGTCCCAGTGATGTACTGGGCTGTCTTCATCGCCCACTGGAGGGCCTTGAGGTTGTGGACGGCACCATTCCCGTACCAGGCCGTGTTGCAAACCGGTCAGGATGCTCTCGATGGTGCAGCGGTAGAGGTGGAGAGGACCTGGGGCGGCATGCCAAATTTCTTCAGCCGCCTTAGGAGGTAGAGACGCTGTTGTGTCCTCTTAATTAGAGTGGTGGTGTTTTTGGTTCATGTCAAGTCCTTGGTAAAACTCTGAACTCTCTCTACTGCAGTTGATGTGGATCGGGGTGTGTTCCCTCCTCTTCTTCCTGAAGTCAACAATCAACTCCTTTGTTTTTGCTGACATTGAGGGGGAGGTTGTTGTCATGACACCACAATGCCAGTTCACTTACCTCCTCCCTATAGGCTGACTCTATGTTGTTGGTTATCAGGCCTACAACCGTGGTGTCGTCAGCAAACTTGATGATAGAGTTGATGACGTGCAAAAGCCACGCAGTCCAGGGTGAACAGGGAGCACAGCAGAGGACTGAGGACACACCCCTGGGGGGCCCCTGTGTTCAGAGTCAGTGTGGAGGAGGTGTTGTTGCCAATCCTCCCGTCCTGTGGTCTGCCCGTCAGGAAGTCCAGGATCCAGTTTCGGAGGGTGGTGTCCAGACCCAGGGGCTCTGAGCTTGGTGTCGAGCTTGGAGGGATCAATAGTGTTGAATGCTGAACTGTAGTCAATGAACAGCATTGTCACATAGGTGTTCCTCTTGTCCAGATGTGTTACGGCCGTATGAATAGAGATGGAGACGGCGTCTTCCATGGATCTGTTGGAGCGGTAGGTATATTGGAGTGGGCACTGGGACGATGGTGGTCTCCTTGAAGCAGGTTGGGACAACAGCCTGGGACAGGGACAGGTTGAAGATGTCCGAGATGACGCCCACTAGCTGGTCAGCACACGCTCAGGGATGTCATCTGGGTAGACGGCTTTGTGAGCAATGTTCCCTCAAAAAATGTTTAGGCACTGAGCAAAATTTCAGGTCTGCTAAGTGTAAACTTGAACATTGTGAAAATTCTGTGCAACTTCCAGCGCGTGTTTACTGTGAACACGGAGGCTGTTTACTGTGAACACGGAGGCTGTTTACTGTGAACACGGAGGCTGTTTACTGTGAACACTGAGGCTGTTTACTGTGAACACGGAGGCTGTTTACTGTGAACACTGAGGCTGTTTACTGTGAACACGGAGGCTGTTTACTGTGAACACTGAGGCTGTTTACTGTGAACACGGAGGCTGTTTACTGTGAACACGGAGGCTGTTTACTGTGAACACGGAGGCTGTTTACTGTGAACACGGAGGCTGTTTACTGTGAACACGGAGGCTGTTTACTGTGAACACGGAGGCTGTTTACTGTGAACACTGAGGCTGTTTACTGTGAACACGGAGGCTGTTTACTGTGAACACGGAGGCTGTTTACTGTGAACACGGAGGCTGTTTACTGTGAACACGGAGGCTGTTTACTGTGAACACGGAGGCTGTTTACTGTGAACACGGGGGCTGTTTACTGTGAACACGGAGGCTGTTTACTGTGAACACGGAGGCTGTTTACTGTGAACACTGAGGCTGTTTACTGTGAACACGGAGGCTGTTTACTGTGAACACGGAGGCTGTTTACTGTGAACACGGAGGCTGTTTACTGTGAACACGGAGGCTGTTTACTGTGAACACGGAGGCTGTTTACTGTGAACACGGAGGCTGTTTACTGTGAACACTGAGGCTGTTTACTGTGAACACGGAGGCTGTTTACTGTGAACACGGAGGCTGTTTACTGTGAACACGGAGGCTGTTTACTGTGAACACTGAGGCTGTTTACTGTGAACACGGAGGCTGTTTACTGTGAACACGGGGGCTGTTTACTGTGAACACGGAGGCTGTTTACTGTGAACACGGAGGCTGTTTACTGTGAACACGGAGGCTGTTTACTGTGAACACTGAGGCTGTTTACTGTGAACACGGAGGCTGTTTACTGTGAACACGGAGGCTGTTTACTGTGAACACTGAGGCTGTTTACTGTGAACACGGAGGCTGTTTACTGTGAACACGGAGGCTGTTTACTGTGAACACGGAGGCTGTTTACTGTGAACACGGAGGCTGTTTACTGTGAACACTGAGGCTGTTTACTGTGAACACGGAGGCTGTTTACTGTGAACACGGAGGCTGTTTACTGTGAACACGGAGGCTGTTTACTGTGAACACGGAGGCTGTTTACTGTGAACACGGAGGCTGTTTACTGTGAACACGGAGGCTGTTTACTGTGAACACGGAGGCTGTTTACTGTGAACACGGAGGCTGTTTACTGTGAACACGGAGGCTGTTTACTGTGAACACTGAGGCTGTTTACTGTGAACACGGAGGCTGTTTACTGTGAACACGGAGGCTGTTTACTGTGAACACGGAGGCTGTACCCGCTTTAAGTTACAGTTTTAACAGTGGCCAAATAGGCTACTGTGGCTATTTGATCATAATGTAGGCCTACCAGAGTGGCCTACCATCAAAAACAATGGAGAAAATGCATCCCATAACATTTTAACATGGAAATATCTGCTGTATCATTCAGCCTACAGAAGCAGCCAATGTGTGGTGTTCAATATAGGCCTACATTCCATGAGACTTTAGAAAAAAACATGCAGGGCTTGACATTAATCTGTTTATCCACTTGTCCTTCAGACAAGGAGGTGACTGAATGCTGTTGTGTTGTTTGATGCAAGAAACCACTTTACAAAATAAAATGCATTATTATTCCCATATCATTATTACAGAGAATCAGACAAATGATGCTACCCTCTGCCTATTGGCTACTTAGCTTATTCAAGCCTGTCTCAAAATACAACACTGCCCCTTTAAGAAAAGAAAAAGCTCTTTACCTGACTCGCTTTTACGTTTTGTGCTCTTGTAGGAAGCAATCGCTCCCCTATTGCTGACTACAAATGATCTATAACTGGGCTAATAACTCACTAACTAACAAATAATATGAACTAGAGATATTTTAGTCTGTCTTGTCTTTCTGCGTCCCTAATTGGTTTGTGCAGCTAAACCTACTGCCACCACGTCATCAGGGTTACTGACTGCTGCAATACAGGCTCTCAGCATGGTGCTGATATTGACTGCTGTCAGTACAGGCTCTCAGCATGGTGCTGATATTGACTGCTGTCAGTACAGGCTCTCAGCATTGTGCTGATATTGACTGCTGTCAGTACAGTCTCTCAGCATGGTGCTGATATTGACTGCTGTCAGTACAGGCTCTCAGCATGGTGCTGATATTGACTGCTGTCAGTACAGGCTCTCAGCATGGTCCTGATATTGACTGCTGTCAGTACAGGCTCTCAGCATGGTGCTGATATTGACTGCTGTCAGTACAGTCTCTCAGCATGGTGCTGATATTGACTGCTGTCAGTACAAGCTCTCAGCATGGTGCTGATATTGACTGCTGTCAGTACAGTCTCTCAGCATGGTGCTGATATTGACTGCTGTCAGTACAGTCTCTCAGCATGGTGCTGATATTGACTGCTGTCAGTACAGGCTCTCAGCATGGTGCTGATATTGACTGCTGTCAGTACAGGCTCTCAGCATGGTCCTGATATTGACTGCTGTCAGTACAGTCTCTCAGCATGGTGCTGATATTGACTGCTGTCAGTACAGGCTCTCAGCATGGTGCTGATATTGACTGCTGTCAGTACAGGCTCTCAGCATGGTGCGGATATTGACTGCTGTCAGTACAGGCTCTCAGCATGGTCCTGATACTGACTGCTGTCAGTACAGGCTCTCAGCATGGTGCTGATATTGACTGCTGTCAGTACAGGCTCTCAGCATGGTCCTGATATTGACTGCTGTCAGTACAGGCTCTCAGCATGGTCCTGATATTGACTGCTGTCAGTACAGGCTCTCAGCATGGTGCTGATATTGACTGCTGTCAGTACAGGCTCTCAGCATGGTGCTGATATTGACTGCTGTCAGTACAGGCTCTCAGCATGGTGCTGATATTGACTGCTGTCAGTACAGGCTCTCAGCATGGTGCTGATATTGACTGCTGTCAGTACAGGCTCTCAGCATGGTGCGGATATTGGCTGCTGTCAGTACAGACTCTCAGCATGGTGCTGATATTGACTGCTGTCAGTACAGGCTCTCAGCATGGTGCGGATATTGACTGCTGTGAGTACAGGCTCTCAGCATGGTCCTGATATTGACTGCTGTCAGTACAGGCTCTCAGCATGGTGCTGATATTGACTGCTGTGAGTACAGGCTCTCAGCATGGTCCTGATATTGACTGCTGTCAGTACAGGCTCTCAGCATGGTGTGGATATTGACTGCTGTCAGTACAGGCTCTCAGCATGGTGCGGATATTGACTGCTGTCAGTACAGGCTCTCAGCATGGTCCTGATATTGACTGCTGTCAGTACAGGCTCTCAGCATGGTGCCTGATATTGACTGCTGTCAGTACAGGCTCTCAGCATGGTGCTGATATTGACTGCTGTCAGTACAGGACTCTCAGCATGGTGCTGATATTGACTGCTGCAGTACAGGCTCTCAGCATGGTGCTGATATTGACTGCTGTCAGTACAGGCTCTCAGCATGGTGCGGATATCTCCGTCCATACAGGGTTTGGTTGGGGGATATCTCCATCCATACAGGGTTTGGTTGGGGGATATCTCCGTCCATACAGGGTTTGGTTGGGGGATATCTCCGTCCATACAGGGTTTGGTTGGGGGATATCTCCGTCCATACAGGGTTTGGTTGGGGGATATCTCCGTCCATACAGGGTTTGGTTGGGGGATATCTCCGTCCATACAGGGTTTGGTTGGGGGATATCTCCGTCCATACAGGGTTTGGTTGGGGGATATCTCCGTCCATACAGGGTTTGGTTGGGGGATATCTCCGTCCATACAGGGTTTGGTTGGGGGATGTCTGGATGGTTATTGTGGGTACAACATCATCAACACATCTCCTGGTGAAGCCTGTTACTGACGATGCCATATGTATGGTAGGGAGAGTGTTATATCACAGTATGATATATCATGCCTTCTGTATGGTAGGGAGAGAAGGGAGGGTGTGTGTGTGTGTGTGTGTGTGTGTGTGTGTGTGTGTGTGTGTGAGTGTGTGTGTGTGTTAGGGATAGTGTCGTATTCACCTTTAACACACCAACTTGGACCACAGCTACACTACGTTGGTGTGTTAAAGGGGCAATCTGCGATATGTACATCTATTTTATTCTTCAAGAATCAATGGGTATTTATCATTAATTGAAATGTCCAAAAATGCTTGTACCAATTGCAGATAGCCCCTTTAACACAGCAACATAGCTGTGGTCCAAGTCAACCATGGCTTTATGGTTCTCCCCCCTGGGAGTGCAGCTCACCCAGCTCCATGGACCATTACAGGTTATGTTATGGCTCTCACAGGCAACGGGCTTAAGAAAATATCAAGTGTCTCCAATTGAGATGAACAAAGACAAGAAGAGAGAGAGAGAGAGAGAGAGAGAGAGAGAGAGAGAGAGAGAGAGAGAGAGAGAGAGAGAGAGAGAGAGAGAGAGAGAGAGAGAGAGGGTTAGAGGGGAGAGAGAGAGAGAGAGAGAGACAGAAGCTTAGAGGAGAGAGAGAGAGAGAGAGAGAGAGAGAGAGAGAGAGAGAGAGAGGGGGTTAGAGGGGAGAGAGGGAGAGAGAGAGAGAGAGAGAGAGAGAGAGAGAGAGAGACAGAGAGAGAGAGAGAGAGAGAGAGACAGAAGCTTAGAGGAGAGAGAGAGAGAGAGAGAGAGAGAGAGAGAGAGAGAGAGAGGGTTAGAGGGGAGAGAGAGAGAGAGAGAGAGAGAGAGAGGGGGGGAGAGAGAGAGAGAGAGAGAGAGAGAGAGAGAGAGAGAGAGAGAGAGCGAGCGAGTGGTTACTCATGGGGCGTTCCATGAGGCATTTTGTTGTGTTCTTGTTTGGATGAAACAGGGGTGTTATTCCTTTCAGAGCAGTGCAGCGTGGATATCCACAGACAGGATCTCTGGGTCTGCATCCCAAATGACACATAGGGCTCTGGTCAAAAGTAGTGCACTACATAGGGAATAGGGTGCCATTTGGGACTCTTCCATGTGTTATGAAGGATGACCTATCATACGCTGTTGCTGTGCCGTGACGTGTTCAGGGGTGCCAACCGCCTTTCAAGCTGTGTGGTGTTGCACCGATGGAGGAGATAGCTACGCTATGTGTTCAGTACGCTACTCGTACATTGCTTGTGGTGTCTTTGGTTTGCAAAATGAAAACGAATGCTGCCCGCCCTGTTAATGGTACAGAACGCTGGCCATATCAGATTCACACATTCACATAACATGGCTACATTCCTACTCTCTCTCTCTCTCTCTCTCTCTCTCTCTCTCTCTCTCTCTCTCTCTCTCTCTCTCTCTCTCTCTCTCTCTCTCTCTCTCTCTCTCTCTCTCTCTCTCTCTCTCTCTCTCTCTCTCTCTCTCTCTCTCTCTCTCTCTCTCTCTCTCTCTTTCTCTTTTTCACTTGTCTGCCACCCCCCCACACTCTCTCCCTCTCTCTTTCTTTCTACATTTGCAAGGCATCGCTTGCGGTTTTGACGCCGTCCAATTCTTAACTCAGTCAGTTATTATTTTTGTTCCAGTTTCTTGGAGACGTTGGTCCTCCGGCGTGTGAGAATATATGTGAAAACAAGGATAATAAAGATGGCAGATTGTGAAGGC
>CM062504.1:2184294-2239294 GCA_031479575.1 Coregonus ussuriensis | reverse complement strand
TTGTGTGTGTGTGTTGTGTGTTTGTGTGTGTGTGTGTGTGTGTTGTGTGTTTGTGTGTGTGTGTTGTGTGTTTGTGTGTGTGTGTTGTGTGTTTGTGTGTGTGTGTGTGTGTGTGTGTGTGTTGTGTGTTTGGTGTGTGTATGTATGTGTGTGTGTGTTGTGTGTTTGTGTGTGTGTGTGTGTGTGTTGTGTGTTTGTGTGTGTGTGTGTGTGTGTGTGTGTGTGTGTGTCTGTGTGTGTGTGTGTGTGTGTGTGTGTGTTGTGTGTGTGTGTGTGTGTGTGTGTGTGTGTGTGTGTGTGTGTGTGTGTGTGTGTGTGTGTGTGTGTGTGTGTGTGTGTGTGTGTGTGTGTGTGTGTGTGTGTGTGTGTGTGTGTGTGTGTGTGTGTGTGTGTGTGTGTGTGTGTGTGTGTGTGTGTGTTGTGTGTGTGTGTGTACCCGCTCTGCTCAGGCCAACGGTGAGTAAGCAGTTGATCTGGTAAACCAGACTATGTTTCCATGAAGAGGTGGAAGAAACCTACTGCCCACATCAACCAACTTCCCTCATGAATTCTCAACTCTGCTGCACGGTTGGTTTCTGCAAGACAGATCCTGCAAGGTATTTGAATATCAGTTATACAACTTATTTTTGCAATGGCTGTTAATCGCAAGAGAATCAATGGTATTTTCTTTCACTGTGTTGAATGAGTTTGAGATGAATTGTCATACAGCGAGTATGGTTTGTTCTGTAGAACACTGAGACAGCAGGTTGTTCTGTATCTCAGAGACTGTAGAACACTGCCCACAGAGACAGCAGGTTGTTCCGTATCCCAGAGACTGTAGAACACTGCCCTCAGAGACAGCAGGTTGTTCCGTATCCCAGAGACTGTAGAACACTGAGACAGCAGGTTGTTCTGTATCTCAGAGACTGTAGAACACTGCCCACTGAGACAGCAGGTTGTTCCGTATCTCAGAGACTGTAGAACACTGCCCTCAGAGACAGCAGGTTGTTCCATATCCCAGAGACTGTAGAACACTGCCCTCAGAGACAGCAGGTTGTTCCGTATCCCAGAGACTGTAGAACACTGAGACAGCAGGTTGTTCCGTATCCCAGAGACTGTAGAACACAGAGACAGCAGGTTGTTCCATATCCCAGAGACTGTAGAACACTGCCCTCAGAGACAGCAGGTTGTTCCGTATCCCAGAGACTGTAGAACACTGCCCTCAGAGACAGCAGGTTGTTCCGTATCCCAGAGACTGTAGAACACTGCCCACAGAGACAGCAGGTTGTTCCGTATCTCAGAGACTGCAGAACACTGCCCTCAGAGACAGCAGGTTGTTCCGTATCCCAGAGACTGTAGAACACTGCCCTCAGAGACAGCAGGTTGTTCCATATCCCAGAGACTGTAGAACACTGCCCTCAGAGACAACAGGTTGTTCCGTATCCCAGAGACTGTAGAACACAGAGACAGCAGGTTGTTCCGTATCCCAGAGACTGTAGAAGACTGCCCTCAGAGACAGCAGGTTGTTCCATATCTCAGAGACTGTAGAACACTGAGACAGCAGGTTGTTCCATATCCCAGAGACTGTAGAACACAGCCCACAGAGACAGCAGGTTGTTCCGTATCTCAGAGACTGTAGAACACTGCCCTCAGAGACAGCAGGTTGTTCCGTATCCCAGAGACTGTAGAACACTGCCCTCAGAGACAGCAGGTTGTTCCGTATCCCAGAGACTGTAGAACACTGCCCACAGAGACAGCAGGTTGTTCCGTATTTCAGAGACTGTAGAACACTGCCCTCAGAGACAGCAGGTTGTTCCGTATCCGAGACTGTAGAACACTGCCCTCAGAGACAGCAGGTTGTTCCATATCCCAGAGACTGTAGAACACTGCCCTCAGAGACAACAGGTTGTTCCGTATCCCAGAGACTGTAGAACACAGAGACAGCAGGTTGTTCCGTATCCCAGAGACTGTAGAAGACTGCCCTCAGAGACAGCAGGTTGTTCCATATCTCAGAGACTGTAGAACACTGAGACAGCAGGTTGTTCCATATCCCAGAGACTGTAGAACACAGCCCACAGAGACAGCAGGTTGTTCCGTATCTCAGAGACTGTAGAACACTGCCCTCAGAGACAGCAGGTTGTTCCGTATCCCAGAGACTGTAGAACACTGCCCTCAGAGACAGCAGGTTGTTCCATATCCCAGAGACTGTAGAACACTGCCCTCAGAGACAGCAGGTTGTTCCATATCTCAGAGACTGTAGAACACTGCCCTCAGAGACAGCAGGTTGTTCCATATCCCAGAGACTGTAGAACACTGCCCTCAGAGACAGCAGGTTGTTCCGTATCCCAGAGACTGTAGAACACAGAGACAGCAGGTTGTTCCATATCCCAGAGACTGTAGAACACTGCCCTCAGAGACAGCAGGTTGTTCCGTATCCCAGAGACTGTAGAACACTGCCCTCAGAGACAGCAGGTTGTTCCATATCTCAGAGACTGTAGAACACTGCCCTCAGAGACAGCAGGTTGTTCCGTATCTCAGAGACTGTAGAACACTGCCCTCAGAGACAGCAGGTTGTTCCGTATCCCAGAGACTGTAGAACACTGCCCTCAGAGACAGCAGGTTGTTCCGTATCCCAGAGACTGTAGAACACAGAGACAGCAGGTTGTTCCGTATCCCAGAGACTGTAGAACACAGAGACAGCAGGTTGTTCCATATCCCAGAGACTGTAGAACACTGCCCTCAGAGACAGCAGGTTGTTCCATATCCCAGAGACTGTAGAACACTGCCCTCAGAGACAGCAGGTTGTTCCATATCTCAGAGACTGTAGAACACTGCCCTCAGAGACAGCAGGTTGTTCCGTATCCCAGAGACTGTAGAACACAGAGACAGCAGGTTGTTCTGTATCTCAGAGACTGTAGAAAACTGCACTCAGAGACAGCAGGTTGTTCCGTATCCCAGAGACTGTAGAACACTGCCCTCAGAGACAGCAGGTTGTTCTGTATCTCAGAGACTGTAGAACACTGAGACAGCAGGTTGTTCCATATCCCAGAGACTGTAGAACACAGAGACAGCAGGTTGTTCCGTATCTCAGAGACTGTAGAACACTGCCCTCAGAGACAGCAGGTTGTTCCGTATCCCAGAGACTGTAGAACACAGAGACAGCAGGTTGTTCCATATCCCAGAGACTGTAGAACACTGCCCTCAGAGACAGCAGGTTGTTCCGTATCCCAGAGACTGTAGAACACAGAGACAGCAGGTTGTTCCGTATCCCAGAGACTGTAGAACACAGAGACAGCAGGTTGTTCCGTATCCCAGAGACTGTAGAACACTGCCCTCAGAGACAGCAGGTTGTTCTGTATCTCAGAGACTGTAGAACACTGCCCTCAGAGACAGCAGGTTGTTCCGTATCCCAGAGACTGTAGAACACTGCCCTCAGAGACAGCAGGTTGTTCTGTATCTCAGAGACTGTAGAACACTGAGACAGCAGGTTGTTCCATATCCCAGAGACTGTAGAACACAGAGACAGCAGGTTGTTCCGTATCTCAGAGACTGTAGAACACTGCCCTCAGAGACAGCAGGTTGTTCCGTATCCCAGAGACTGTAGAACACAGAGACAGCAGGTTGTTCCATATCCCAGAGACTGTAGAACACTGCCCTCAGAGACAGCAGGTTGTTCCGTATCCCAGAGACTGTAGAACACTGCCCTCAGAGACAGCAGGTTGTTCCATATCCCAGAGACTGTAGAACACTGCCCTCAGAGACAGCAGGTTGTTCCGTATCTCAGAGACTGTAGAACACTGCCCTCAGAGACAGCAGGTTGTTCCATATCCCAGAGACTGTAGAACACTGCCCTCAGAGACAGCAGGTTGTTCCGTATCCCAGAGACTGTAGAACACAGAGACAGCAGGTTGTTCCATATCCCAGAGACTGTAGAACACTGCCCTCAGAGACAGCAGGTTGTTCCGTATCCCAGAGACTGTAGAACACTGCCCTCAGAGACAGCAGGTTGTTCCATATCTCAGAGACTGTAGAACACTGCCCTCAGAGACAGCAGGTTGTTCCGTATCTCAGAGACTGTAGAACACTGCCCTCAGAGACAGCAGGTTGTTCCGTATCCCAGAGACTGTAGAACACTGCCCTCAGAGACAGCAGGTTGTTCCGTATCCCAGAGACTGTAGAACACAGAGACAGCAGGTTGTTCCGTATCCCAGAGACTGTAGAACACAGAGACAGCAGGTTGTTCCATATCCCAGAGACTGTAGAACACTGCCCTCAGAGACAGCAGGTTGTTCCATATCCCAGAGACTGTAGAACACTGCCCTCAGAGACAGCAGGTTGTTCCATATCTCAGAGACTGTAGAACACTGCCCTCAGAGACAGCAGGTTGTTCCGTATCCCAGAGACTGTAGAACACAGAGACAGCAGGTTGTTCTGTATCTCAGAGACTGTAGAACACTGCCCTCAGAGACAGCAGGTTGTTCCGTATCCCAGAGACTGTAGAACACTGCCCTCAGAGACAGCAGGTTGTTCTGTATCTCAGAGACTGTAGAACACTGCCCTCAGAGACAGCAGGTTGTTCCGTATCCCAGAGACTGTAGAACACAGAGACAGCAGGTTGTTCCGTATCTCAGAGACCGTAGAACACTGCCCTCAGAGACAGCAGGTTGTTCCATATCCCAGAGACTGTAGAACACAGAGACAGCAGGTTGTTCCGTATCTTAGAGACTGTAGAACACTGCCCTCAGAGACAGCAGGTTGTTCCGTATCTCAGAGACCGTAGAACACTGCCCTCAGAGACAGCAGGTTGTTCCATATCCCAGAGACTGTAGAACACAGAGACAGCAGGTTGTTCCGTATCCCAGAGACTGTAGAACACTGCCCTCAGAGACAGCAGGTTGTTCCGTATCTCAGAGACCGTAGAACACTGCCCTCAGAGACAGCAGGTCCCATCTATTACCCTTCCGTTGTGTATATACTGTAGAGCCTTACGGACCCTGGTCAAAAGACAGCAAGCCCCAATCTAACATATTGTGACTGTCATTCCCCTTGTTCTGTCAATCCAGAACTAGATGCTGAGGGACTGTAGCAGTCAGAAGACATGCTGTTTGTTTGGACACCAATTAACCCTTCATGGGTGGATTATAACGGAGGCATTATGATTATAATGGAGGTATTATTGTAGACAGCGTCACAACCAGAACACTGCAGTGCCCACTTCCAGATAATCTTGTTCTGGATTGTTGCAGTAAAGACAGACCATTTAGATGACTCATTGAACCCAGGATTATCTATTTGTATTGTAGTCAGACGGATTGCACCCTGACTCACTTTAAACATTCAGTAGGACCTTCCTAACACACCTGTCTATTGTTGACAGTAGTACCTTCACTCCTGTCTACTGTTGACAGTAGTACCTTCACTCCTGTCTACTGTTGACAGTAGTACCTTCACACCTGTCTACTGTTGACAGTGGCACCTTCACACCTGTCTACTGTTGGCAGTAGTACCTTCACTCCTGTCTACTGTTGACAGACGTAACTTCACTCCTGTCTACTGTTGACAGTAGTACCTTCACTCCTGTCTACTGTTGACAGTAGTACCTTCACTCCTGTCTACTGTTGACAGACGTAACTTCACTCCTGTCTACTGTTGACAGTAGTACCTTCACTCCTGTCTACTGTTGACAGTAGTACCTTCACACCTGTCTACTGTTGACAGTAGTACTTTCACACATGTCTACTGTTGACAGTAGTACCTTCGCACCTGTCAACTGTTGACAGACGTACTTTCACTCCTGTCTACTGTTGACAGACGTACTTTCACTCCTGTCTACTGTTGGCAGTAGTACCTTCACTCCTGTCTACTGTTGGCAGTAGTACCTTCACTCCTGTCTACTGTTGACAGTAGTACCTTCACACCTGTCTACTGTTGACAGAGTACTTCACTCCTGTCTACTGTTGACAGTAGTACCTTCACTCCTGTCTACTGTTGACAGTAGTACCTTCACTCCTGTCTACTGTTGACAGTAGTACCTTCACTCCTGTCTACTGTTGACAGTAGTACCTTCACTCCTGTCTACTGTTGACAGTAGTACCTTCACTCCTGTCTACTGTTGACAGTAGTACCTTCACACCTGTCTACTGTTGACAGTAGTACCTTCACACCTGTCTACTGTTGACAGTAGTACCTTCACACCTGTCTACTGTTGACAGTAGTACCTTCACTCCTGTCTACTGTTGACAGTAGTACCTTCACTCCTGTCTACTGTTGGCAGTAGTACCTTCACTCCTGTCTACTGTTGACAGTAGTACCTTCACTCCTGTCTACTGTTGACAGTAGTACCTTCACTCCTGTCTACTGTTGACAGTAGTACCTTCACTCCTGTCTACTGTTGACAGTAGTACCTTCACACCTGTCTACTGTTGACAGTAGTACCTTCACTCCTGTCTACTGTTGACAGTAGTACTTTCACACATGTCTACTGTTGACAGTAGTACCTTCGCACCTGTCAACTGTTGACAGTAGTACTTTCACTCCTGTCTACTGTTGACAGTAGTACCTTCACACCTGTCTACTGTTGACAGTAGTACTTTCACACATGTCTACTGTTGACAGTAGTAACTTCACTCCTGTCTACTGTTGACAGTAGTACCTTCACTCCTGTCTACTGTTGACAGTAGTACCTTCACTCCTGTCTACTGTTGACAGTAGTACCTTCACACCTGTCTACTGTTGACAGTAGTACCTTCACACCTGTCTACTGTTGACAGTAGTACCTTCACTCCTGTCTACTGTTGACAGTAGTACCTTCACTCCTGTCTACTGTTGACAGTAGTACCTTCACACCTGTCTACTGTTGACAGTAGTACCTTCACACCTGTCTACTGTTGACAGTAGTACCTTCACTCCTGTCTACTGTTGACAGTAGTACCTTCACACCTGTCTACTGTTGACAGTAGTACCTTCACACCTGTCTACTGTTGACAGTAGTACCTTCACACCTGTCTACTGTTGACAGTAGTACCTTCACTCCTGTCTACTGTTGACAGTAGTACCTTCACTCCTGTCTACTGTTGACAGTAGTACCTTCACTCCTGTCTACTGTTGACAGTAGTACCTTCACTCCTGTCTACTGTTGACAGTAGTACCTTCACTCCTGTCTACTGTTGACAGTAGTACCTTCACTCCTGTCTACTGTTGACAGTAGTACCTTCACTCCTGTCTACTGTTGACAGTAGTACCTTCACTCCTGTCTACTGTTGACAGTAGTACCTTCACACCTGTCTACTGTTGACAGTAGTACCTTCACACCTGTCTACTGTTGACAGTAGTACCTTCACACCTGTCTACTGTTGACAGTAGTACCTTTCACACATGTCTACTGTTGACAGTAGTACCTTCACTCCTGTCTACTGTTGACAGTAGTACCTTCACTCCTGTCTACTGTTGACAGTAGTACCTTCACACCTGTCTACTGTTGACAGTAGTACTTTCACACATGTCTACTGTTGACAGTAGTACCTTCGCACCTGTCAACTGTTGACAGACGTACTTTCACTCCTGTCTACTGTTGACAGACGTACTTTCACTCCTGTCTACTGTTGGCAGTAGTACCTTCACTCCTGTCTACTGTTGACAGACGTAACTTCACTCCTGTCTACTGTTGGCAGTAGTACCTTCACACCTGTCTACTGTTGACAGACGTAACTTCACTCCTGTCTACTGTTGACAGTAGTACCTTCACTCCTGTCTACTGTTGACAGTAGTACATTCACTCCTGTCTACTGTTGACAGTAGTACCTTCACACCTGTCTACTGTTGACAGTAGTACCTTCACACATGTCTACTGTTGACAGTAGTACCTTCACACCTGTCAACTGTTGACAGACGTACCTTTCACTCCTGTCTACTGTTGACAGACGTACCTTTCACTCCTGTCTACTGTTGACAGTAGTACCTTCACTCCTGTCTACTGTTGACAGTAGTACCTTCACACCTGTCTACTGTTGACAGTAGTACTTTCACACCTGTCTACTGTTGACAGTAGTACCTTCGCACCTGTCAACTGTTGACAGACGTACCTTTCACTCCTGTCTACTGTTGACAGACGTACCTTTCACTCCTGTCTACTGTTGGCAGTAGTACCTTCACTCCTGTCTACTGTTGACAGACGTAACTTCACTCCTGTCTACTGTTGGCAGTAGTACCTTCACACCTGTCTACTGTTGACAGACGTAACTTCACTCCTGTCTACTGTTGACAGTAGTACCTTCACTCCTGTCTACTGTTGACAGTAGTACCTTCACTCCTGTCTACTGTTGACAGTAGTACCTTCACACCTGTCTACTGTTGACAGTAGTACCTTTCACACCTGTCTACTGTTGACAGTAGTACCTTCACACCTGTCTACTGTTGACAGTAGTACCTTCACTCCTGTCTACTGTTGACAGTAGTACCTTCACACCTGTCTACTGTTGACAGTAGTACCTTCACACCTGTCTACTGTTGACAGTAGTACCTTCACACCTGTCTACTGTTGACAGTAGTACCTTCACTCCTGTCTACTGTTGACAGAAGTACCTTCACTCCTGTCTACTGTTGACAGTAGTACCTTCACTCCTGTCTACTGTTGACAGTAGTACCTTCACTCCTGTCTACTGTTGACAGTAGTACCTTCACTCCTGTCTACTGTTGACAGTAGTACCTTCACTCCTGTCTACTGTTGACAGTAGTACCTTCACTCCTGTCTACTGTTGACAGTAGTACCTTCACTCCTGTCTACTGTTGACAGTAGTACCTTCACTCCTGTCTACTGTTGACAGTAGTACCTTCACTCCTGTCTACTGTTGACAGTAGTACCTTCACTCCTGTCTACTGTTGACAGTAGTACTTTCACACCTGTCTACTGTTGACAGTAGTACCTTCACACCTGTCTACTGTTGACAGTAGTGTGTTCACACATGTCTAATGTTGACAGTAGTACCTTCACTCCTGTCTACTGTTGACAGTAGTACCTTCACTCCTGTCTACTGTTGACAGTAGTACCTTCACACCTGTCTACTGTTGACAGTAGTACTTTCACACATGTCTACTGTTGACAGTAGTACCTTCGCACCTGTCAACTGTTGACAGACGTACTTTCACTCCTGTCTACTGTTGACAGACAGTACTTTCACTCCTGTCTACTGTTGGCAGTAGTACCTTCACTCCTGTCTACTGTTGACAGTAGTACCTTCACTCCTGTCTACTGTTGACAGTAGTACCTTCACTCCTGTCTACTGTTGACAGTAGTACCTTCACTCCTGTCTACTGTTGACAGTAGTACCTTCACTCCTGTCTACTGTTGACAGTAGTACCTTCACTCCTGTCTACTGTTGACAGTAGTACCTTCACTCCTGTCTACTGTTGACAGTAGTACCTTCACTCCTGTCTACTGTTGACAGTAGTACCTTCACTCCTGTCTACTGTTGACAGTAGTACCTTCACTCCTGTCTACTGTTGACAGTAGTACCTTCACACCTGTCTACTGTTGACAGTAGTACTTTCACACATGTCTACTGTTGACAGCAGTACCTTCGCACCTGTCAACTGTTGACAGACGTACTTTCACTCCTGTCTACTGTTGACAGACGTACTTTCACTCCTGTCTACTGTTGGCAGTAGTACCTTCACTCCTGTCTACTGTTGACAGTAGTACCATCCTAACACTCCTGTCTACTGTTGACAGTAGTACCTTCACACCTGTCTACTGTTGACAGTAGTACCTTCACACCTGTCTACTGTTGACAGTAGTACCTTCACTCCTATCTACTGTTGACAGTAGTACCTTCACACCTGTCTACTGTTGACAGTAGTACCTTCACTCCTGTCTACTGTTGACAGACGTAACTTCACTCCTGTCTACTGTTGACAGTAGTACCTTCACACTTGTCTACTGTTGACAGTAGTACCTTCGCATCTGTCTATTGTTGACAGACGTACCTTCACTCCTGTCTACTGTTGACAGTAGTACCTTCACTACTGTCTATTGTTGACAGACGTACCTTCACTCCTGTCTACTGTTGACAGTAGTTCCTTCACTCCTGTCTACTATTGACAGTAGTACCTTCACTCCTGTCTACTGTTGACAGTAGTACCTTCACACCTGTCTACTGTTGACAGTATAACCTTCACTCCTGTCTACTGTTGACAGTATAACCTTCACTCCTGTCTACTGTTGACAGTATAACCTTCACTCCTGTCTACTGTTGACAGTAGTTCCTTCACTCCTGTCTACTGTTGACAGTATAACCTTCACTCCTGTCTACTGTTGACAGACGTAACTTCACTCCTGTCTACTGTTGGCAGTAGTACCTTCACACCTGTCTACTGTTGACAGACATAACTTCACTCCTGTCTACTGTTGACAGTAGTACCTTCACTCCTGTCTACTGTTGACAGTAGTACCTTCACTCCTGTCTACTGTTGACAGTAGTACCTTCACTCCTGTCTACTGTTGACAGTAGTACCTTCACTCCTGTCTACTGTTGACAGTAGTACCTTCACTCCTGTCTACTGTTGACAGTAGTACCTTCACACCTGTCTACTGTTGACAGTAGTACTTTCACACATGTCTACTGTTGACAGTAGTACCTTCACACCAGTCTACTGTTGACAGTAGTACTTTCACACATGTCTAATGTTGACAGTAGTACCTTCACTCCTGTCTACTGTTGACAGTAGTACCTTCACTCCTGTCTACTGTTGACAGTAGTACCTTCACACCTGTCTACTGTTGACAGTAGTACTTTCACACATGTCTACTGTTGACAGTAGTACCTTCGCACCTGTCAACTGTTGACAGACGTACTTTCACTCCTGTCTACTGTTGACAGACATACTTTCACTCCTGTCTACTGTTGGCAGTAGTACCTTCACTCCTGTCTACTGTTGACAGTAGTACCTTCACTCCTGTCTACTGTTGACAGTAGTACCTTCACTCCTGTCTACTGTTGACAGTAGTACCTTCACTCCTGTCTACTGTTGACAGTAGTACCTTCACTCCTGTCTACTGTTGACAGTAGTACCTTCACTCCTGTCTACTGTTGACAGTAGTACCTTCACTCCTGTCTACTGTTGACAGTAGTACCTTCACTCCTGTCTACTGTTGACAGTAGTACCTTCACTCCTGTCTACTGTTGACAGTAGTACCTTCACTCCTGTCTACTGTTGACAGTAGTACCTTCACACCTGTCTACTGTTGACAGTAGTACTTTCACACATGTCTACTGTTGACAGCAGTACCTTCGCACCTGTCAACTGTTGACAGACGTACTTTCACTCCTGTCTACTGTTGACAGACGTACTTTCACTCCTGTCTACTGTTGGCAGTAGTACCTTCACTCCTGTCTACTGTTGACAGTAGTACCATCCTAACACTCCTGTCTACTGTTGACAGTAGTACCTTCACACCTGTCTACTGTTGACAGTAGTACCTTCACACCTGTCTACTGTTGACAGTAGTACCTTCACTCCTATCTACTGTTGACAGTAGTACCTTCACACCTGTCTACTGTTGACAGTAGTACCTTCACTCCTGTCTACTGTTGACAGACGTAACTTCACTCCTGTCTACTGTTGACAGTAGTACCTTCACACTTGTCTACTGTTGACAGTAGTACCTTCGCATCTGTCTATTGTTGACAGACGTACCTTCACTCCTGTCTACTGTTGACAGTAGTACCTTCACTCCTGTCTATTGTTGACAGACGTACCTTCACTCCTGTCTACTGTTGACAGTAGTTCCTTCACTCCTGTCTACTATTGACAGTAGTACCTTCACTCCTGTCTACTGTTGACAGTAGTACCTTCACACCTGTCTACTGTTGACAGTATAACCTTCACTCCTGTCTACTGTTGACAGTATAACCTTCACTCCTGTCTACTGTTGACAGTATAACCTTCACTCCTGTCTACTGTTGACAGTAGTTCCTTCACTCCTGTCTACTGTTGACAGTATAACCTTCACTCCTGTCTACTGTTGACAGACGTAACTTCACTCCTGTCTACTGTTGGCAGTAGTACCTTCACACCTGTCTACTGTTGACAGACATAACTTCACTCCTGTCTACTGTTGACAGTAGTACCTTCACTCCTGTCTACTGTTGACAGTAGTACCTTCACTCCTGTCTACTGTTGACAGTAGTACCTTCACTCCTGTCTACTGTTGACAGTAGTACCTTCACTCCTGTCTACTGTTGACAGTAGTACCTTCACTCCTGTCTACTGTTGACAGTAGTACCTTCACACCTGTCTACTGTTGACAGTAGTACTTTCACACATGTCTACTGTTGACAGTAGTACCTTCACACCTGTCTACTGTTGACAGTAGTACTTTCACACATGTCTAATGTTGACAGTAGTACCTTCACTCCTGTCTACTGTTGACAGTAGTACCTTCACTCCTGTCTACTGTTGACAGTAGTACCTTCACACCTGTCTACTGTTGACAGTAGTACTTTCACACATGTCTACTGTTGACAGTAGTACCTTCGCACCTGTCAACTGTTGACAGACGTACGTTCACTCCTGTCTACTGTTGACACACTTACTTTCACTCCTGTCTACTGTTGGCAGTAGTACCTTCACTCCTGTCTACTGTTGACAGTAGTACCTTCACTCCTGTCTACTGTTGACAGTAGTACCTTCACTCCTGTCTACTGTTGACAGTAGTACCTTCACTCCTGTCTACTGTTGACAGTAGTACCTTCACTCCTGTCTACTGTTGACAGTAGTACCTTCACTCCTGTCTACTGTTGACAGTAGTACCTTCACTCCTGTCTACTGTTGACAGTAGTACCTTCACTCCTGTCTACTGTTGACAGTAGTACCTTCACTCCTGTCTACTGTTGACAGTAGTACCTTCACTCCTGTCTACTGTTGACAGTAGTACCTTCACACCTGTCTACTGTTGACAGTAGTACTTTCACACATGTCTACTGTTGACAGCTAGTACCTTCGCACCTGTCAACTGTTGACAGACGTACTTTCACTCCTGTCTACTGTTGACAGACGTACTTTCACTCCTGTCTACTGTTGCAGTAGTACCTTCACTCCTGTCTACTGTTGACAGTAGTACCATCCTAACACTCCTGTCTACTGTTGACAGTAGTACCTTCACACCTGTCTACTGTTGACAGTAGTACCTTCACACCTGTCTACTGTTGACAGTAGTACCTTCACTCCTGTCTACTGTTGACAGTAGTACCTTCACACCTGTCTACTGTTGACAGACGTACTTTCACTCCTGTCTACTGTTGGCAGTAGTACCTTCACTCCTGTCTACTGTTGACAGTAGTACCATCCTAACACTCCTGTCTACTGTTGACAGTAGTACCTTCACACCTGTCTACTGTTGACAGTAGTACCTTCACCACCTGTCTACTGTTGACAGTAGTACCTTCACTCCTGTCTACTGTTGACAGTAGTACCTTCACACCTGTCTACTGTTGACAGTAGTACCTTCACTCCTGTCTACTGTTGACAGACGTAACTTCACTCCTGTCTACTGTTGACAGTAGTACCTTCACACCTTGTCTACTGTTGACAGTAGTACCTTCGCATCTGTCTATTGTTGACAGACGTACCTTCACTCCTGTCTACTGTTGACAGTAGTACCTTCACTCCTGTCTATTGTTGACAGACGTACCTTCACTCCTGTCTACTGTTGACAGTAGTTCCTTCACTCCTGTCTACTATTGACAGTAGTACCTTCACTCCTGTCTACTGTTGACAGTAGTACCTTCACACCTGTCCTACTGTTGACAGTATAACCTTCACTCCTGTCTACTGTTGACAGTATAACCTTCACTCCTGTCTACTGTTGACAGTATAACCTTCACTCCTGTCTACTGTTGACAGTAGTTCCTTCACACCTGTCTACTGTTGACAGTATAACCTTCACTCCTGTCTACTGTTGACAGACGTAACTTCACTCCTGTCTACTGTTGGCAGTAGTACCTTCACACCTGTCTACTGTTGACAGACATAACTTCACTCCTGTCCTACTGTTGACAGTAGTACCTTCACTCCTGTCTACTGTTGACAGTAGTACCTTCACTCCTGTCTACTGTTGACAGTAGTACCTTCACACCTGTCTACTGTTGACAGTAGTACTTTCACACATGTCTACTGTTGACAGTAGTACCTTCGCACCTGTCAACTGTTGACAGATGTACTTTCACTCCTGTCTACTGTTGACAGACGTACTTTCACTCCTGTCTACTGTTGGCAGTAGTACCTTCACTCCTGTCTACTGTTGACAGTAGTACCTTCACTCCTGTCTACTGTTGACAGTAGTACCTTCACTCCTGTCTACTGTTGACAGTAGTACCTTCACTCCTGTCTACTGTTGACAGTAGTACCTTCACTCCTGTCTACTGTTGACAGTAGTACCTTCACTCCTGTCTACTGTTGACAGTAGTACCTTCACTCCTGTCTACTGTTGACAGTAGTACCTTCACTCCTGTCTACTGTTGACAGTAGTACTTTCACACATGTCTACTGTTGACAGTAGTACCTTCACTCCTGTCTACTGCTGACAGTAGTACCTTCACTCCTGTCTACTGTTGACAGTAGTACCTTCACACCTGTCTACTGTTGACAGTAGTACTTTCACACATGTCTACTGTTGACAGTAGTACCTTCACACCTGTCTACTGTTGACAGTAGTACTTTCACACATGTCTACTGTTGACAGTAGTACCTTCACTCCTGTCTACTGTTGACAGTAGTACCTTCACTCCTGTCTACTGTTGACAGTAGTACCTTCACACCTGTCTACTGTTGACAGTAGTACTTTCACACATGTCTACTGTTGACAGTAGTACCTTCGCACCTGTCAACTGTTGACAGACGTACTTTCACTCCTGTCTACTGTTGACAGACGTACTTTCACTCCTGTCTACTGTTGGCAGTAGTACCTTCACTCCTGTCTACTGTTGACAGACGTAACTTCACTCCTGTCTACTGTTGGCAGTAGTACCTTCACACCTGTCTACTGTTGACAGACGTAACTTCACTCCTGTCTACTGTTGACAGTAGTACCTTCACTCCTGTCTACTGTTGACAGTAGTACCTTCACTCCTGTCTACTGTTGACAGTAGTACCTTCACACCTGTCTACTGTTGACAGTAGTACTTTCACACATGTCTACTGTTGACAGTAGTACCTTCGCACCTGTCAACTGTTGACAGACGTACTTTCACTCCTGTCTACTGTTGACAGTAGTACCTTCACACCTGTCTACTGTTGACAGTAGTACTTTCACACATGTCTACTGTTGACAGTAGTACCTTCGCACCTGTCAACTGTTGACAGACGTACTTTCACTCCTGTCTACTGTTGACAGACGTACTTTCACTCCTGTCTACTGTTGACAGTAGTACCTTCACTCCTGTCTACTGTTAACAGTAGTACCTTCACTCCTGTCTACTGTTGACAGTAGTACCTTCACTCCTGTCTACTGTTGACAGTAGTACCTTCACTCCTGTCTACTGTTGACAGTAGTACCTTCACTCCTGTCTACTGTTGACAGTAGTACCTTCACTCCTGTCTACTGTTGACAGTAGTACCTTCACTCCTGTCTACTGTTGACAGACGTACTTTCACTCCTGTCTACTGTTGGCAGTAGTACCTTCACTCCTGTCTACTGTTGGCAGTAGTACCTTCACTCCTGTCTACTGTTGACAGTAGTACCTTCACACCTGTCTACTGTTGACAGACATAACTTCACTCCTGTCTACTGTTGGCAGTAGTACCTTCACACCTGTCTACTGTTGACAGACGTAACTTCACTCCTGTCTACTGTTGACAGTAGTACCTTCACTCCTGTCTACTGTTGACAGTAGTACCTTCACTCCTGTCTACTGTTGACAGTAGTACCTTCACACCTGTCTACTGTTGACAGTAGTACTTTCACACATGTCTACTGTTGACAGTAGTACCTTCGCACCTGTCAACTGTTGACAGACGTACTTTCACTCCAGTCTACTGTTGACAGACGTACTTTCACTCCTGTCTACTGTTGGCAGTAGTACCTTCACTCCTGTCTACTGTTGACAGTAGTACCTTCACTCCTGTCTACTGTTGACAGTAGTACCTTCACTCCTGTCTACTGTTGACAGTAGTACCTTCACTCCTGTCTACTGTTGACAGTAGTACCTTCACCCCTGTCTACTGTTGACAGTAGTACCTTCACTCCTGTCTACTGTTGACAGTAGTACTTTCACACATGTCTACTGTTGACAGTAGTACCTTCGCACCTGTCAACTGTTGACAGACGTACTTTCACTCCTGTCTACTGTTGACAGTAGTACCTTCACACCTGTCTACTGTTGACAGTAGTACTTTCACACATGTCTACTGTTGACAGACGTAACTTCACTCCTGTCTACTGTTGACAGTAGTACCTTCACTCCTGTCTACTGTTGACAGTAGTACCTTCACTCCTGTCTACTGTTGACAGTAGTACCTTCACACCTGTCTACTGTTGACAGTAGTACTTTCACACATGTCTACTGTTGACAGTAGTACCTTCACTCCTGTCTACTGTTGACAGTAGTACCTTCACTCCTGTCTACTGTTGACAGTAGTACTTTCACACATGTCTACTGTTGACAGTAGTACCTTCGCACCTGTCAACTGTTGACAGACGTACTTTCACTCCTGTCTACTGTTGACAGTAGTACCTTCACACCTGTCTACTGTTGACAGTAGTACTTTCACACATGTCTACTGTTGACAGTAGTACCTTCGCACCTGTCAACTGTTGACAGACGTACTTTCACTCCTGTCTACTGTTGACAGACGTACTTTCACTCCTGTCTACTGTTGACAGTAGTACCTTCACTCCTGTCTACTGTTGACAGTAGTACCTTCACTCCTGTCTACTGTTGACAGTAGTACCTTCACTCCTGTCTACTGTTGACAGTAGTACCTTCACTCCTGTCTACTGTTGACAGTAGTACCTTCACTCCTGTCTACTGTTGACAGTAGTACCTTCACTCCTGTGTACTGTTGACAGTAGTACCTTCACACCTGTCTACTGTTGACAGTAGTACTTTCACACATGTCTACTGTTGACAGTAGTACCTTCACACCTGTCTACTGTTGACAGTAGTACTTTCACACATGTCTACTGTTGACAGTAGTACCTTCACTCCTGTCTACTGTTGACAGTAGTACCTTCACTCCTGTCTACTGTTGACAGTAGTACCTTCACACCTGTCTACTGTTGACAGTAATACTTTCACACATGTCTACTGTTGACAGTAGTACCTTCGCACCTGTCAACTGTTGACAGACGTACTTTCACTCCTGTCTACTGTTGACAGACGTACTTTCACTCCTGTCTACTGTTGGCAGTAGTACCTTCACTCCTGTCTACTGTTGACAGACGTAACTTCACTCCTGTCTACTGTTGGCAGTAGTACCTTCACACCTGTCTACTGTTGACAGACGTAACTTCACTCCTGTCTACTGTTGACAGTAGTACCTTCACTCCTGTCTACTGTTGACAGTAGTACATTCACTCCTGTCTACTGTTGACAGTAGTACCTTCACACCTGTCTACTGTTGACAGTAGTACTTTCACACATGTCTACTGTTGACAGTAGTACCTTCGCACCTGTCAACTGTTGACAGACGTACTTTCACTCCTGTCTACTGTTGACAGACGTACTTTCACTCCTGTCTACTGTTGACAGTAGTACCTTCACTCCTGTCTACTGTTGACAGTAGTACCTTCACACCTGTCTACTGTTGACAGTAGTACTTTCACACATGTCTACTGTTGACAGTAGTACCTTCGCACCTGTCAACTGTTGACAGACGTACTTTCACTCCTGTCTACTGTTGACAGACGTACTTTCACTCCTGTCTACTGTTGGCAGTAGTACCTTCACTCCTGTCTACTGTTGACAGACGTAACTTCACTCCTGTCTACTGTTGGCAGTAGTACCTTCACACCTGTCTACTGTTGACAGACGTAACTTCACTCCTGTCTACTGTTGACAGTAGTACCTTCACTCCTGTCTACTGTTGACAGTAGTACCTTCACTCCTGTCTACTGTTGACAGTAGTACCTTCACACCTGTCTACTGTTGACAGTGGTACTTTCACACATGTCTACTGTTGACAGTAGTACCTTCGCACCTGTCAACTGTTGACAGACGTACTTTCACTCCTGTCTACTGTTGACAGTAGTACCTTCACACCTGTCTACTGTTGACAGTAGTACTTTCACACATGTCTACTGTTGACAGTAGTACCTTCGCACCTGTCAACTGTTGACAGACGTACTTTCACTCCTGTCTACTGTTGACAGACGTACT
Organism: Coregonus ussuriensis; assembly: GCA_031479575.1. Taxonomy (NCBI): domain Eukaryota; kingdom Metazoa; phylum Chordata; class Actinopteri; order Salmoniformes; family Salmonidae; genus Coregonus; species Coregonus ussuriensis. The sequence continues at coordinate 2,220,944 of CM062504.1, read as the reverse complement.
TTCACTCCTGTCTACTGTTGACAGTAGTACCTTCACTCCTGTCTACTGTTGACAGTAGTACCTTCACTCCTGTCTACTGTTGACAGTAGTACCTTCACTCCTGTCTACTGTTGACAGTAGTACCTTCACTCCTGTCTACTGTTGACAGTAGTACCTTCACTCCTGTCTACTGTTGACAGTAGTACCTTCACTCCTGTCTACTGTTGACAGTAGTACCTTCACTCCTGTCTACTGTTGACAGTAGTACCTTCACTCCTGTCTACTGTTGACAGTAGTACCTTCACTCCTGTCTACTGTTGACAGTAGTACTTTCACACATGTCTACTGTTGACAGTAGTACCTTCACACCTGTCTACTGTTGACAGTAGTACTTTCACACATGTCTAATGTTGACAGTAGTACCTTCACTCCTGTCTACTGTTGACAGTAGTACCTTCACTCCTGTCTACTGTTGACAGTAGTACCTTCACACCTGTCTACTGTTGACAGTAGTACTTTCACACATGTCTACTGTTGACAGTAGTACCTTCGCACCTGTCAACTGTTGACAGACGTACTTTCACTCCTGTCTACTGTTGACAGACATACTTTCACTCCTGTCTACTGTTGGCAGTAGTACCTTCACTCCTGTCTACTGTTGACAGTAGTACCTTCACTCCTGTCTACTGTTGACAGTAGTACCTTCACTCCTGTCTACTGTTGACAGTAGTACCTTCACTCCTGTCTACTGTTGACAGTAGTACCTTCACTCCTGTCTACTGTTGACAGTAGTACCTTCACTCCTGTCTACTGTTGACAGTAGTACCTTCACTCCTGTCTACTGTTGACAGTAGTACCTTCACTCCTGTCTACTGTTGACAGTAGTACCTTCACTCCTGTCTACTGTTGACAGTAGTACCTTCACTCCTGTCTACTGTTGACAGTAGTACCTTCACACCTGTCTACTGTTGACAGTAGTACTTTCACACATGTCTACTGTTGACAGCAGTACCTTCGCACCTGTCAACTGTTGACAGACGTACTTTCACTCCTGTCTACTGTTGACAGACGTACTTTCACTCCTGTCTACTGTTGGCAGTAGTACCTTCACTCCTGTCTACTGTTGACAGTAGTACCATCCTAACACTCCTGTCTACTGTTGACAGTAGTACCTTCACACCTGTCTACTGTTGACAGTAGTACCTTCACACCTGTCTACTGTTGACAGTAGTACCTTCACTCCTATCTACTGTTGACAGTAGTACCTTCACACCTGTCTACTGTTGACAGTAGTACCTTCACTCCTGTCTACTGTTGACAGACGTAACTTCACTCCTGTCTACTGTTGACAGTAGTACCTTCACACTTGTCTACTGTTGACAGTAGTACCTTCGCATCTGTCTATTGTTGACAGACGTACCTTCACTCCTGTCTACTGTTGACAGTAGTACCTTCACTCCTGTCTATTGTTGACAGACGTACCTTCACTCCTGTCTACTGTTGACAGTAGTTCCTTCACTCCTGTCTACTATTGACAGTAGTACCTTCACTCCTGTCTACTGTTGACAGTAGTACCTTCACACCTGTCTACTGTTGACAGTATAACCTTCACTCCTGTCTACTGTTGACAGTATAACCTTCACTCCTGTCTACTGTTGACAGTATAACCTTCACTCCTGTCTACTGTTGACAGTAGTTCCTTCACTCCTGTCTACTGTTGACAGTATAACCTTCACTCCTGTCTACTGTTGACAGACGTAACTTCACTCCTGTCTACTGTTGGCAGTAGTACCTTCACACCTGTCTACTGTTGACAGACATAACTTCACTCCTGTCTACTGTTGACAGTAGTACCTTCACTCCTGTCTACTGTTGACAGTAGTACCTTCACTCCTGTCTACTGTTGACAGTAGTACCTTCACTCCTGTCTACTGTTGACAGTAGTACCTTCACTCCTGTCTACTGTTGACAGTAGTACCTTCACTCCTGTCTACTGTTGACAGTAGTACCTTCACACCTGTCTACTGTTGACAGTAGTACTTTCACACATGTCTACTGTTGACAGTAGTACCTTCACACCTGTCTACTGTTGACAGTAGTACTTTCACACATGTCTAATGTTGACAGTAGTACCTTCACTCCTGTCTACTGTTGACAGTAGTACCTTCACTCCTGTCTACTGTTGACAGTAGTACCTTCACACCTGTCTACTGTTGACAGTAGTACTTTCACACATGTCTACTGTTGACAGTAGTACCTTCGCACCTGTCAACTGTTGACAGACGTACGTTCACTCCTGTCTACTGTTGACACACTTACTTTCACTCCTGTCTACTGTTGGCAGTAGTACCTTCACTCCTGTCTACTGTTGACAGTAGTACCTTCACTCCTGTCTACTGTTGACAGTAGTACCTTCACTCCTGTCTACTGTTGACAGTAGTACCTTCACTCCTGTCTACTGTTGACAGTAGTACCTTCACTCCTGTCTACTGTTGACAGTAGTACCTTCACTCCTGTCTACTGTTGACAGTAGTACCTTCACTCCTGTCTACTGTTGACAGTAGTACCTTCACTCCTGTCTACTGTTGACAGTAGTACCTTCACTCCTGTCTACTGTTGACAGTAGTACCTTCACTCCTGTCTACTGTTGACAGTAGTACCTTCACACCTGTCTACTGTTGACAGTAGTACTTTCACACATGTCTACTGTTGACAGCAGTACCTTCGCACCTGTCAACTGTTGACAGACGTACTTTCACTCCTGTCTACTGTTGACAGACGTACTTTCACTCCTGTCTACTGTTGGCAGTAGTACCTTCACTCCTGTCTACTGTTGACAGTAGTACCATCCTAACACTCCTGTCTACTGTTGACAGTAGTACCTTCACACCTGTCTACTGTTGACAGTAGTACCTTCACACCTGTCTACTGTTGACAGTAGTACCTTCACTCCTGTCTACTGTTGACAGTAGTACCTTCACACCTGTCTACTGTTGACAGTAGTACCTTCACTCCTGTCTACTGTTGACAGACGTAACTTCACTCCTGTCTACTGTTGACAGTAGTACCTTCACACTTGTCTACTGTTGACAGTAGTACCTTCGCATCTGTCTATTGTTGACAGACGTACCTTCACTCCTGTCTACTGTTGACAGTAGTACCTTCACTCCTGTCTATTGTTGACAGACGTACCTTCACTCCTGTCTACTGTTGACAGTAGTTCCTTCACTCCTGTCTACTATTGACAGTAGTACCTTCACTCCTGTCTACTGTTGACAGTAGTACCTTCACACCTGTCTACTGTTGACAGTATAACCTTCACTCCTGTCTACTGTTGACAGTATAACCTTCACTCCTGTCTACTGTTGTCAGTATACCCTTACTCCTGTCTACTGTTGACAGTAGTTCCTTCACACCTGTCTACTGTTGACAGTATAACCTTCACTCCTGTCTACTGTTGACAGACGTAACTTCACTCCTGTCTACTGTTGGCAGTAGTACCTTCACACCTGTCTACTGTTGACAGACATAACTTCACTCCTGTCTACTGTTGACAGTAGTACCTTCACTCCTGTCTACTGTTGACAGTAGTACCTTCACTCCTGTCTACTGTTGACAGTAGTACCTTCACACCTGTCTACTGTTGACAGTAGTACTTTCACACATGTCTACTGTTGACAGTAGTACCTTCGCACCTGTCAACTGTTGACAGATGTACTTTCACTCCTGTCTACTGTTGACAGACGTACTTTCACTCCTGTCTACTGTTGGCAGTAGTACCTTCACTCCTGTCTACTGTTGACAGTAGTACCTTCACTCCTGTCTACTGTTGACAGTAGTACCTTCACTCCTGTCTACTGTTGACAGTAGTACCTTCACTCCTGTCTACTGTTGACAGTAGTACCTTCACTCCTGTCTACTGTTGACAGTAGTACCTTCACTCCTGTCTACTGTTGACAGTAGTACCTTCACTCCTGTCTACTGTTGACAGTAGTACCTTCACTCCTGTCTACTGTTGACAGTAGTACTTTCACACATGTCTACTGTTGACAGTAGTACCTTCACTCCTGTCTACTGCTGACAGTAGTACCTTCACTCCTGTCTACTGTTGACAGTAGTACCTTCACACCTGTCTACTGTTGACAGTAGTACTTTCACACATGTCTACTGTTGACAGTAGTACCTTCACACCTGTCTACTGTTGACAGTAGTACTTTCACACATGTCTACTGTTGACAGTAGTACCTTCACTCCTGTCTACTGTTGACAGTAGTACCTTCACTCCTGTCTACTGTTGACAGTAGTACCTTCACACCTGTCTACTGTTGACAGTAGTACTTTCACACATGTCTACTGTTGACAGTAGTACCTTCGCACCTGTCAACTGTTGACAGACGTACTTTCACTCCTGTCTACTGTTGACAGACGTACTTTCACTCCTGTCTACTGTTGGCAGTAGTACCTTCACTCCTGTCTACTGTTGACAGACGTAACTTCACTCCTGTCTACTGTTGGCAGTAGTACCTTCACACCTGTCTACTGTTGACAGACGTAACTTCACTCCTGTCTACTGTTGACAGTAGTACCTTCACTCCTGTCTACTGTTGACAGTAGTACCTTCACTCCTGTCTACTGTTGACAGTAGTACCTTCACACCTGTCTACTGTTGACAGTAGTACTTTCACACATGTCTACTGTTGACAGTAGTACCTTCGCACCTGTCAACTGTTGACAACAGACGTACTTTCACTCCTGTCTACTGTTGACAGTAGTACCTTCACACCTGTCTACTGTTGACAGTAGTACTTTCACACATGTCTACTGTTGACAGTAGTACCTTCGCACCTGTCAACTGTTGACAGACGTACTTTCACTCCTGTCTACTGTTGACAGACGTACTTTCACTCCTGTCTACTGTTGACAGTAGTACCTTCACTCCTGTCTACTGTTAACAGTAGTACCTTCACTCCTGTCTACTGTTGACAGTAGTACCTTCACTCCTGTCTACTGTTGACAGTAGTACCTTCACTCCTGTCTACTGTTGACAGTAGTACCTTCACTCCTGTCTACTGTTGACAGTAGTACCTTCACTCCTGTCTACTGTTGACAGTAGTACCTTCACTCCTGTCTACTGTTGACAGTAGTAGTACCTTCACTCCTGTCTACTGTTGACAGTAGTACCTTCACACCTGTCTACTGTTGACAGTAGTACTTTCACACATGTCTACTGTTGACAGTAGTACTTTCACACATGTCTACTGTTGACAGTAGTACCTTCACTCCTGTCTACTGTTGACAGTAGTACCTTCACTCCTGTCTACTGTTGACAGTAGTACCTTCACACCTGTCTACTGTTGACAGTAGTACTTTCACACATGTCTACTGTTGACAGTAGTACCTTCGCACCTGTCAACTGTTGACAGACGTATTTTCACTCCTGTCTACTGTTGACAGACGTACTTTCACTCCTGTCTACTGTTGGCAGTAGTACCTTCACTCCTGTCTACTGTTGACAGACGTAACTTCACTCCTGTCTACTGTTGGCAGTAGTACCTTCACACCTGTCTACTGTTGACAGACGTAACTTCACTCCTGTCTACTGTTGACAGTAGTACCTTCACTCCTGTCTACTGTTGACAGTAGTACCTTCACTCCTGTCTACTGTTGACAGTAGTACCTTCACACCTGTCTACTGTTGACAGTAGTACTTTCACACATGTCTACTGTTGACAGTAGTACCTTCGCACCTGTCAACTGTTGACAGACGTACTTTCACTCCTGTCTACTGTTGACAGACGTACTTTCACTCCTGTCTACTGTTGACAGTAGTACCTTCACTCCTGTCTACTGTTGACAGTAGTACCTTCACACCTGTCTACTGTTGACAGTAGTACTTTCACACATGTCTACTGTTGACAGTAGTACCTTCGCACCTGTCAACTGTTGACAGACGTACTTTCACTCCTGTCTACTGTTGACAGACGTACTTTCACTCCTGTCTACTGTTGGCAGTAGTACCTTCGCACCTGTCTACTGTTGACAGACGTAACTTCACTCCTGTCTACTGTTGGCAGTAGTATAGTACCTTCACACCTGTCTACTGTTGACAGACGTAACTTCACTCCTGTCTACTGTTGACAGTAGTACCTTCACTCCTGTCTACTGTTGACAGTAGTACCTTCACTCCTGTCTACTGTTGACAGTAGTACCTTCACACCTGTCTACTGTTGACAGTAGTACTTTCACACATGTCTACTGTTGACAGTAGTACCTTCGCACCTGTCAACTGTTGACAGACGTACTTTCACTCCTGTCTACTGTTGACAGTAGTACTTTCACTCCTGTCTACTGTTGACAGTAGTACCTTCACACCTGTCTACTGTTGACAGTAGTACTTTCACACATGTCTACTGTTGACAGTAGTACCTTCGCACCTGTCAACTGTTGACAGACGTACTTTCACTCCTGTCTACTGTTGACAGACGTACTTTCACTCCTGTCTACTGTTGACAGTAGTACCTTCACTCCTGTCTACTGTTGACAGTAGTACCTTCACTTCACTCCTGTCTACTGTTGACAGTAGTACCTTCACTCCTGTCTACTGTTGACAGTAGTACCTTCACTCCTGTCTACTGTTGACAGTAGTACCTTCACTCCTGTCTACTGTTGACAGTAGTACCTTCACACCTGTCTACTGTTGACAGTAGTACTTTCACACATGTCTACTGTTGACAGTAGTACCTTCACACCTGTCTACTGTTGACAGTAGTACTTTCAAACATGTCTACTGTTGACAGTAGTACCTTCACTCCTGTCTACTGTTGACAGTAGTACCTTCACTCCTGTCTACTGTTGACAGTAGGACCTTCACACCTGTCTACTGTTGACAGTAGTACTTTCACACATGTCTACTGTTGACAGTAGTACCTTCGCACCTGTCAACTGTTGACAGACGTACTTTCACTCCTGTCTACTGTTGACAGACGTACTTTCACTCCTGTCTACTGTTGGCAGTAGTACCTTCACTCCTGTCTACTGTTCTGTTGACAGACGTAACTTCACTCCTGTCTACTGTTGGCAGTAGTACCTTCACACCTGTCTACTGTTGACAGACGTAACTTCACTCCTGTCTACTGTTGACAGACGTACTTTCACTCCTGTCTACTGTTGACAGTAGTACCTTCACTCCTGTCTACTGTTGACAGTAGTACCTTCACACCTGTCTACTGTTGACAGTAGTACTTTCACACATGTCTACTGCTGACAGTAGTACCTTCGCACCTGTCAACTGTTGACAGACGTACTTTCACTCCTGTCTACTGTTGACAGACGTACTTTCACTCCTGTCTACTGTTGGCAGTAGTACCTTCACTCCTGTCTACTGTTGACAGACGTAACTTCACTCCTGTCTACTGTTGGCAGTAGTACCTTCACACCTGTCTACTGTTGACAGACGTAACTTCACTCCTGTCTACTGTTGACAGTAGTACCTTCACTCCTGTCTACTGTTGACATGACAGTAGTACCTTCACTCCTGTCTACTGTTGACAGTAGTACCTTCACACCTGTCTACTGTTGACAGTAGTACTTTCACACATGTCTACTGTTGACAGTAGTACCTTCGCACCTGTCAACTGTTGACAGACGTACTTTCACTCCTGTCTACTGTTGACAGTAGTACCTTCACACCTGTCTACTGTTGACAGTAGTACTTTCACACATGTCTACTGTTGACAGTAGTACCTTCGCACCTGTCAACTGTTGACAGACGTACTTTCACTCCTGTCTACTGTTGACAGTAGTACCTTCACACCTGTCTACTGTTGACAGTAGTACTTTCACACATGTCTACTGTTGACAGTAGTACCTTCGCACCTGTCAACTGTTGACAGACGTACTTTCACTCCTGTCTACTGTTGACAGACGTACTTTCACTCCTGTCTACTGTTGACAGTAGTACCTTCACTCCTGTCTACTGTTGACAGTAGTAAGTACCTTCACTCCTGTCTACTGTTGACAGTAGTACCTTCACTCCTGTCTACTGTTGACAGTAGTACCTTCACTCCTGTCTACTGTTGACAGTAGTACCTTCACTCCTGTCTACTGTTGACAGTAGTACCTTCACTCCTGTCTACTGTTGACAGTAGTACCTTCACACCTGTCTACTGTTGACAGTAGTACTTTCACACATGTCTACTGTTGACAGTAGTACCTTCACACCTGTCTACTGTTGACAGTAGTACTTTCAAACATGTCTACTGTTGACAGTAGTACCTTCACTCCTGTCTACTGTTGACAGTAGTACCTTCACTCCTGTCTACTGTTGACAGTAGGACCTTCACACCTGTCTACTGTTGACAGTAGTACTTTCACACATGTCTACTGTTGACAGTAGTACCTTCGCACCTGTCAACTGTTGACAGACGTACTTTCACTCCTGTCTACTGTTGACAGACGTACTTTCACTCCTGTCTGTCTATTGTTGGCAGTAGTACCTTCACTCCTGTCTACTGTTGACAGACGTAACTTCACTCCTGTCTACTGTTGGCAGTAGTACCTTCACACCTGTCTACTGTTGACAGACGTAACTTCACTCCTGTCTACTGTTGACAGTAGTACCTTCACTCCTGTCTACTGTTGACAGTAGTACCTTCACTCCTGTCTACTGTTGACAGTAGTACCTTCACACCTGTCTACTGTTGACAGTAGTACTTTCACACATGTCTACTGTTGACAGTAGTACCTTCGCACCTGTCAACTGTTGACAGACGTACTTTCACTCCTGTCTACTGTTGACAGACGTACTTTCACTCCTGTCTACTGTTGGCAGTAGTACCTTCACTCCTGTCTACTGTTGACAGTAGTACCTTCACTCCTGTCTACTGTTGACTGTAGTACCTTCACTCCTGTCTACTGTTGACAGTAGTACCTTCACTCCTGTCTACTGTTGACAGTAGTACCTTCACATCTGTCTACTGTTGACAGTATAACCTTCACTCCTGTCTACTGTTGACAGTATAACCTTCACTCCTGTCTACTGTTGACAGTATAACCTTCACTCCTGTCTACTGTTGACAGTAGTACCTTCACTCCTGTCTACTGTTGACAGTAGTACCTTCACACTTGTCTACTGTTGACAGTATAACCTTCACTCCTGTCTACTGTTGACAGTAGTACCTTCACTCCTGTATACTGTTGACAGTAGTACCTTCACTCCTGTCTACTGTTGACAGTAGTACCTTCACATCTGTCTACTGATGACAGTATAACCTTCACTCCTGTCTACTGTTGACATTATAACCTTCACTCCTGTCTACTGTTGACATTAGTACCTTCACTCCTGTCTACTGTTGACAGTATAAACTTCACTCCTGTCTACTGTTGACAGTATAACCTTCACTCCTGTCTACTCTACTGTTGACAGTAGTACCTTCGCTCCTGTCTATTGTTGACAGTAGTACCTTCACTCCTGTCTACTGTTGAAAGTATAAACTTCACTCCTGTCTACTGTTGACAGTAGTACCTTCACTCATGTCTACTGTTGACAGTATAAACTTCACTCCTGTCTACTGTTGACAGTATAACCTTCACTCCTGTCTACTGTTGACAGTAGTACCTTCACTCCTGTCTACTGTTGACAGTAGTACCTTCACACCTGTCTACTGTTGACAGTAGTACTTTCACACATGTCTACTGTTGACAGTAGTACCTTCGCACCTGTCAACTGTTGACAGACGTACTTTCACTCCTGTCTACTGTTGACAGACGTACTTTCACTCCTGTCTACTGTTGGCAGTAGTACCTTCACTCCTGTCTACTGTTGACAGACGTAACTTCACTCCTGTCTACTGTTGGCAGTAGTGTAGTACCTTCACACCTGTCTACTGTTGACAGACGTAACTTCACTCCTGTCTACTGTTGACAGTAGTACCTTCACTCCTGTCTACTGTTGACAGTAGTACCTTCACTCCTGTCTACTGTTGACAGTAGTACCTTCACACCTGTCTACTGTTGACAGTAGTACTTTCACACATGTCTACTGTTGACAGTAGTACCTTCGCACCTGTCAACTGTTGACAGACGTACTTTCACTCCTGTCTACTGTTGACAGTAGTACCTTCACACCTGTCTACTGTTGACAGTAGTACTTTCACACATGTCTACTGTTGACAGTAGTACCTTCGCACCTGTCAACTGTTGACAGACGTACTTTCACTCCTGTCTACTGTTGACAGACGTACTTTCACTCCTGTCTACTGTTGACAGTAGTACCTTCACTCCTGTCTACTGTTAACAGTAGTACCTTCACTCCTGTCTACTGTTGACAGTAGTGTAGTACCTTCACTCCTGTCTACTGTTGACAGTAGTACCTTCACTCCTGTCTACTGTTGACAGTAGTACCTTCACTCCTGTCTACTGTTGACAGTAGTACCTTCACTCCTGTCTACTGTTGACAGTAGTACCTTCACTCCTGTCTACTGTTGACAGTAGTACCTTCACTCCTGTCTACTGTTGACAGTAGTACCTTCACACCTGTCTACTGTTGACAGTAGTACTTTCACACATGTCTACTGTTGACAGTAGTACTTTCACACATGTCTACTGTTGACAGTAGTACCTTCACTCCTGTCTACTGTTGACAGTAGTACCTTCACTCCTGTCTACTGTTGACAGTAGTACCTTCACACCTGTCTACTGTTGACAGTAGTACTTTCACACATGTCTACTGTTGACAGTAGTACCTTCGCACCTGTCAACTGTTGACAGACGTACTTTCACTCCTGTCTACTGTTGACAGACGTAACGTACTTTCACTCCTGTCTACTGTTGGCAGTAGTACCTTCACTCCTGTCTACTGTTGACAGACGTAACTTCACTCCTGTCTACTGTTGGCAGTAGTACCTTCACACCTGTCTACTGTTGACAGACGTAACTTCACTCCTGTCTACTGTTGACAGTAGTACCTTCACTCCTGTCTACTGTTGACAGTAGTACCTTCACTCCTGTCTACTGTTGACAGTAGTACCTTCACACCTGTCTACTGTTGACAGTAGTACTTACACACATGTCTACTGTTGACAGTAGTACCTTCGCACCTGTCAACTGTTGACAGACGTACTTTCACTCCTGTCTACTGTTGACAGACGTACTTTCACTCCTGTCTACTGTTGACAGTAGTACCTTCACTCCTGTCTACTGTTGACAGTAGTACCTTCACACCTGTCTACTGTTGACAGTAGTACTTTCACACATGTCTACTGTTGTGTTGACAGTAGTACCTTCGCACCTGTCAACTGTTGACAGACGTACTTTCACTCCTGTCTACTGTTGACAGACGTACTTTCACTCCTGTCTACTGTTGGCAGTAGTACCTTCACTCCTGTCTACTGTTGACAGACGTAACTTCACTCCTGTCTACTGTTGGCAGTAGTACCTTCACACCTGTCTACTGTTGACAGACGTAACTTCACTCCTGTCTACTGTTGACAGTAGTACCTTCACTCCTGTCTACTGTTGACAGTAGTACCTTCACTCCTGTCTACTGTTGACAGTAGTACCTTCACACCTGTCTACTGTTGACAGTAGTACTTTCACACATGTCTACTGTTGACAGTAGTACCTTCGCACCTGTCAACTGTTGACAGACGTACTTTCACTCCTGTCTACTGTTGACAGTAGTACCTTCACACCTGTCTACTGTTGACAGTAGTACTTTCACACATGTTGTCTACTGTTGACAGTAGTACCTTCGCACCTGTCAACTGTTGACAGACGTACTTTCACTCCTGTCTACTGTTGACAGACGTACTTTCACTCCTGTCTACTGTTGACAGTAGTACCTTCACTCCTGTCTACTGTTGACAGTAGTACCTTCACTCCTGTCTACTGTTGACAGTAGTACCTTCACTCCTGTCTACTGTTGACAGTAGTACCTTCACTCCTGTCTACTGTTGACAGTAGTACCTTCACTCCTGTCTACTGTTGACAGTAGTACCTTCACTCCTGTCTACTGTTGACAGTAGTACCTTCACACCTGTCTACTGTTGACAGTAGTACTTTCACACATGTCTACTGTTGACAGTAGTACCTTCACACCTGTCTACTGTTGACAGTAGTACTTTCAAACATGTCTACTGTTGACAGTAGTACCTTCACTCCTGTCTACTGTTGACAGTAGTACCTTCACTCCTGTCCTGTCTACTGTTGACAGTAGGACCTTCACACCTGTCTACTGTTGACAGTAGTACTTTCACACATGTCTACTGTTGACAGTAGTACCTTCGCACCTGTCAACTGTTGACAGACGTACTTTCACTCCTGTCTACTGTTGACAGACGTACTTTCACTCCTGTCTACTGTTGGCAGTAGTACCTTCACTCCTGTCTACTGTTGACAGACGTAACTTCACTCCTGTCTACTGTTGACAGTAGTACCTTCACACCTGTCTACTGTTGACAGACGTAACTTCACTCCTGTCTACTGTTGACAGTAGTACCTTCACTCCTGTCTACTGTTGACAGTAGTACCTTCACTCCTGTCTACTGTTGACAGTAGTACCTTCACACCTGTCTACTGTTGACAGTAGTACTTTCACACATGTCTACTGTTGACAGTAGTACCTTCGCACCTGTCAACTGTTGACAGACGTACTTTCACTCCTGTCTACTGTTGACATGACAGACGTACTTTCACTCCTGTCTACTGTTGGCAGTAGTACCTTCACTCCTGTCTACTGTTGACAGTAGTACCTTCACTCCTGTCTACTGTTGACTGTAGTACCTTCACTCCTGTCTACTGTTGACAGTAGTACCTTCACTCCTGTCTACTGTTGACAGTAGTACCTTCACTCCTGTCTACTGTTGACAGTAGTACCTTCACTCCTGTCTACTGTTGACAGTAGTACCTTCACTCCTGTCTACTGTTGACAGTAGTACCTTCACTCCTGTCTACTGTTGACAGTAGTACCTTCACTCCTGTCTACTGTTGACAGTAGTACCTTCACACCTGTCTACTGTTGACAGTAGTACTTTCACACATGTCTACTGTTGACAGTAGTACCTTCACACCTGTCTACTGTTGACAGTAGTACTTTCACACATGTCTAATGTTGACAGTAGTACCTTCACTCACTCCTGTCTACTGTTGACAGTAGTACCTTCACTCCTGTCTACTGTTGACAGTAGTACCTTCACACCTGTCTACTGTTGACAGTAGTACTTTCACACATGTCTACTGTTGACAGTAGTACCTTCGCACCTGTCAACTGTTGACAGACGTACGTTCACTCCTGTCTACTGTTGACACACTTACTTTCACTCCTGTCTACTGTTGGCAGTAGTACCTTCACTCCTGTCTACTGTTGACAGTAGTACCTTCACTCCTGTCTACTGTTGACAGTAGTACCTTCACTCCTGTCTACTGTTGACAGTAGTACCTTCACTCCTGTCTACTGTTGACAGTAGTACCTTCACTCCTGTCTACTGTTGACAGTAGTACCTTCACTCCTGTCTACTGTTGACAGTAGTACCTTCACTCCTGTCTACTGTTGACAGTAGTACCTTCACTCCTGTCTACTGTTGACAGTAGTACCTTCACTCCTGTCCTGTCTACTGTTGACAGTAGTACCTTCACTCCTGTCTACTGTTGACAGTAGTACCTTCACACCTGTCTACTGTTGACAGTAGTACTTTCACACATGTCTACTGTTGACAGCAGTACCTTCGCACCTGTCAACTGTTGACAGACGTACTTTCACTCCTGTCTACTGTTGACAGACGTACTTTCACTCCTGTCTACTGTTGGCAGTAGTACCTTCACTCCTGTCTACTGTTGACAGTAGTACCATCCTAACACTCCTGTCTACTGTTGACAGTAGTACCTTCACACCTGTCTACTGTTGACAGTAGTACCTTCACACCTGTCTACTGTTGACAGTAGTACCTTCACTCCTGTCTACTGTTGACAGTAGTACCTTCACACCTGTCTACTGTTGACAGTAGTACCTTCACTCCTGTCTACTGTTGACAGACGTAACTTCACTCCTGTCTACTGTTTTGACAGTAGTACCTTCACACTTGTCTACTGTTGACAGTAGTACCTTCGCATCTGTCTATTGTTGACAGACGTACCTTCACTCCTGTCTACTGTTGACAGTAGTACCTTCACTCCTGTCTATTGTTGACAGACGTACCTTCACTCCTGTCTACTGTTGACAGTAGTTCCTTCACTCCTGTCTACTATTGACAGTAGTACCTTCACTCCTGTCTACTGTTGACAGTAGTACCTTCACTCCTGTCTACTGTTGACAGTATAACCTTCACTCCTGTCTACTGTTGACAGTATAACCTTCACTCCTGTCTACTGTTGACAGTATAACCTTCACTCCTGTCTACTGTTGACAGTAGTTCCTTCACACCTGTCTACTGTTGACAGTATAACCTTCACTCCTGTCTACTGTTGACAGACGTAACTTCACTCCTGTCTACTGTTGGCAGTAGTACCTTCACACCCCTGTCTACTGTTGACAGACATAACTTCACTCCTGTCTACTGTTGACAGTAGTACCTTCACTCCTGTCTACTGTTGACAGTAGTACCTTCACTCCTGTCTACTGTTGACAGTAGTACCTTCACACCTGTCTACTGTTGACAGTAGTACTTTCACACATGTCTACTGTTGACAGTAGTACCTTCGCACCTGTCAACTGTTGACAGATGTACTTTCACTCCTGTCTACTGTTGACAGACGTACTTTCACTCCTGTCTACTGTTGGCAGTAGTACCTTCACTCCTGTCTACTGTTGACAGTAGTACCTTCACTCCTGTCTACTGTTGACAGTAGTACCTTCACTCCTGTCTACTGTTGACAGTAGTACCTTCACTCCTGTCTACTGTTGACAGTAGTACCTTCACTCCTGTCTACTGTTGACAGTAGTACCTTCACTCCTGTCTACTGTTGACAGTAGTAGTACCTTCACTCCTGTCTACTGTTGACAGTAGTACCTTCACTCCTGTCTACTGTTGACAGTAGTACTTTCACACATGTCTACTGTTGACAGTAGTACCTTCACTCCTGTCTACTGCTGACAGTAGTACCTTCACTCCTGTCTACTGTTGACAGTAGTACCTTCACACCTGTCTACTGTTGACAGTAGTACTTTCACACATGTCTACTGTTGACAGTAGTACCTTCACACCTGTCTACTGTTGACAGTAGTACTTTCACACATGTCTACTGTTGACAGTAGTACCTTCACTCCTGTCTACTGTTGACAGTAGTACCTTCACTCCTGTCTACTGTTGACAGTAGTACCTTCACACCTGTCTACTGTTGACAGTAGTACTTTCACACATGTCTACTGTTGACAGTAGTACCTTCGCACCTGTCAACTGTTGACAGACGTACTTTCACTCCTGTCTACTGTTGACAGACAGACGTACTTTCACTCCTGTCTACTGTTGGCAGTAGTACCTTCACTCCTGTCTACTGTTGACAGACGTAACTTCACTCCTGTCTACTGTTGGCAGTAGTACCTTCACACCTGTCTACTGTTGACAGACGTAACTTCACTCCTGTCTACTGTTGACAGTAGTACCTTCACTCCTGTCTACTGTTGACAGTAGTACCTTCACTCCTGTCTACTGTTGACAGTAGTACCTTCACACCTGTCTACTGTTGACAGTAGTACTTTCACACATGTCTACTGTTGACAGTAGTACCTTCGCACCTGTCAACTGTTGACAGACGTACTTTCACTCCTGTCTACTGTTGACAGTAGTACCTTCACACCTGTCTACTGTTGACAGTAGTACTTTCACACATGTCTACTGTTGACAGTAGTACCTTCGCACCTGTCAACTGTTGACAGACGTACTTTCACTCCTGTCTACTGTTGACAGACCAGACGTACTTTCACTCCTGTCTACTGTTGACAGTAGTACCTTCACTCCTGTCTACTGTTAACAGTAGTACCTTCACTCCTGTCTACTGTTGACAGTAGTACCTTCACTCCTGTCTACTGTTGACAGTAGTACCTTCACTCCTGTCTACTGTTGACAGTAGTACCTTCACTCCTGTCTACTGTTGACAGTAGTACCTTCACTCCTGTCTACTGTTGACAGTAGTACCTTCACTCCTGTCTACTGTTGACAGTAGTACCTTCACTCCTGTCTACTGTTGACAGTAGTACCTTCACTCCTGTCTACTGTTGACAGTAGTACCTTCACACCTGTCTACTGTTGACAGTAGTACTTTCACACATGTCTACTGTTGACAGTAGTACTTTCACACATGTCTACTGTTGACAGTAGTACCTTCACTCCTGTCTACTGTTGACAGTAGTACCTTCACTCCACTCCTGTCTACTGTTGACAGTAGTACCTTCACACCTGTCTACTGTTGACAGTAGTACTTTCACACATGTCTACTGTTGACAGTAGTACCTTCGCACCTGTCAACTGTTGACAGACGTATTTTCACTCCTGTCTACTGTTGACAGACGTACTTTCACTCCTGTCTACTGTTGGCAGTAGTACCTTCACTCCTGTCTACTGTTGACAGACGTAACTTCACTCCTGTCTACTGTTGGCAGTAGTACCTTCACACCTGTCTACTGTTGACAGACGTAACTTCACTCCTGTCTACTGTTGACAGTAGTACCTTCACTCCTGTCTACTGTTGACAGTAGTACCTTCACTCCTGTCTACTGTTGACAGTAGTACCTTCACACCTGTCTACTGTTGACAGTAGTACTTTCACACATGTCTACTGTTGACAGTAGTACCTTCGCACCTCACCTGTCAACTGTTGACAGACGTACTTTCACTCCTGTCTACTGTTGACAGACGTACTTTCACTCCTGTCTACTGTTGGCAGTAGTACCTTCACTCCTGTCTACTGTTGACAGACGTAACTTCACTCCTGTCTACTGTTGGCAGTAGTACCTTCACACCTGTCTACTGTTGACAGACGTAACTTCACTCCTGTCTACTGTTGACAGTAGTACCTTCACTCCTGTCTACTGTTGACAGTAGTACCTTCACTCCTGTCTACTGTTGACAGTAGTACCTTCACACCTGTCTACTGTTGACAGTAGTACTTTCACACATGTCTACTGTTGACAGTAGTACCTTCGCACCTGTCAACTGTTGACAGACGTACTTTCACTCCTGTCTACTGTTGACAGTAGTACTTTCACTCCTGTCTACTGTTGACAGTAGTACCTTCACACCTGTCTACTGTTGACAGTAGTACTTTCACACATGTCTACTGTTGACAGTAGTACCTTCGCACCTGTCAACTGTTGACAGACGTACTTTCACTCCTGTCTACTGTTGACAGACGTACTTTCACTCCTGTCTACTGTTGACAGTAGTACCTTCACTCCTGTCTACTGTTGACAGTAGTACCTTCACTCCTGTCTACTGTTGACAGTAGTACCTTCACTCCTGTCTACTGTTGACAGTAGTACCTTCACTCCTGTCTACTGTTGACAGTAGTACCTTCACTCCTGTCTACTGTTGACAGTAGTACCTTCACACCTGTCTACTGTTGACAGTAGTACTTTCACACATGTCTACTGTTGACAGTAGTACCTTCACACCTGTCTACTGTTGACAGTAGTACTTTCAAACATGTCTACTGTTGACAGTAGTACCTTCACTCCTGTCTACTGTTGACAGTAGTAAGTACCTTCACTCCTGTCTACTGTTGACAGTAGGACCTTCAGACCTGTCTACTGTTGACAGTAGTACTTTCACACATGTCTACTGTTGACAGTAGTACCTTCGCACCTGTCAACTGTTGACAGACGTACTTTCACTCCTGTCTACTGTTGACAGACGTACTTTCACTCCTGTCTACTGTTGGCAGTAGTACCTTCACTCCTGTCTACTGTTGACAGACGTAACTTCACTCCTGTCTACTGTTGGCAGTAGTACCTTCACACCTGTCTACTGTTGACAGACGTAACTTCACTCCTGTCTACTGTTGACAGACGTACTTTCACTCCTGTCTACTGTTGACAGTAGTACCTTCACTCCTGTCTACTGTTGACAGTAGTACCTTCACACCTGTCTACTGTTGACAGTAGTACTTTCACACATGTCTACTGCTGACAGTAGTACCTTCGCACCTGTCAACTGTTGACAGACGTGACGTACTTTCACTCCTGTCTACTGTTGACAGACGTACTTTCACTCCTGTCTACTGTTGGCAGTAGTACCTTCACTCCTGTCTACTGTTGACAGACGTAACTTCACTCCTGTCTACTGTTGGCAGTAGTACCTTCACACCTGTCTACTGTTGACAGACGTAACTTCACTCCTGTCTACTGTTGACAGTAGTACCTTCACTCCTGTCTACTGTTGACAGTAGTACCTTCACTCCTGTCTACTGTTGACAGTAGTACCTTCACACCTGTCTACTGTTGACAGTAGTACTTTCACACATGTCTACTGTTGACAGTAGTACCTTCGCACCTGTCAACTGTTGACAGACGTACTTTCACTCCTGTCTACTGTTGACAGTAGTACCTTCACACCTGTCTACTGTTGACAGTAGTACTTTCACACATGTCTACTGTTGACAGTAGTACCTTCGCACCTGTCAACTGTTGACAGACGTACTTTCATTTCACTCCTGTCTACTGTTGACAGTAGTACCTTCACACCTGTCTACTGTTGACAGTAGTACTTTCACACATGTCTACTGTTGACAGTAGTACCTTCGCACCTGTCAACTGTTGACAGACGTACTTTCACTCCTGTCTACTGTTGACAGACGTACTTTCACTCCTGTCTACTGTTGACAGTAGTACCTTCACTCCTGTCTACTGTTGACAGTAGTACCTTCACTCCTGTCTACTGTTGACAGTAGTACCTTCACTCCTGTCTACTGTTGACAGTAGTACCTTCACTCCTGTCTACTGTTGACAGTAGTACCTTCACTCCTGTCTACTGTTGACAGTAGTACCTTCACTCCTGTCTACTGTTGACAGTAGTACCTTCACACCTGTCTACTGTTGACAGTAGTACTTTCACACATGTCTACTGTTGACAGTAGTACCTTCACACCTGTCTATGTCTACTGTTGACAGTAGTACTTTCAAACATGTCTACTGTTGACAGTAGTACCTTCACTCCTGTCTACTGTTGACAGTAGTACCTTCACTCCTGTCTACTGTTGACAGTAGGACCTTCACACCTGTCTACTGTTGACAGTAGTACTTTCACACATGTCTACTGTTGACAGTAGTACCTTCGCACCTGTCAACTGTTGACAGACGTACTTTCACTCCTGTCTACTGTTGACAGACGTACTTTCACTCCTGTCTATTGTTGGCAGTAGTACCTTCACTCCTGTCTACTGTTGACAGACGTAACTTCACTCCTGTCTACTGTTGGCAGTAGTACCTTCACACCTGTCTACTGTTGACAGACGTAACTTCACTCCTGTCTACTGTTGACAGTAGTACCTTCACTCCTGTCTACTGTTGACAGTAGTACCTTCACTCCTGTCTACTGTTGACAGTAGTACCTTCACACCTGTCTGTCTACTGTTGACAGTAGTACTTTCACACATGTCTACTGTTGACAGTAGTACCTTCGCACCTGTCAACTGTTGACAGACGTACTTTCACTCCTGTCTACTGTTGACAGACGTACTTTCACTCCTGTCTACTGTTGGCAGTAGTACCTTCACTCCTGTCTACTGTTGACAGTAGTACCTTCACTCCTGTCTACTGTTGACTGTAGTACCTTCACTCCTGTCTACTGTTGACAGTAGTACCTTCACTCCTGTCTACTGTTGACAGTAGTACCTTCACTCCTGTCTACTGTTGACAGTAGTACCTTCACTCCTGTCTACTGTTGACAGTAGTACCTTCACTCCTGTCTACTGTTGACAGTAGTACCTTCACTCCTGTCTACTGTTGACAGTAGTACCTTCACTCCTGTCTACTGTTGACAGTAGTACCTTCACACCTGTCTACTGTTGACAGTAGTACTTTCACACATGTCTACTGACTGTTGACAGCAGTACCTTCGCACCTGTCAACTGTTGACAGACGTACTTTCACTCCTGTCTACTGTTGACAGACGTACTTTCACTCCTGTCTACTGTTGGCAGTAGTACCTTCACTCCTGTCTACTGTTGACAGTAGTACCATCCTAACACTCCTGTCTACTGTTGACAGTAGTACCTTCACACCTGTCTACTGTTGACAGTAGTACCTTCACACCTGTCTACTGTTGACAGTAGTACCTTCACTCCTGTCTACTGTTGACAGTAGTACCTTCACACCTGTCTACTGTTGACAGTAGTACCTTCACTCCTGTCTACTGTTGACAGACATAACTTCACTCCTGTCTACTGTTGACAGTAGTACCTTCACACCTGTCTACTGTTGACAGTAGTACCTTCGCATCTGTCTATTGTTGACAGACGTACCTTCACTCCTGTCTACTGTTGACAGTAGTACCTTCACTCCTGTCTATTGTTGACAGACGTACCTTCACTCCTGTCTACTGTTGACAGTAGTTCCTTCACTCCTGTCTACTATTGACAGTAGTACCTTCACTCCTGTCTACTGTTGACAGTAGTACCTTCACACCTGTCTACTGTTGACAGTATAACCTTCACTCCTGTCTACTGTTGACAGTAGTACCTTCACTCCTGTCTACTGTTGACAGTAGTACCTTCACTCCTGTCTACTGTTGACAGTAGTACCTTCACATCTGTCTACTGTTGACAGTATAACCTTCACTCCTGTCTACTGTTGACAGTATAACCTTCACTCCTGTCTACTGTTGACAGTATAACCTTCACTCCTGTCTACTGTTGACAGTAGTACCTTCACTCCTGTCTACTGTTGACAGTAGTACCTTCACACTTGTCTACTGTTGACAGTATAACCTTCACTCCTGTCTACTGTTGACAGTAGTACCTTCACTCCTGTATACTGTTGACAGTAGTACCTTCACTCCTGTCTACTGTTGACAGTAGTACCTTCACATCTGTCTACTGATGACAGTATAACCTTCACTCCTGTCTACTGTTGACATTATAACCTTCACTCCTGTCTACTGTTGACATTAGTACCTTCACTCCTGTCTACTGTTGACAGTATAAACTTCACTCCTGTCTACTGTTGACAGTATAACCTTCACTCCTGTCTACTGTTGACAGTAGTACCTTCGCTCCTGTCTATTGTTGACAGTAGTACCTTCACTCCTGTCTACTGTTGAAAGTATAAACTTCACTCCTGTCTACTGTTGACAGTAGTACCTTCACTCATGTCTACTGTTGACAGTATAAACTTCACTCCTGTCTACTGTTGACAGTATAACCTTCACTCCTGTCTACTGTTGACAGTAGTACCTTCACTCCTGTCTACTGTTGACAGTAGTACCTTCACACCTGTCTACTGTTGACAGTAGTACTTTCACACATGTCTACTGTTGACAGTAGTACCTTCGCACCTGTCAACTGTTGACAGACGTACTTTCACTCCTGTCTACTGTTGACAGACGTACTTTCACTCCTGTCTACTGTTGGCAGTAGTACCTTCACTCCTGTCTACTGTTGACAGACGTAACTTCACTCCTGTCTACTGTTGGCAGTAGTACCTTCACACCTGTCTACTGTTGACAGACGTAACTTCACTCCTGTCTACTGTTGACAGTAGTACCTTCACTCCTGTCTACTGTTGACAGTAGTACCTTCACTCCTGTCTACTGTTGACAGTAGTACCTTCACACCTGTCTACTGTTGACAGTAGTACTTTCACACATGTCTACTGTTGACAGTAGTACCTTCGCACCTGTCAACTGTTGACAGACGTACTTTCACTCCTGTCTACTGTTGACAGTAGTACCTTCACACCTGTCTACTGTTGTTGACAGTAGTACTTTCACACATGTCTACTGTTGACAGTAGTACCTTCGCACCTGTCAACTGTTGACAGACGTACTTTCACTCCTGTCTACTGTTGACAGACGTACTTTCACTCCTGTCTACTGTTGACAGTAGTACCTTCACTCCTGTCTACTGTTAACAGTAGTACCTTCACTCCTGTCTACTGTTGACAGTAGTACCTTCACTCCTGTCTACTGTTGACAGTAGTACCTTCACTCCTGTCTACTGTTGACAGTAGTACCTTCACTCCTGTCTACTGTTGACAGTAGTACCTTCACTCCTGTCTACTGTTGACAGTAGTACCTTCACTCCTGTCTACTGTTGACAGTAGTACCTTCACTCCTGTCTACTGTTGACAGTAGTACCTTCACACCTGTCTACTGTTGACAGTAGTACTTTCACACATGTCTACTGTTGACAGTAGTACTTTCACACATGTCTACTGACTGTTGACAGTAGTACCTTCACTCCTGTCTACTGTTGACAGTAGTACCTTCACTCCTGTCTACTGTTGACAGTAGTACCTTCACACCTGTCTACTGTTGACAGTAGTACTTTCACACATGTCTACTGTTGACAGTAGTACCTTCGCACCTGTCAACTGTTGACAGACGTACTTTCACTCCTGTCTACTGTTGACAGACGTACTTTCACTCCTGTCTACTGTTGGCAGTAGTACCTTCACTCCTGTCTACTGTTGACAGACGTAACTTCACTCCTGTCTACTGTTGGCAGTAGTACCTTCACACCTGTCTACTGTTGACAGACGTAACTTCACTCCTGTCTACTGTTGACAGTAGTACCTTCACTCCTGTCTACTGTTGACAGTAGTACCTTCACTCCTGTCTACTGTTGACAGTAGTACCTTCACACCTGTCTACTGTTGACAGTACAGTAGTACTTACACACATGTCTACTGTTGACAGTAGTACCTTCGCACCTGTCAACTGTTGACAGACGTACTTTCACTCCTGTCTACTGTTGACAGACGTACTTTCACTCCTGTCTACTGTTGACAGTAGTACCTTCACTCCTGTCTACTGTTGACAGTAGTACCTTCACACCTGTCTACTGTTGACAGTAGTACTTTCACACATGTCTACTGTTGACAGTAGTACCTTCGCACCTGTCAACTGTTGACAGACGTACTTTCACTCCTGTCTACTGTTGACAGACGTACTTTCACTCCTGTCTACTGTTGGCAGTAGTACCTTCACTCCTGTCTACTGTTGACAGACGTAACTTCACTCCTGTCTACTGTTGGCAGTAGTACCTTCACACCCACACCTGTCTACTGTTGACAGACGTAACTTCACTCCTGTCTACTGTTGACAGTAGTACCTTCACTCCTGTCTACTGTTGACAGTAGTACCTTCACTCCTGTCTACTGTTGACAGTAGTACCTTCACACCTGTCTACTGTTGACAGTAGTACTTTCACACATGTCTACTGTTGACAGTAGTACCTTCGCACCTGTCAACTGTTGACAGACATACTTTCACTCCTGTCTACTGTTGACAGTAGTACCTTCACACCTGTCTACTGTTGACAGTAGTACTTTCACACATGTCTACTGTTGACAGTAGTACCTTCGCACCTGTCAACTGTTGACAGACGTACTTTCACTCCTGTCTACTGTTGACAGACGTACTTTCACTCCTGTCTACTGTTGACAGTAGTACCTTCACTCCTGTCTACTGTTGACAGTAGTACCTTCACTCCTGTCTACTGTTGACAGTAGTACCTTCCTTCACTCCTGTCTACTGTTGACAGTAGTACCTTCACTCCTGTCTACTGTTGACAGTAGTACCTTCACTCCTGTCTACTGTTGACAGTAGTACCTTCACTCCTGTCTACTGTTGACAGTAGTACCTTCACACCTGTCTACTGTTGACAGTAGTACTTTCACACATGTCTACTGTTGACAGTAGTACCTTCACACCTGTCTACTGTTGACAGTAGTACTTTCAAACATGTCTACTGTTGACAGTAGTACCTTCACTCCTGTCTACTGTTGACAGTAGTACCTTCACTCCTGTCTACTGTTGACAGTAGGACCTTCACACCTGTCTACTGTTGACAGTAGTACTTTCACACATGTCTACTGTTGACAGTAGTACCTTCGCACCTGTCAACTGTTGACAGACGTACTTTCACTCCTGTCTACTGTTGACAGACGTACTTTCACTCCTGTCTACTGTTGGCAGTAGTACCTTCACTTCACTCCTGTCTACTGTTGACAGACGTAACTTCACTCCTGTCTACTGTTGACAGTAGTACCTTCACACCTGTCTACTGTTGACAGACGTAACTTCACTCCTGTCTACTGTTGACAGTAGTACCTTCACTCCTGTCTACTGTTGACAGTAGTACCTTCACTCCTGTCTACTGTTGACAGTAGTACCTTCACACCTGTCTACTGTTGACGGTAGTACTTTCACACATGCCTACTGTTGACAGTAGTACCTTCGCACCTGTCAACTGTTGACAGACGTACTTTCACTCCTGTCTACTGTTGACAGACGTACTTTCACTCCTGTCTACTGTTGGCAGTAGTACCTTCACTCCTGTCTACTGTTGACAGTAGTACCTTCACTCCTGTCTACTGTTGACTGTAGTACCTTCACTCCTGTCTACTGTTGACAGTAGTACCTTCACTCCTGTCTACTGTTGACAGTAGAGTAGTACCTTCACTCCTGTCTACTGTTGACAGTAGTACCTTCACTCCTGTCTACTGTTGACAGTAGTACCTTCACTCCTGTCTACTGTTGACAGTAGTACCTTCACTCCTGTCTACTGTTGACAGTAGTACCTTCACACCTGTCTACTGTTGACAGTAGTACTTTCACACATGTCTACTGTTGACAGCAGTACCTTCGCACCTGTCAACTGTTGACAGACGTACTTTCACTCCTGTCTACTGTTGACAGACGTACTTTCACTCCTGTCTACTGTTGGCAGTAGTACCTTCACTCCTGTCTACTGTTGACAGTAGTACCATCCTAACACTCCTGTCTACTGTTGACAGTAGTACCTTCACACCTGTCTACTGTTGACAGTAGTACCTTCACACCTGTCTACTGTTGACAGTAGTACCTTCACTCCTGTCTACTGTTGACAGTAGTAACTTCACACCTGTCTACTGTTGACAGTAGTACCTTCACTCCTGTCTACTGTTGACAGACGTAACTTCACTCCTGTCTACTGTTGACAGTAGTACCTTCACACCTGTCTACTGTTGACAGTAGTACCTTCGCATCTGTCTATTGTTGACAGACGTACCTTCACTCCTGTCTACTGTTGACAGTAGTACCTTCACTCCTGTCTATTGTTGACAGACGTACCTTCACTCCTGTCTACTGTTGACAGTAGTTCCTTCACTCCTGTCTACTATTGACAGTAGTACCTTCACTCCTGTCTACTGTTGACAGTAGTACCTTCACACCTGTCTACTGTTGACAGTATAACCTTCACTCCTGTCTACTGTTGACAGTAGTACCTTCACTCCTGTCTACTGTTGACAGTAGTACCTTCACTCCTGTCTACTGTTGACAGTAGTACCTTCACATCTGTCTACTGTTGACAGTATAACATTCACTCCTGTCTACTGTTGACAGTATAACCTTCACTCCTGTCTACTGTTGACAGTATAACCTTCACTCCTGTCTACTGTTGACAGTAGTACCTTCACTCCTGTCTACTGTTGACAGTAGTACCTTCACACTTGTCTACTGTTGACAGTATAACCTTCACTCCTGTCTACTGTTGACAGTAGTACCTTCACTCCTGTATACTGTTGACAGTAGTACCTTCACTCCTGTCTACTGTTGACAGTAGTACCTTCACATCTGTCTACTGTTGACAGTATAACCTTCACTCCTGTCTACTGTTGACATTATAACCTTCACTCCTGTCTACTGTTGACAGTAGTACCTTCACTCCTGTCTACTGTTGACAGTATAAACTTCACTCCTGTCTACTGTTGACAGTATAACCTTCACTCCTGTCTACTGTTGACAGTAGTACCTTCGCTCCTGTCTATTGTTGACAGTAGTACCTTCACTCCTGTCTACTGTTGAAAGTATAAACTTCACTCCTGTCTACTGTTGACAGTAGTACCTTCACTCCTGTCTACTGTTGACAGTATAAACTTCACTCCTGTCTACTGTTGACAGTATAACCTTCACACTTGTCTACTGTTGACAGTATAACCTTCACTCCTGTCTACTGTTGACAGTAGTACCTTCACTCCTGTCTACTGTTGACAGTAGTACCTTCACTCCTGTCTACTGTTGACAGTAGTACCTTCACATCTGTCTACTGTTGACAGTATAACCTTCACTCCTGTCTACTGTTGACAGTATAACCTTCACTCCTGTCTACTGTTGACAGTATAACCTTCACTCCTGTCTACTGTTGACAGTAGTACCTTCACTCCTGTCTACTGTTGACAGTACAAACTTCACTCCTGTCTACTGTTGACAGTATAACCTTCACTCCTGTCTACTGTTGACAGTAGTACCTTCACTCCTGTCTACTGTTGACAGTAGTATCTTCACTCCTGTCTACTGTTGACAGTAGTACCTTCACTCCTGTCTACTGTTGACAGTGGTACCTTCACTCCTGTCTATTGTTGACAGTAGTACCTTCACTCCTGTCTACTGTTGACAGTACAACCTTCACTCCTGTCTACTGTTGACAGTATAACCTTCACTCATGTCTACTGTTGACAGTAGTACCTTCACACCTGTCTACTGTTGACAGTAGAACATGAATAATTGCCAAGGCTCATTATTGTTTTGAAGCCTATTGTTTGTGAGGGGGTCAATCCACTCACTAATACATAGGATGCATCCCAGAAGGCACCATGTTCCCTTGTCAAGGTAATGCACTACCCAGTATAGGGAATAGGGTGCCATTTGGGACACAGTCCTCACAGAAGATGGTGGGTAGTGGCCTGGGTAGTGGCCTGGGTAGTGGCCTGGGTAGTGGCCTGGGTACTGGCCTGGGTAGTGAACCTGTTGATGAGCAACGGCTTGTCCAACTTGTCCTTAAAAGCTCTACATTCCAAAAAGATTTGAATGATGCACATTGGCCCTTATTCTACAGTACAGTACATGTATCCAGTAACATTTGGTTAGTGGCTCAGGTTCATAGCTCTGTAGGGTCAAAGCCTGATGAAAGGGAGGACATGTTCTGAGGAGACAGAGCTTCATTTCTTCTGGCAGTTCCAGAGTGGTTCACTTCTCCTGCTTCTGTGCAGTCCATCCTAACCAGTCCTCTCCCCTCCTCCTGTGGATCATATCGACCACTGCTCCCCCACTCTACCTTCTGTGCAGTCCATCCTAACCAGTCCTCCCCCCTTCTCCTGTGGATCATATCGACCACTGCTCCCCCCTCTACCTTCTGTGCAGTCCATCCTAACCAGTCCTCCCCCCTTCTCCTTCCTGTGGATCATATCGACCACTGCTCCCCCCCTCTACCTTCTGTGCAGTCCATCCTAACCAGTCCTCCCCCCTTCTCCTGTGGATCATATCGACCACTGCTCCCCCCCTCTACCTTCTGTGCAGTCCATCCTAACCAGTCCTCCCCCCTTCTCCTGTGGATCATATCGACCACTGCTCCCCCCTCTACCTTCTGTGCAGTCCATCCTAACCAGTCCTCCCCCTCTTCTCCTGTGGATCATATCGACCACTGCTCCCCCCCCTCTACCTTCTGTGCAGTCCATCCTAACCAGTCCTCCCCCTCTTCTCCTGTGGATCATATCGACCACTGCTCCCCCCCTCTACCTTCTGTACAGTCCATCCTAACCAGTCCTCCCCCTCTTCTCCTGTGGATCATATCGACCACTGCTCCCCCCCTCTACCTTCTGTACAGTCCATCCTAACCAGTCCTCCCCCCCTTCTCCTGTGGATCATATCGACCACTCCACTGCTCCCCCTCTCTACCTTCTGTGCAGTCCATCCTAACCAGTCCTCCCCCCTTCTCCTGTGGATCATATCGACCACTGCTCCCCCCTCTACCTTCTGTGCAGTCCATCCTAACCAGTCCTCCCCCCTTCTCCTGTGGATCATATCGACCCCTGCTCCCCCCCTCTACCTTCTGTACCTACTACTGGTGACCACAGTTTCAGCGAGGTTATGTCAGAGACTCATCAGAAATAATAACCTGGAACGAAGGAAGGTGGAATGAGAGGAGCTGCTGATCGGTCTGTTCTTTAAGGGGAGCACATGTTTCCAGGTTTTTGGGGTCCTGTGAGGTATTAGGGGTGGTTGGAGGTTGGAGGGTGGGTTCTGAGGAGGTGGAGATCTGGTTCTGGTGGTTCTGGGGCCCCTGGCGTCTCCGCTCGATGCCCAGTGGATATATCACCGTCACTGGGGGGGGCCTCTGGCAGCTTGTCCCTTAACCCTAACACCACCCGCCCACCCAACCGCCCGTCACCCTGTCTCTCTGTCTGTCCACCAGTCAGCAGAATTCCTCCGGCACCGGCCCGGTTGGTACAGTGACGGGCCTGAGTCCCAAATGGTACCCTATTCCCTATTTTTTGAAGTAGTGCACTGTATGTGTGCTGAATTGTATAGGGAATAGGGAGCCATTTGGGATGCAGCGCGGAGCTCAGGTTCTGCACCAGTGGGTCAAAGGCATGTGTGCTGAATTGGAAACAGGCTATTCTGGCCCAGTTAACCAGCAGCTCTGCTGCAATACAACCTGACATGGTGCCTTTCTGATCCACTCAGAGCCCAGAGGAGAGGAGATAATCAGCTGGGTTTCGTTGGCCACTTAAAGGATTCAGTGTTTCTGTCTATTAAAAACAAAGTATATTTCTGTTGTTAGTACAGTACATAGACTCTAGATTCTTAAATCATTGTCATTTAAATTTTTACATCTTCCCACTACCATAGAAATACTTTTTTGGCCAACAAACACACCATTTTCAGGGAAATTATCCTTTTGTTTTCGTATAATGTTTTTGACATGTTATGCTATATACAGTACATATACTCTACATTCATTATCCCATCATCATCCATCATCATCATCCATCATCATCCATCATCAGCCTCCATCATCATCCATCATCATCCATCATCTCATCATCATTCATCATAATCCATCATCATCCATCATCATCATCATCATCATCATCCATCATCTCCATCATAATCCATCATCATCATCATCCATCATCTCCATCATCATCCATCATCATTCATCATTATCCATCATCATCCATCATCTCCATCATCAGTATTCTGATGTATTCTGTACACTAGGGGAACACATGCCTATCTTATTGGCTCTTTGCCACTTGTAAAAGTCAATAGATATATTAAGTCAACAGGGAAATGAATGGTACTTAGTGACTGTTAATACAGAGAAGATGTAAAGTACTTAGGTAAAGCCCATAGTTTAGTTTCTGAGGCCCTGGCTAAAACAACACACACATTGGTGTGATGCACACCCCACATACTCTAACTGTTTTCTTTCTTTTGTTCTTTCTTTTCTTTTCTGCCTTGAATTTTATTTTGCCTTGAAATCTACAATCTCTATGCAGAACTCCTTGGAGGCTTGGTCGTGCCTGATCGGAGCGTTATAAGATTATTATCTGTGGAGTGGGGTCTAGGGGAGAGGAGAAATACTTTTTTCTGACGTCCCCACTTTCCACATAAATGACGGTGTGTGTGTGTGTGTGTGTGTGTGTGTGTGTGCATGCGCATGTGTCAAATCAAATCAAATTCTATTTGTACATGCGCCAAATACAACAAGTGTAGACCTTACAGTGAAATGCTTACAGACAAGCCCTTAACCAACAACTCAGAGTTAAATAAGATACATTAAAAACACATGAGAAATAAAACACACAAGAATAAAGCTATATACAAGGAATACCAATACCATGTAAATATGCAGGGATACATGGTAATTGAGGTAGATATGTAGCCATGGGTAAAGTGACTAGGTAGATATGTACCCAGGGGTAAAGTGACTAGGTAGATATGTACCCAGGGGTAAAGTGACTAGGTAGATATGTAATTTTTTTTTACATTTTAGTCATTTAGCAGACGCTCTTATCCAGAGCGACTTACAGTTAGTGAACACATCTTTTTTTTTTTTTTTTTACTGGCCCCCCGTGGGAATTGAACCCACAACCCTGGCGTTGCAAACACCATGCTCTATCAACTGAACTACATCCCTGCCGGCCATTCCCTCCCCTACCCTGGACCAATTGTGCGCCGCCCATGAGTCTCCCGGTAACGGCCGGCTGCGACAGAGCCTGGATTCGAACCAGGATCTCTAGTGGCACAGTTAGCACTGCGATGCAGTGCCTTAGACCACTGCGCCACTCAGGAGTCACCAGGAGTCATGTACCCAGGGGTAAAGTGACTAGGTAGATATGTACCCAGGGGTAAAGCGACTAGGTAGATATGTACCCAGGGGTAAAGCGACTAGGTAGATATGTAGCCAGGGGTAAAGTGACTAGGTAGATATGTACCCAGGGGTAAAGTGACTAGGTAGATATGTACCCAGGGGTAAAGTGACTAGGTAGATATGTACCCAGGGGTAAAGTGACTAGGTAGATATGTACCCAGAGGTAAAGTGACTAGGTAGATATGTACCCAGGGGTAAAGTGACTAGGTAGATATGTACCCAGAGGTAAAGTGACTAGGTAGATATGTACCCAGGGGTAAAGTGACTAGGTAGATATGTACCCAGGGGTAAAGTGACTAGGTAGATATGGACCCAGGGGTAAAGTGACTAGGTAGATATGTACCCAGGGGTAAAGTGACTAGGTAGATATGTACCCAACCCAGGGGTAAAGTGACTAGGTAGATATGTACCCAGGGGTAAAGTGACTAGGTAGATATGTACCCAGGGGTAAAGTGACCACGTAGATATGTACCCAGGGGTAAAGTGACTAGGTAGATATGTAGCCAGGGGTAAAGTGACCACGTAGATATGTACCCAGGGGTAAAGTGACTAGGTAGATATGTACCCAGGGGTAAAGTGACTAGGTAGATATGTACCCAGGGGTAAAGTGACTAGGTAGATATGGATCCAGGGGTAAAGTGACTAGGTAGATATGTACCCAGGGGTAAAGTGACTAGGTAGATATGTACCCAGGGGTAAAGTGACTAGGTAGATATGTACCCAGGGGTAAAGTGACTAGGTAGATATGTACCCAGGGGTAAAGTGACTAGGTAGATATGGACCCAGGGGTAAAGTGACTAGGTAGATATGTACCCAGGGGTAAAGTGACTAGGTAGATATGTACCCAGGGGTAAAGTGACTAGACTAGGTAGATATGTAGCCAGGGGTAAAGTGACTAGGTAGATATGTACCCAGGGGTAAAGTGACTAGGTAGATATGTACCCAGGGGTAAAGTGACTAGGTAGATATGTACCCAGGGGTAAAGTGACTAGGTAGATATGTACCCAGGGGTAAAGTGACTAGGTAGATATGTACCCAGGGGTAAAGTGACTAGGTAGATATGTACCCAGGGGTAAAGTGACTAGGTAGATATGTACCCAGGGGTAAAGTGACTAGGTAGATATGGACCCAGGGGTAAAGTGACTAGGTAGATATGTACCCAGGGGTAAAGTGACTAGGTAGATATGTACCCAGGGGTAAAGTGACTAGGTAGATATGTAGCCAGGGGTAAAGTGACTAGGTAGATATGT
Organism: Coregonus ussuriensis; assembly: GCA_031479575.1. Lineage (NCBI taxonomy): Eukaryota > Metazoa > Chordata > Actinopteri > Salmoniformes > Salmonidae > Coregonus > Coregonus ussuriensis. The sequence goes on along the minus strand of CM062504.1, from coordinate 2,189,370 downwards.
ACCCAGGGGTAAAGTGACTAGGTAGATATGTACCCAGGGGTAAAGTGACTAGGTAGATATGTACCCAGGGGTAAAGTGACTAGGTAGATATGTACCCAGGGGTAAAGTGAAGTGACTAGGTAGATATGTACCCAGGGGTAAAGTGACTAGGTAGATATGTACCCAGGGGTAAAGTGACTAGGTAGATATGTACCCAGGGGTAAAGTGACTAGGTAGATATGTACCCAGGGGTAAAGTGACTCGGTAGATATGTACCCAGGGATAAAGTGACTAGGTAGATATGTACCCAGGGGTAAAGTGACTAGGTAGATATGTACCCAGGGGTAAAGTGACTAGGTAGATATGTACCCAGGGGTAAAGTGACTAGGTAGATATGTACCCAGGGGTAAAGTGACTAGGTAGATATGTACCCAGGGGTAAAGTGACTAGGTAGATATGTACCCAGGGGTAAAGTGACTAGGTAGATATGTACCCAGGGGTAAAGTGACCACGTAGATATGTACCCAGGGTTAAAGTGACTATGTTGTAGAGGGGGCAGGTTACCTCGCCTCAGGGCCTGGTACCTTCAAATGCCTGAGGGAAGGTGTTCTGTCCTGGATACAGGTCAGCTCAGAGGTGGGCTACTCGGTGGAGGAGTGGAGGGTGTTGGACAGGGGCCAGCTCCGGCCTTGCTTCTCCCCAGCCCAGGGTGTGACGTGGCTGGGTTACAGCCTCAGCACTGTTGGGAGGCTCCTGGATGTTTGGAGCTTTGAGTCACCACCACCACCACAATAATAAAACAATTATGAAGAGATAAACTGATTTAACAACGATGATGTGAACCATTGATCCCAGTCTCAGGCTCTTTGGTGGTCTGCGTCCTAAACCACACTATATTCCCTATTGGCTCTGGTCAAAAGCAATGCACTGAATAAGGAATAGGCCACCATTTGGGTTCATGATGATAGGAGTCTGACAAGGTCCTTTCAGGGCAGAGAGAGGTGTTGTCTGATCATGATGATAGGAGTCTGACAAGGTCCTTTCAGGGCAGAGAGGGGTGTTGTCTGATCATGATGATAGGAGTCTGACAAGGTCCTTTCAGGGCAGAGAGAGGTGTTGTCTGATCATGATGATAGGAGTCTGACAAGGTCCTTTCAGGGCAGAGAGGGGTGTTGTCTGATCATGATGATAGGAGTCTGTCGAGGTCCTTTCAGGGCAGAGAGAGGTGTTGTCTGATCATGATGATAGGAGTCTGACAAGGTCCTTTCAGGGCAGAGAGAGGTGTTGTCTGATCATGATGATAGGAGTCTGTCGAGGTCCTTTCAGGGCAGAGAGAGGTGTTGTCTGATCGTGATGATAGGAGTCTGACAAGGTCCTTTCAGGGCAGAGAGAGGTGTTGTCTGATCATGATGATAGGAGTCTGACAAGGTCCTTTCAGGGCAGAGAGAGGTGTTGTCTGATCGTGATGATAGGAGTCTGACAAGGTCCTTTCAGGGCAGAGAGAGGTGTTGTCTGATCGTGATGATAGGAGTCTGACAAGGTCCTTTCAGGGCAGAGAGAGGTGTTGTCTGATCATGATGATAGGAGTCTGTCGAGGTCCTTTCAGGGCAGAGAGGGGTGTTGTCTGATCATGATGATAGGAGTCTGACAAGGTCCTTTCAGGGCAGAGAGAGGTGTTGTCTTATCATGATGATAGGAGTCTGACAAGGTCCTTTCAGGGCAGAGAGGGGTGTTGTCTGATCATGATGATAGGAGTCTGACAAGGTCCTTTCAGGGCAGAGAGAGGTGTTGTCTGATCATGATGATAGGAGTCTGTCGAGGTCCTTTCAGGGCAGAGAGGGGTGTTGTCTGATCATGATGATAGGAGTCTGACAAGGTCCTTTCAGGGCAGAGAGAGGTGTTGTCTGATCATGATGATAGGAGTCTGACAAGGTCCTTTCAGGGCAGAGAGAGGTGTTGTCTGATCATGATGATAGGAGTCTGTCGAGGTCCTTTCAGGGCAGAGAGAGGTGTTGTCTGAATATGATGATAGGAGTCTGACAAGGTCCTTTCAGGGCAGAGAGAGGTGCATGGTAATGTTTTTGATCAGTTCTGTTTGATCATAGCCTGATAACATCTGGTTAATGAGAGGTACGGGTGTAGGCAGCAGATAACAAGATGTCTGGTACCAGAGACTCATTATGTCACCGATCACATCGGGTGACTCAATGTTGCCCACAGGGCCCTGGTCAAAAGTAGTGCACTACGTAGGGAATAGGGTGCCATTTGGGTGACGCAACCCATGTCAAGGTACAGTAAGACTTCATAATCTTTGCCCCGTGCTCATATTGGTCAGAAACACTGAGTGACAGGGCAGTCTATGGCTCTGGGCCAATGATAGGCCTCCCTGGGAGGGACAATGGTTTCTCCTCATAATACTCTATCACTTTCTATCACTCATAAAGAATGCTATAAAACCCCTCCCTGGAACCTCCACATATTCCTTCTAGTTAGTCCCCTGATCTTTAGAATGAAGCAGTGAGATTTTCTGCAGGACGTCTCGATACATTGTCATATTCTAGGTACTACTTCAACTCTACAACCGTACAAAGATTTACAGACAGTTTGGAAGTTTCTGAAGTTGCCATTCAGAAACAGTTTATTAAAGCCACAGTGTTTATGTAAGCAGAGTATTATGGCAACTGTGTATTGACAGACATTATGTACAGGGGCCTGCATATCACTAACCTCTACGTGCCTGTAGCCGTGTGTGTGTGTGTGTGTGTGTGTGTGTGTGTGTGTGTGTGTGTGTGTGTGTGTGTGTGTGTGTAAGTGTGTGTGTGTGTGTGTGTGTGTGAGGCGAGAGCTCAGAACACAGCAGTGTGTTTGCACAGGGAGGGGGTTGGAGTAAAGCACACTGCCCTCACCTCTCCTAACCCTCCCTCCCCCCTTATGTCAATGGTTAAAGTCCCAAGATCACCTGAAGGCTATCTGAAAGATCCCAAACCACATAGCAGGAAGCATGTATCCAGCCTCATACAGGGCCTTAGACCTGATAACATGTCCTAGTGCTTTACACAGGCAGATAGGAGGGGAGATGAGGGGAGGGGAGGGGAGGAGGAGAGGGGAGGAGGGGAGGGGCAGGAGGGGAGGGGAGGAGGGAGAGGGGCACTCTCTCCTCCTCATTGTCTTTTCAAGCCTTGCTGTCTCATGTGAGTTCAGAGTTAACAGAGAAGAGAACAGTTAAAAGAGAAGAGAAGCGTTAACAGAGAAGAGAACAGTTAACAGAGAAGAGAAGAGTTAAGAGAGAAGAATTAAGAGAAAAGAGAAAAGTTAACAGAGAAGAGAAGAGTTAAGAGAAGAGAACAGTTAACAGAGAAGAGAACAGTTAACAGAGAAGAGAACAGTTAACAGAGAAGCATTAAGAGAGAAGAGAAGGGTTAAGAGAGAAGAATTAAGAGAAAAGAGAAAAGTTAACAGAGAAGAGAAGAGTTAACAGAGAAGAGAAGAGTTAACAGAGAAGCGTTAAGAGAAAAGAGAAGAGCTAACAGAGAAGAGAAGGGTTAACAGAGAAACCATGAGAAGTGCCTGGGCTCCACTTAATAGATGTGTGTGTTTGCATGTCCACTGGGCTCTGGCTGATTGATGGTATTGTTTTAAGACAGGGAGGTTTTGGAAAGCCTCACTATTGTTTCAGTTGTTGGCTCTCAAAACTTTTCTCAAAATGAAAAAAAAAGGAGAGAAGAGGAGGAGAGGAGGAGAAGAGGAGAGGAGGAGAGGAGGGGGGCGGGTGTGGAGAGGAGGAGAGGAGGAGAGGAGGAGAGGAGGGGGCGGGTGTGGAGAGAAGAGAAGAGGAGGAGAGGAGGAGAGGAGGGGGCGGGTGTGGAGAGAAGAGAAGAGGAGGAGAAGAGGAGAGGAGGAGAGGAGGAGGGGAGGAGGGGAGGAGAGGAGGGGGCGGGTGTGGAGAGAAGAGAAGAGGAGGAGAGGAGGAGAGGAGGAGGGGAGGAGGGGAGGAGAGGAGGGGGCGGGTGTGGAGAGAAGAGAAGAGGAGGAGAGGAGGAGAGGAGGGGGCGGGTGTTTCCTTCTCTAATGTGATGAACCTCAGAGAGAACACACTGTTTCCTTATCTAATGTGATGAAACTCAGAGAGAACACACTGTTTCCTTATCTAATCTGATGAAACTCAGAGAGAACACACCGTTTCCTTATCTAATGTGATGAAACTCAAGAGAGAACACACCGTTTCACACAGTGTGTGTGTGTTTGTGTGAATGGTATTAGTCAGTGTGCCCTCCAAGCTAGCGGGAGGGAGTGTCAGCCAGCCAGGAAGCCAAGCGCCCCCTCACACCCCCATCCCATCCCAGGACAGCTACAAGCCCCCAGCGACCATCAGACCAAACCACAACCATGCCGACCCACCCCCTGGAACACAGGGAGGGCGTCCCAAATGGAGGAGGGGCGTCCCTTTATAGTGCACTACCTTTAAGAAAGAGACAGAGATAGATAGATAGATAGAGCGAGAGAGAGAGAGAGAGAGAGAGAGAGAGAGAGGAGAGAGAGAGAGAGAGAGAGAGAGAGAGAGAGAGAGAGAGAGAGAGAGAGAGAGAGACATAGAGAGACATAGAGAGACATAGAGAGACATAGAGAGAGAGAGGTAGGGAGTGAGACATAGAGAGAGGTAGGGAGTGAGACATAGAGAGAGAGAGAGAGAGAGAGAGAGAGAGAGAGAGAGAGAGAGAGAGAGAGAGAGAGAGAGAGAGAGAGAGAGAGAGAGAGAGACATTGAGAGAGAGACTTAGAGAGAGAGAGAGAGAGGTAGAGAGAGAGACATTGAGAGAGAGAGAGAGAGAGGTAGAGAGAGAGACATTGAGAGAGAGAGAGAGAGAGGTAGAGAGAGAGACATTGAGAGAGAGAGAGAGAGAGAGTTGTCAACGAATTGGCGAGGGCACTAGAACAGTCTTCAGCACCCGGCCTCACCCTACTAGAATCTGAAGTCAAATGTCTACTGTTTGCTGATGATCTGTTGCTTCTGTCCCCAACCAAGGAGGGCCTACAGCAGCACCTAGATCTTCTGCACAGATTCTGTAAAAAAAAAGGTCCAGTTGCCAGGACCACAAAT
>CM062504.1:2172785-2183794 GCA_031479575.1 Coregonus ussuriensis | reverse complement strand
GTTCTTGGTCACCTCCCTGACCAAGGCCCTTCTCCCCCGATTGCTCAGTTTGGCCGGGCGGCCAGCTCTAGGAAGAGTCTTGGTGGTTCCAAACTTCTTCCATTTAAGAATGATGGAAGCCACTGTGTTCTTGGAGACCTTCAATGCTGCAGAAATGTTTTGGTACCCCTTCCCCAGATCTGTGCCTCGACACAATCATGTCTCGGAGCTCTACGGACAATTCCTTCGACCTCATGGCTTGGTTTTTGCTCAGACATGCACTGTCAACTGTGGGACCTTATATAGACAGGTGTGTGCCTTTCCAAATCATGTCCAATCACTTGAATGTATACCCTGATGAATACGTCTGTCCAAACGTTGGTTACTGGGTTATTAAATTATTGCATCTGAGCTCCTGGAGTGAGACTCTCCTTTTCTTTTTCAATCACTTGAATTGACCACAGGTGGACTCCAATGAAGTTGTAGAAACATCTCAAGAATGATCAATGGAAACAGGATGCACCTGAGCTCATTTTCGAGTCTCATAGCAAAGGGTTTGAATACTTATGTAAATAAGGTATTTCTGTTTTTTAATTTCAATACATTTGCCAAAAAACCTGTTTTTGCTTTGTCATTATGGGGTATTGTGTGTAGATTGATAATCAATTTTAGAATAAGGCTGTAACGTAACAAAATGTAGAAAAAGTCAAGGGGTCTGAATACTTTCCGAAGGCACTGTATCAAGAGAACATCCCTGGTCATCCCTACTGTTTCTGATCTGGTGGACTCACTAAACACAAATGTTTCATCTGTAAAGTTTGTTGGAGTGTGCCCCTGGCTATCTGTACATTAAAATAACATGAAAATGGTGCCGTCTTTTGATAGTTAAGTATATTTTAGCAATTACATTTACTTTTGATACTTAAGTATATTTAAAACCAAATACTTTTACACTTTAACTCTAGTATTTTACTGGGTGACTTTCACTTTTACTTGAACCATTTTCTATTAAGGTATCTATATTTTTACTCAAGTATGACTATTGGGTACCTTTTCCACCACTGATGTTAACGACTAAAGTGGTTGCTGTAATAGTGCCCAGGACTAAACCCTGATTGGTTTACATTCAAAATACATTTCTCAGATTAAAAAGAGCAAAGTTGTCCATTTACCAAAGATTAGAGAATCTCAGCTAGACAAGGAAGCCTTGAAATGGGCCGATAATTATTCTGATCACTACTATCTCAACCCATATGGAGTGGCAGCACAAGAGCTGATTTCCATACTTTTAGAATATTTCCTGATAACAATGTTAATAAAAAAATGAGTAGGGTAGGGAAGAGTAGACTAGGGAAGACCAGGGTAGGGTAGGGTAGAGTAGGGTAGAGTAGGGTAGGGTAGGGTAGGGTAGGGTAGGGTAGGGTAGAGCAGGGCAGGTTAGACTAGGGAAGACCAGGGTAGGGTAGGGTAGGGTAGGGTAGAGTAGGGTAGAGTAGAGTAGGGTAGGGTAGAGCAGAGCAGGTTACACTAGGGAAGACCAGGGTAGAGTAGGGTAGAGTAGGGTAGGGTAGACCAGGGTAGGGTAGGGTAGAGTAGGGTAGAGTAGAGTAGGGTAGGGTAGAGCAGAGCAGGTTACACTAGGGAAGACCAGGGTAGAGTAGGGTAGAGTAGGGTAGGGTAGACCAGGGTAGGGTAGGGTAGAGTAGGGTAGAGTAGAGTAGGGTAGGGTAGGGTAGACCAGGGTAGAGTAGGGTAGGGTAGAACAGGGTAGGTTAGGGTAGGGTAGGGTAGGGTAGGTTAGGGTAGGGTAGAGCAGGGCAGGTTAGACTAGGGTAGACCAGGGTAGGTTAGGGTAGGGTAGGGTAGGGTAGAACAGGGTAGGTTAGGGTAGGGTAGGGTAGGGTAGAACAGGGTAGGTTAGGGTAGGGTAGGGTAGGGTAGAACAGGGTAGGTTAGGGTAGGGTAGGGTAGGGTAGAACAGGGTAGGTTAGGGTAGGGTAGAGCAGGGCAGGTTAGACTAGGGTAGAACAGGGTAGGTTAGGGTAGGGTAGGGTAGGGTAGAACAGGGTAGGTTAGGGTAGGGTAGGGTAGGGTAGAACAGGGTAGGTTAGGGTAGGGTAGGGTAGGGTAGGGTAGAACAGGGTAGGTTAGGGTAGGGTAGGGTAGGGTAGAACAGGGTAGGTTAGGGTAGGGTAGAGCAGGGCAGGTTAGACTAGGGTAGAACAGGGTAGGTTAGGGTAGGGTAGGGTAGGGTAGAACAGGGTAGGTTAGGGTAGGGTAGGGTAGGGTAGAACAGGGTAGGTTAGGGTAGGGTAGGGTAGGGTAGACCAGGGTAGGTTAGGGTAGGGTAGGGTAGGGTAGGGTAGACCATGGTAGAGTAGGGTAGGGTAGGGTAGGGTAGAACAGGGTAGGGTAGGGTAGGGTAGAACAGGGTAGGGTAGGGTAGGGTAGAGCAGGGCAGGTTAGACTAGGGTAGACCAGGGTAGAGTAGACCATGGCAGGGTAGAGCAGGGTAGACCAGGGTAGGGAAGGGTAGACCAGGCAGGGTAGACCAGGGTAGGGAGGGTAGACCAGGCAGGGTAGACCAGGGTAGGGAGGGTAGACAAGGCAGGGTAGACCAGGCAGGGTAGACCAGGGTAGGGAAGGGTAGACCAGGGTAGGGAAGGGTAGACCAGGCAGGGTAGACCAGGGTAGGGAGGGTAGACCAGGCAGGGTAGACCAGGGTAGGGAGGGTAGACAAGGCAGGGTAGACCAGGCAGGGTAGACCAGGGTAGAGAAGAGTAGACCAGGATAGGGAAGGGTAGACCAGGCAGGGTAGACCAGGATAGGAAAGGGTAGACCAGGGTAGGGAAGGGTAGACCAGGCAGGGTAGACCAGGGTAGGGAGGGTAGACCAGGATAGGGAAGGGTAGACCAGGGTAGGGAAGGGTAGACCAGGATAGGGAAGGGTAGACCAGGCAGGGTAGACCAGGATAGGAAAGGGTAGACCAGGGTAGGGAAGGGTAGACCAGGCAGGGTAGACCAGGGTAGGGAAGGGTAGACCAGGCAGGGTAGACCAGGGTAGGGAGGGTAGACCAGGATAGGGAAGGGTAGACCAGGGTAGGGAAGGGTAGACCAGGCAGGGTAGACCAGGATAGGGAAGGGTAGACCAGGCAGGGTAGACCAGGATAGGGAAGGGTAGACCAGGGTAGGGAAGGGTAGACCAGGGTAGGGAAGGGTAGACCAGGCAGGGTAGACCAGGATAGGGAAGGGTAGACCAGGGTAGGGAAGGGTAGACCAGGGTAGGGAAGGGTAGACCAGGCAGGGTAGACCAGGATAGGGAAGGGTAGACCAGGGTAGGGAAGGGTAGACCAGGCAGGGTAGACCAGGATAGGGAAGGGTAGACCAGGGTAGGGAAGGGTAGACCAGGGTAGGGAAGGGTAGACCAGGGTAGGGAAGGGTAGACCAGGCAGGGTAGACCAGGATAGGGAAGGGTAGACCAGGGTAGGAAGGGTAGACCAGGGTAGGGAAGGGTAGACCAGGCAGGGTAGACCAGGATAGGGAAGGGTAGACCAGGGTAGGAAGGGTAGACCAGGCAGGGTAGACCAGGCAGGGTAGACCAGGATAGGGAAGGGTAGACCAGGCAGGGTAGACCAGGCAGGGTAGACCAGGATAGGGAAGGGTAGACCAGGCAGGGTAGACCAGGGAGGGTAGACAAGGCAGGGTAGACCAAGGCAGAGTAGACCAGGGCAGAGTAGAGAAGGGTAGACCAGGGTAGTCAAATCAGATGTTTATCCACCATGTTGATGACCATTCATTAATACTGTAGTGCAGAATCAGAAACGCGTCTTCTGGAGGTCCGCTCCCAGACCAGGAGGGAGGAGTCTGGTTCAGGTGTTGTGTATCCTTGTGGATTTAAGGTTCAGGTCGGTCCTGTGTCCCAAGGTGTGTCTAAGAACTGCCCATGTGTAAACAGAAATGTTTTTAACTCTGGGTCACATTACGCAACCACACACACACACACACACACACACAAACACACACACACAAACACATATCCTCAAACCTACACACATACACAGTCTATAACAGGCTGTTGGTGTTAATCTGACACATCTCCAGACTATAACAGGCTGTTGGTGTTAATCTGACCCATCTCTAATCTATAACAGGCTGTTTGTGTTAATTGACACATCTCTAATCTATAACAGGCTGTTTGTGTTAATTGACACATCAATAGTCTATAACAGGCTGTTGGTGTTAATCTGACCCATCTCTAGTCTATAACAGGCTGTTGGTGTTAATCTGACACATCTCCAGACTATAACAGGCTGTTGGTGTTAATCTGACACATCTCTAGTCTATAACAGGCTGTTTGTGTTAATTGACACATCTCTAGTCTATAACATGCTGTTGGTGTTAATCCAACACATCGCTAGTCTACAACAGGCTGTTGGTGTTAATCTGACAAATCTCCAGACTATAACAGGCTGTTTGTGTTAAATTGACACATCTCTAGTCTATAACAGGCTGTTTATTTTAATCTGACAAATCTCCAGACTATAACAGGCTGTTTGTGTTAATCTGACACATCTCTAGTCTTTTACAGAATGTTGTATATAATCTGACACATCTCTAGTCTACAACAGGCTGTCAGTGTTAATCTGACAGATCTCTACACAATAACATGTTGTTGGTGTTAATCTGAAACATCTCTAGTCCATAGCAGGTTGTTGGTTTTCATTTGACACATCTCTAGTCTATAACAGGATAGTGGTGTTAATCTGACACATCTCCAGTCTAAAACAAGCTGTTGGTGTTAATCTGACACATATCCAGTTTATAACAAGCTGTTGGTGTTAAATTGACAAAACACAAAAAAATAAAAAATAAAATGATAAGGAAAAATAAAAATAAATAAATGGTAAAGTGGTTATCCCACTGGTTATAAGGTGAATGCACCAATTTGTAAATCGCTCTGGATAAGAGCGTCTGCTAAATGACGTAAATGTACATACTGTATACCCCCCTCCCATCACATACATACTGTATACCCCCCTCCCATCATACATACTGTATACCCCCCTCCCATCACATACATACTGTATACCCCCCTCCCATCATACATACTGTATACCCCCCTCCCATCACACACATACTGTATACCCCCCTCCCATCACATACATACTGTATACCCCCCTCCCATCACACACATACTGTATACCCCCCTCCCATCATACATACTGTATACCCCCCCTCCCATCATACATACTGTATACCCCCCTCCCATCGTACATACTGTATACCCCCCCCTCCCATCATACATACTGTATACCCCCCTCCCATCACATACATACTGTATACCCCCCTCCCATCATACATACTGTATACCCCCCTCCCATCACACACATACTGTATACCCCCCTCCCATCACATACATACTGTATACCCCCCTCCCATCACACACATACTGTATACCCCCCTCCCATCATACATACTGTATACCCCCCCTCCCATCATACATACTGTATACCCCCCTCCCATCGTACATACTGTATACCCCCCCTCCCATCATACATACTGTATACCCCCCTCCCATCACATACATACTGTATACCCCCCCCCATCATACATACTGTATACCCCCCTCCCATCACACACATACTGTATACCCCCCTCCCATCACATACATACTGTAAACCCCCCTCCCATCACACACATACTGTATACCCCCCTCCCATCATACATACTGTATACCCCCCCTCCCATCATACATACTGTATACCCCCCTCCCATCGTACATACTGTATACCCCCCCTCCCATCATACATACTGTATACCCCCCTCCCATCATACATACTGTATACCGCCCCATCCACATACTGTATATCCCCCCATCCACATACTGTATACCCCCCCCCATCATACATACTGTATACCCCCCCATCCACATACTGTATACCCCCCCCATCCACATACTGTATACCCCCCCCATCATACATACTGTATACCCCCCCCATCCACATACTGTATACCCCCCCTCCCATCATACATACTGTATACCCCCCTCCCATCACATACTGTATACCCCCCCTCCCATCATACATACTGTATACCCCCCTCCCATCATACATACTGTATACCCCCCCCATCCACATACTGTATACCCCCCCCCCATCATACATACTGTATACCCCCCCCCCATCCACATACTGTATACCCCCCCCCTCCCATCACACATACTGTATACCCCCCCCCCCATCCACATACTGTATACCCCCCCCCATCCACATACTGTATACCCCCCCCATCATACACACTGTATACCCCCCTCCCATCATACATACTGTATACCCCCCTCCCATCATACATACTGTATACCCCCCTCCCATCATACATACTGTATACCCCCCTCCCATCATACATACTGTATACCCCCCCCCCTCCCATCACACACATACTGTATACCCCCCTCCCATCATACATACTGTATACCCCCCCTCCCATCACACATACTGTATACCCCCCCCCATCCACATACTGTATACCCCCCCATCCACATACTGTATACCCCCCCCATCATACATACTGTATACCCCCCCTCCCATCATACATACTGTATACCCCCCCTCCCATCACATACTGTATACCCCCCCTCCCATCATACATACTGTATACCCCCCCCTCCCATCATACATACTGTATACCCCCCTCCCATCATACATACTGTATACCCCCCCCCTCCCATCACATACATACTGTATACCCCCCCTCCCATCATACATACTGTATACCCCCCTCCCATCATACATACTGTATACCCCCCTCCCATCACATACATACTGTATACCCCCCTCCCATCATACATACTGTATACCCCCCTCCCATCACACACATACTGTATACCCCCCTCCCATCACATACATACTGTATACCCCCCTCCCATCACACACATACTGTATACCCCCCTCCCATCACATACATACTGTATACCCCCCTCCCATCACACACATACTGTATACCCCCCTCCCATCACATACATACTGTATACCCCCCCCCATCATACATACTGTATACCCCCCCCCATCACACATACTGTATACCCCCCCCCCTCCCATCATACATACTGTATACCCCCCCCTCCCATCATACATACTGTATACCCCCCTCCCATCATACATAATGTATACCCCCCCCCCTCCCATCATACATACTGTTTACCCCCCTCCCATCATACATACTGTATACCCCCCCCTCCCATCATACATACTGTATACCCCCCTCCCATCATACATACTGTATACCCCCCTCCCATCACACATACTGTATACCCCCCTCCCATCATACATACTGTATACCCCCCCCTCCCATCATACATACTGTATACCCCCCCTCCCATCATACATACTGTATACCCCCCTCCCATCATACATACTGTATACCCCCCCCCTCCCATCATACATACTGTATACCCCCCTCCCATCATACATACTGTATACCCCCCCCCTCCCATCATACATACTGTATACCCCCCCTCCCATCATACATACTGTATACCCCCCCTCCCATCACACATACTGTATACCCCCCCTCCCATCATACATACTGTATACCCCCCCCTCCCATCATACATACTGTATACCCCCCTCCCATCATACATACTGTATACCCCCCCTCCCATCACATACATACTGTATACCCCCCTCCCATCACATACATACTGTATACCCCCCTCCCATCATACATACTGTATACCCCCCCTCCCATCATACATACTGTATACCCCCCTCCCATCATTAAATACTGTATACCCCCCCCCTCCCATCATACATACTGTATACCCCCCCTCCCATCATACATACTGTATACCCCCCTCCCATCATACATACTGTATACCCCCCTCCCATCATACATACTGTATACCCCCCCTCCCATCATACATACTGTATACCCCCCCTCCCATCATACATACTGTATACCCCCCCTCCCATCATACATAGTGTATACCCCCCCCCTCCCATCATACATACTGTATACCCCCCTCCCATCATACATACTGTATACCCCCCCCCTCCCATCATACATACTGTATACCCCCCTCCCATCATACATACTGTATACCCCCCTCCCATCATACATACTGTATACCCCCCTCCCATCACACATACTGTATACCCCCCTCCCATCATACATACTGTATACCCCCCTCTCATCATACATACTGTATACCCCCCTCCCATCATACATACTGTATACCCCCCTCTCATCATACATACTGTATACCCCCCCTCCCATCATACATACTGTATACCCCCCCTCCCATCATTCATACTGTATACCCCCCTCCCATCATACATACTGTATACCCCCCTCCCATCATACATACTGTATACCCCCCCTCCCATCATACATACTGTATACCCCCCCCCCATCATACATACTGTATACCCCCCTCCCATCATACATACTGTATACCCCCCTCCCATCATACATACTGTATACCCCCCCTCCCATCATACATACTGTATACCCCCCCCTCCCATCATACATACTGTATACCCCCCCTCCCATCATACATACTGTATACCCCCCCCTCCCATCATACATACTGTATACCCCCCCCCATCATACATACTGTATACCCCCCCTCCCATCATACATACTGTATACCCCCCCCTCCCATCATACATACTGTATACCCCCCCTCCCATCATACATACTGTATACCCCCCTCCCATCATACATACTGTATACCCCCCCCTCCCATCATACATACTGTATACCCCCCTCCCATCATACATACTGTATACCCCCCCCCTCCCATCATACATACTGTATACCCCCCCTCCCATCATACATACTGTATACCCCCCCTCCCATCATACATACTGTATACCCCCCTCCCATCATACATACTGTATACCCCCCTCCCATCATACATACTGTATACCCCGCCTCCCATCATACATACTGCATACCCCCCCCATCATACATACTGTATACCCCCCTCCCATCATACATACTGTATACCCCCCATCATACATACTGTATACCCCCCTCCCATCACATACATACTGTATACCCCCCTCCCATCATACATACTGTATACCCCCCTCTCCATCATACATACTGTATACCCCCCCATCATACATACTGTATACCACCCTCCCATCATACATACTGTATACCCCCCTCCCATCATACATACTGTATACCCCCCCTCCCATCATACATACTGTATACCCCCCCTCCCATCATACATACTGTATACCCCCCTCCCATCACATACATACTGTATACCCCCCCCCCTCCCATCATACATACTGTATACCCCCCTCCCATCATACATACTGTATACCCCCCTCCCATCATACATACTGTATACCCCCCCCATCACATACATACTGTATACCCCCCTCCCATCATACATACTGTATACCCCCCCCTCCCATCATACATACTGTATACCCCCCCTCCCATCATACATACTGTATACCCCCCCTCCCATCATACATACTGTATACCCCCCCTCCCATCACATACATACTGTATACCCCCCTCCCATCATACATACTGTATACCCCCCCTCCCATCATACATACTGTATACCCCCCTCCCATCATACATACTGTATACCCCCCTCCCATCATACACACTGTATACCCCCCCTCCCATCACATACATACTGTATACCCCCCTCCCATCATACACACTGTATACCCCCCTCCCATCATACATACTGTATACCCCCCCTCCCATCACATACATACTGTTTACCCCCCTCCCATCATACATACTGTATACCCCCCCTCCCATCATACATACTGTATACCCCCCTCCCATCATACATACTGTATACCCCCCTCCCATCATACATACTGTATACCCCCCCCCCATCATACACATACTGTATACCCCCCCTCCCATCATACACACTGTATACCCCCCTCCCATCATACACATACTGTATACCCCCCTCCCATCATACATACTGTATACCCCCCTCCCATCACATACATACTGTTTACCCCCCTCCCATCATACATACTGTATACCCCCCTCCCATCATACATACTGTATACCCCCCTCCCATCATACATACTGTATACCCCCCTCCCATCATACATACTGTTTACCCCCCTCCCATCATACATACTGTATACCCCCCCTCCCATCATACATACTGTATACCCCCCTCCCATCATACATACTGTATACCCCCCCTCCCATCACATACAAACTGTTTACCCCCCTCCCATCATACATACTGTATACCCCCCCTCCCATCATACATACTGTATACCCCCCTCCCATCATACATACTGTATACCCCCCTCCCATCATACATACTGTATACCCCCCCTCCCATCATACATACTGTATACCCGCCTCCCATCATACATACTGTATACCCCCCCTCCCATCATACATACTGTATACCCCCCTCCCATCATACATACTGTTTACCCCCCTCCCATCATACATACTGTATACCCCCCCTCCCATCATACATACTGTATACCCCCCTCCCATCATACATACTGTATACCCCCCTCCCATCATACATACTGTATACCCCCCCTCCCATCATACATACTGTATACCCCCCCTCCCATCATACATACTGTATACCCCCCCCCTCCCATCATACATACTGTATACCCCCCCCTCCCATCATACATACTGTATACCCCCCCCCCTCCCATCATACATACTGTATACCCCCCCTCCCATCATACATACTGTATACCCCCCCCCCTCCCATCATACATACTGTATACCCCCCCCTCCCATCATACATACTGTATACCCCCCCCCCCCCTCCCATCATACATACTGTGTACCCCCCCTCCCATCATACATACTGTATACCCCCCCCTCCCATCATACATACTGTATACCCCCCCCCCCATCATACATACTGTATACCCCCCTCCCATCATACATACTGTATACCCCCCTCCCATCATACATACTGTATACCCCCCCTCCCATCATACATACTGTATACCCCCCTCCCATCATACATACTGTATACCCCCCCTCCCATCA
>CM062504.1:2160285-2167785 GCA_031479575.1 Coregonus ussuriensis | reverse complement strand
CTGACTGGATTAATGGCTGACTGACTGACTGTCTGACTGGATGAATGGCTGACTCACTGTGTGTGAAGAGGTTATGAACTGAATATCTAACTGACTGGATGAATGGCTGACTGACTGGCTGACTGACTGGATGAATGGTTGACTGACTGGCTGACTGACTGGATGAATGGTTGACTGACTGGCTGACTGACTGGATGAATGGTTGACTGACTGGCTGACTGACTGGATGAATGGTTGACTGACTGGCTGACTGACTGGATGAATGGCTGACTGACTGACTGACTGACTGACTGGCTATGTTGAGGTCAGGGCTATCTCAGTCATGCAGGATGCAGTGGGCTGGACAGGGTGGGGTGGGCAGAGCTGGGCAGAGAAAGGGCAGCGTGCAAGGCCATGTCGCACTCTTACGGTGGGCAGGTCAGGGTCAGCTCTACTGTCCTATGATTGGCTACAGGATGTGGGTATGGCAACATGTTGGGCTGGGCAGAGCAGAGAGAGGCCAGCACGCAAGGCCATGTGTTTGGCTCTGACAGCTCAGCCCGATTGCTGCAGGGGGCGGACTTAGTGATTTGGAGGCCCAAGGCAGAGGCCCTTGTCTTAGAAAAGCCAGGAGAGAGGAAAACTCCCCGTAGTTATGATCAACTGAATCACGGAAATATTGGAATAAAGTAGGCTAATGCAATTGAATGCATGTATCAAATTCTGGCTTATACTGAAACTCCCAGTCATATCCAACAGTTATACTAATGGAAAGCAACAGTCATGTGTTGTCACCTAGATGATCGGTTCAACTCCATTATGATTGGGACAGTGCCATCACGCTGCTTTGCGATAAGAGCGGGGGGGACTCGTCTTGTTAAATCAATCAATGTCATATTTTTGTTTTGACTGAATCTCTGTTTTTGACATTTGGTAACCATTAGGCTGGTGAAATGTTAGCTAAGTTGAGGTGAGTGCACATGATCATCTTCATTCTAGTTTGCTCATATATTAATGATCAGAACATTTTGCCAGCATGTTATGTGGTCCTCTGTAGCTCAATTGGTAGAGCATGGCGCCTCGTAACGCCAGGGTAGTGGGTTCGATCCCCGGGACCACCCATACGTAAAAATGTATGCGCACATGACTGTAAGTCGCTTTGGATAAAAGCGTCTGCTAAATGGCATATTATTATTATGTAGCTTAACGAGTGGATGTTGCTCTTCACTTGCGTATTAGCCTGTCCCACTCCCGTCCAAAAGCCTGTGACTGTTCTGATAATCAATCAATGTGATTTTGTTTGACTGAATCTACATCTGTATTGTATATTTGGTTAATTGATCTCTGGCTGGGCAAGTGGAGGTGGTACCTCATTGATTATTTTACTCATCTATCACTGATCAGAAACATTTAGCATGCTATAATGTAGCCTTAATCAATAGTATTATGTTTCTATTGCCTTCTATAATCTATCCACCATGGAGCTGTGAGAGCATGTCCTGTTTGATGTATCTCAACATAACAGTCTACTTCAATATAATCAATCATTCATTCATGTCATTACACTGCATACGAGTCATCCATGCCATTAAATATGCGGCTATTCTGAGAAAAAAACTGGATTATATTAACATTGATATGAACATATGTATGGAAATCAATAATTAATATATTCAGAATTATTATTCAGCTGTATGGATTCATTAACTTTTTTTTTGGAGGCCCTTTGCTGGAGGTTCACACATCTGCCTCTTCTGCCTAATGGTATGTCTGCCACTGGATGGCAGCTTGGCTCTGACAGCTGTACGGCTGACTGACCTTCTGGACGTCTGGGGTTAGCGCTGCTGTTCTACGGTTGGCTGCAGAATGTGGGCAGGGCAGGGGGCTGGACAGGGTGGGGTGGGCAGAGAGAGGGCAAGGCCATGTGCTTGGCTCTTGGTTCTGTGTGACAGGAGGCAGCTGGGCTCTGATGTTGGCAGGAACCAGAGAGTACTAAAAGTGCTGTGTCGGTCGTACAGTACAACCACAGGAGAGGAGGAGGTTGTTAACCTTTGGAGTCCAAAGGTGACATTTGTACATGACATTTGTACATTTCATGTGCCATTTGGACATGGTTCTGTGACTTTTGGGTTCGGAACCCGACTTCCTATGATCAGAGGTGACAAGTGGACACTTTGGCCATTTGCAGTATAATGTGTAACAAATGGAACATTTATCCATTTGCAGTGTAACATGCCTGATATGGACATTCCATAGGCCTAATGGACAAACTCACATAAAATAAAATAAATCTATATCCATACGGTTCTTTAGTAATGTATAATTGAGACAAATCGCACTTTTGACGAAGTCTTTATAGTTGGTCATTTCACCCTCGAGATTTGACTTGGGTATACATTTGCAATATGCTTTGTTACGGTTGATCGAGCTTGCCATCCTGAGGATTTTTGAGTTACTACACTTGGCATTTGCTGTATGCCATTTGCAATATGTTTTACACGATTTGCCGTCCATTTGAGTAAACATTTAATTTGGGTGCATGTTTCGCTCAATGCCAATATATTGCCATTCATTTTTGTCCAAAAAATGGGTAATTTCCCTTCCCCTGAGTCAGGGAGTTAAGACATGATACCTCTGTCCCTGAGTCAGAGAGTTAAGACATACTTGGACTATGTACTTATAGCCCCGCGGTCGGCCTGGTATCCATAATACCATTCATTCACAGATTAGCTGCATGGCACTTAGCAGTGTTCATTGATCTGGCCTGCGTCAACACTGCCTGAGGAAGACTCTAGTAGTCGAAACGCGTTGCAGTTGTGCATCCTGATTTACTATGCTGACTGCTCCCATATGTATATTTTTGTAAATATGTTATGTTAATAGTTCGCTAAAGTTTATTGCAACGTACCGGCCGCCTACACGTCTTCTTTCTTTGGTTTACCTGGGCTGATTCCCAAATGGCACCCTATTCCCTATTTACTGTAGTGCACTACTTTTGACCAGGGTCCATAGGGCTGTGGTCAATAGTAGTGCACTATATACGGGACAGGGTTCCATTTGGGATGCTGCACCTGGTGTGCACATTCTCACATAGCCTATCCGTCCTGGAAGCTAGCTGGGAAAGAACAAAGCCTTGGCTTCACATAGCCTATCCGTCCTGGAAGCTAGCTGGGAAACAACAAAGCCTTGGCCTCACATAGCCTATCCGTCCTGGAAGCTAGCTGGGAAAGAACAAAGCCTTGGCTTCACATAGCCTATCCGTCCTGGAAGCTAGCTGGGAAAGAACAAAGCCTTGGCTTCACATAGCCTATCCGTCCTGGAAGCTAGCTGGGAAACAACAAAGCCTTGGCTTCACATAGCCTATCCGTCCTGGTAGCTAGCTGGGAAATAACAAAGCCTTGGCTTCACATAGCCTATCCATCCTGGTAGCTAGCTGGGAAATAACAAAGCCTTGGCTTCACATAGCCTATCCGTCCTGGAAGCTAGCTGGGAAACAACAAAGCCTTGGCTTCACATAGCCTATCCATCCTGGTAGCTAGCTGGGAAACAACAAAGCCTTGGCTTCACATAGCCTATCCATCCTGGAAGATAGCTGGGAAAGAACAAAGCCTTGGCCTCACATAGCCTATCCATCCTGGTAGCTAGCTGGGAAAGAACAAAGCCTTGGCCTCACATAGCCTATCCATCCTGGTAGCTAGCTGGGAAACAACAAAGCCTTGGCTTCACATAGCCTATCCATCCTGGAAGCTAGCTGGGAAACAACAAAGCCTTGGCTTCACATAGCCTATCCGTCCTGGAAGCTAGCTGGGAAAGAACAAAGCCTTGGCCTCACATAGCCTATCCGTCCTGGAAGCTAGCTGGGAAATAACAAAGCCTTGGCTTCACATAGCCTATCCGTCCTGGTAGCTAGCTGGGAAAGAACAAAGCCTTGGCCTCACATAGCCTATCCGTCCTGGAAGCTAGCTGGGAAATAACAAAGCCTTGGCTTCACATAGCCTATCCATCCTGGTAGCTAGCTGGGAAACAACAAAGCCTTGGCTTCACATAGCCTATCCATTCTGGTAGCTAACTGGAAAATAACAAAGCCTTGGCTTCACATAGCCTATCCATCCTGGTAGCTAGCTGGGAAACAACAAAGCCTTGGCTTCACATAGCCTATCCATCCTGGAAGCTAGCTGGGAAACAACAAAGCATTGGCTTCACATAACCTATCCATCCTGGTAGCTAGCTGGGAAACAACAAAGCATTGGCTTCACATAGCCTATCCATCCTGGTAGCTAGCTGGGAAAGAACAAAGCCTTGGCCTCACATAGCCTATCCATCCTGGTAGCTAGCTGGGAAAGAACAAAGCCTTGGCCTCACATAGCCTATCCATCCAGGTAGCTAGCTGGGAAAGAACAAAGCCTTGGCCTCACATGGCCTATCCATCCTGGTAGCTAGCTGGGAAAGAACAAAGCCTTGGCCTCACATAGCCTATCCATCCTGGTAGCTAGCTGGGAAAGAACAAAGCCTTGGCCGCACATAGCCTATCCATCCTGGTAGCTAGCTGGGAAACAACAAAGCCTTGGCCTCACATAGCCTATCCATCCTGGTAGCTAGCTGGGAAAGAACAAAGCCTTGGCCTCACATAGCCTATCCATCCTGGTAGCTAGCTGGGAAACAACAAAGCCTTGGCCTCACATAGCCTATCCATCCTGGTAGCTAGCTGGGAAACAACAAAGCCTTGGCTTCACATAGCCTATCCATCCTGGTAGCTAGCTGGGAAACAACAAAACCTTGGCTTCACATAGCCTATCCATCCTGGAAGCTAGCTGGGAAACAACAAAGCCTTGGCTTCACATAGCCTATCCATCCTGGTAGCTAGCTGGGAAAGAACAAAGCCTTGGCTTCACATAGCCTATCCATCCTGGTAGCTAACTGGGAAAGAACAAAGCCTTGGCCTCACATAGCCTATCCATCCTGGAAGCTAGCTGGGAAACAACAAAGCCTTGGCTTCACATAGCCTATCCATCCTGGAAGCTAGCTGGGAAACAACAAAGCCTTGGCTTCACATAGCCTATCCATCCTGGAAGCTAGCTGGGAAACAACAAAGCCTTGGCTTCACATAGCCTATCCATCCTGGTAGCTAGCTGGGAAAGAACAAAGCCTTGGCCTCACATAGCCTATCCATCCTGGTAGCTATCTGGGAAACAACAAAGCCTTGGCCTCACATAGCCTATCCATCCTGGTAGCTAGCTGGGAAACAACAAAGCCTTGGACTCACATAGCCTATCCATCCTGGTAGCTAGCTGGGAAACAACAAAGCCTTGGCTTCACATAGCCTATCCATCCTGGTAGCTAGCTGGGAAACAACAAAGCCTTGGCTTCACATAGCCTATCCATCCTGGTAGCTAGCTGGGAAACAACAAAGCCTTGGCCTCACACCTCATGACCATAGTAAGCCCCATCAGCATAATGCTGCTGCCTGTATGGGGAGCATTATTACCATGTGATTGGAGGGGTGATGAGAAACATTGTGGCCCAAATGGCACCCTATTCACTATATAGTGCATTACTTTTTACCAGAGCCCTATGGGTCCCTGTGAGCCCTATGGGTCCCTGTGAGCCCTAACCTCCAGTTCAACCAAAACCTCCAGTTCAACCAAAACCTCCAGTTCAACCAAAACCTCCAGTTCAACCAAAACCTCCAGTCCAGTTCAACCAAAACCTCCAGTTCAACCAAAACCTCCAGTCCAGTTCAACCAAAACCTCCAGTTCAACCAAAACCTCCAGTTCAACCAAAACCTCAAGTTCAACCAAAACCTTTAGTTCAACCAAAACCTTCAGTTCAACCAAAACCTTCAGTTCAACCAAAACCTCCAGTTCAACCAAAACCTTCAGTTCAACCAAAACCTTCAGTTCAACCAAAACCTCCAGTTCAACCAAAACCTTCAGTTCAACCAAAACCTTCAGTTCAACCAAAACCTTCAGTTCAACCAAAACCTTCAGTTCAACCAAAACCTCCAGTTCAACCAAAACCTTCAGTTCAACCAAAAACTCCAGTTCAACCAAAAACTCCAGTTCAACCAAAACCTCTAGTTCAACCAAAACCTCCAGTCCAGTTCAACCAAAACCTTCAGTTCAACCAAAACCTTCAGTTCAACCAAAACCTCCAGTTCAACCAAAACCTTCAGTTCAACCAAAAACTCCAGTTCAACCAAAAACTCCAGTTCAACCAAAACCTTCAGTTCAACAAAAACCTTCAGTTCAACCAAAACCTCCAGTTCAACCAAAACCTCCAGTTGATGCATGTTGTGTTGATAAGTAGCTACAGTGTTTGCATCCTTAATGTATGGAGATTAGTTGTGGGCAAACCAGGGCAATCTGGATTTACAACTTAGATTAACATGAAAAGCACCTTGGTATTTTAATCTGAATTACAGTTGAGACTGGGTTGAACCAGTGGTCAAGAGTTCAAGTGTTCAGGGTGACTGGGGTGAACCAGAGTTCAAGTGTTCAGTGTGACTGGGTTCAACCAGTGTTCAGGTGTTCAGTGTGACTGGGTTCAACCAGTGTTCAGGTGTTCAGTGTGACTGGGGTCAACCAGTGTTCAGGTGTTCAGTGTGACTGGGGTCAACCAGTGTTCAGGTGTTCAGTGTGACTGGAGTCAACCAGTGTTCAACTGTTCAGGGTGTTGGTCAAATCTCTCAGCAATGACCAGGCACTACTGTTAACATGTAGGTAGTATAGATACACACACACACAGACGCGCGCGCGCACACACACAGACAGGCATTAGTGTAGCATGTGTAGTAGGTCCCCCTCTGCATCGTGAGCCATGGCTGTTGGCTGTAGATTAAATTAGTTAGGGGACACTACAATCTGCTCTTGGGTCTTAAAAGTCCACATTTCCACTACATTTACATTTTAGTCATTTAGCAGACTTACAGTTAGTGAATACATATTTTTTTTATACTGGCCCCCCGTGGGAATCGAACCCACAACCCTGCCGTTGCAAACGCCATGCTCTATCAACTGAGCTACATCCCTGCCGGCCATTCCCTCCCCTACCCTGGACGACGCTGGGCCAATTGTGCGCCGCCCATGAGTCTCCCGGTCGCGGCCGGCTGCGACAGAGTCTGGATTCGAACCAGGATCTCTAGTGGCACAGTGATGCAGTGCCTTAGACCACTGCGCCACTCAGGAGATACTAAAACCACCTTAAACTCCCTAATCAGCATTACAATGAAAGCAGGAAGGTGGACTGCTGGTCAAGTGGTGCCAGAGAAGAACCCTATTCCCTACATAGTGCACTACTGTCATAGGGCTCAGGTCGAAAGTAGTGCACTACTGTCATAGGGCTCAGGTCGAAAGTAGTGCACTACTGTCATAGGGCTCAGGTCGAAAGTAGTGCACTACTGTCATAGGGCTCAGGTCGAAAGTAGTGCACTACTGTCATAGGGCTCAGGTCGAAAGTAGTGCACTACTGTCATAGGGCTCAGGTCGAAAGTAGTGCACTACTGTCATAGGGCTCAGGTCTAA
>CM062504.1:2072785-2157785 GCA_031479575.1 Coregonus ussuriensis | reverse complement strand
CTGCTTAACCACAGGGCCCACTAGAGCCTTTAATGTCTCCACCCCCCACCACCACCACTGCTTAACCACAGGGCCTAGTAGAGCCTTTAATGTCTCCACCCCCACCACCACCACTGCTTAACCACAGGGCCCACTAGAGCCTTTAATGTCTCCACCCCCCACCACCACCACTGCTTAACCACGGGGCCCACTAGAGCCTTTAATGTCTCCACCCCCCACCACCACCACTGCTTAACCACAGGGCCTAGTAGAGCCTTTAATGTCTCCACCCCCACCACCACCACTGCTTAACCACAGGGCCCACTAGAGCCTTTAATGTCTCCACCCCCCACCACCACCACTGCTTCACCACAGGGCCCACTAGAGCCTTTAATGTCTCCACCCCCCACCACCACCACTGCTTAACCACGGGGCCCACTAGAGCCTTTAATGTCTCCACCCCCCACCACCACCACTGCTTCACCACAGGGCCCACTAGAGCCTTTAATGTCTCCACCCCCACCACCACCACTGCTTAACCACGGGGCCCACTAGAGCCTTTAATGTCTCCACCCCCCACCACCACCACCACCACTGCTTCACCACAGGGCCCACTAGAGCCTTTAATGTCTCCACCCCCCACCACCACCACTGCTTCACCACAGGGCCCACTAGAGCCTTTAATGTCTCCACCCCCCACCACCACCACTGCTTCACCACAGGGCCCACTAGAGCCTTTAATGTCTCCACCCCCCACCACCACCACTGCTTCACCACAGGGCCCACTAGAGCCTTTAATGTCTCCACCCCCCACCACCACCACTGCTTAACCACAGGGCCCACTAGAGCCTTTAATGTCTCCACCCCCACCCCCACCACTGCTTAACCACGGGGCCCACTAGAGCCTTTAATGTCTCCACCCCCCACCACCACCACTGCTTCACCACAGGGCCCACTAGAGCCTTTAATGTCTCCACCCCCCACCACCACCACTGCTTAACCACAGGGCCTAGTAGAGCCTTTAATGTCTCCACCCCCCACCACCACCACTGCTTAACCACAGGGCCCAGTAGAGCCTTTAATGTCTCCACCCCCCCACCACCACCACTGCTTAACCACAGGGCCCACTAGAGCCTTTAATGTCTCCACCCCCCACCACCACCACTGCTTCACCACAGGGCCCACTAGAGCCTTTAATGTCTCCACCCCCCACCACCACCACTGCTTAACCACAGGGCCCAGTAGAGCCTTTAATGTCTCCACCCCCCACCCCACCACCACTGCTTAACCACAGGGCCCAGTAGAGCCTTTAATGTCTCCACCCCCCACCACCACCACTGCTTAACCACAGGGCCTAGTAGAGCCTTTAATGTCTCCACCCCCCACCACCACCACTGCTTAACCACAGGGCCTGGTAGAGCCTTTAATGTCTCCACCCCCCACCACCACCACTGCTTAACCACGGGGCCCAGTAGAGCCTTTAATGTCTCCACCCCCCACCACCACCACTGCTTAACCACGGGGCCCACTAGAGCCTTTAATGTCTCCACCCCCCACCACCACCACTGCTTAACCACGGGGCCCAGTAGAGCCTTTAATGTCTCCACCCCCCACCACCACCACTGCTTAACCACGGGGCCCAGTAGAGCCTTTAATGTCTCCACCCCCCACCACCACCACTGCTTAACCACGGGGCCCAGTAGAGCCTTTAATGTCTCCACCCCCCACCACCACCACTGCTTAACCACGGGGCCCACTAGAGCCTTTAATGTCTCCACCCCCCACCCCCACCACTGCTTCACCACGGGGCCCAGTAGAGCCTCTGAATTAAAACAACCCTGTCCCTTTAATTACACCATCATCACACAGGGGGTTGGCGTGACTTCTGGGACAAATATTTGCTCTATCCTCCGTAGTGTGTTCCAAATGACACCCTATGTCCTATTGGCCCTGGTCTAAAGTAGTGCACTATATAGGGAATAGGGTGCCATCCTCTGGTCTAAAGTAGTGCTCTATATAGGGAATAGGGTACCATTCTCTGGTCTAAAGTAGTGCACTATATAGGGAATAGGGTGCCGTTCTCTGGTCTAAAGTAGTGCACTATATAGGGAATAGGGTGCCATTCTCTGGTCTAAAGTAGTGCACTATATAGGGAATAGGGTGCCATTCTCTGGTCTAAAGTAGTGCACTATATAGGGAATAGGGTGCCATTCTCTGGTCTAAAGTAGTGCACTATATAGGGAATAGGGTGCCATTCTCTGGTCAATAGTAGTGCACTATATAGGGAATAGGGTGCCATTCTCTGGTCAATAGTAGTGCACTATATAGGGAATAGGGTACCATTCTCTGGTCTAAAGTAGTGCACTATACAGGGAATAGGGTGCCATTCTCTGGTCTAAAGTAGTGCACTATATAGGGAATAGGGTGCCATTCTCTGGTCTAAAGTAGTGCACTATATAGGGAATAGGGTGGCATTTGGGATGCAACCTTGCTCTTTCCTGTCTGTTTTGACTAGAGAAGACACTCAGCATTGAATAATACAGCCCCAAAGACAATCCTAGATTTGTGGTATCAAGACTCAAAGGGGAGGTTTCCCGGACACAGATTTAGTCTAGTTCTGGCCTAAAAAGTTTCTCATCGGAGAATCTCTACTTAAACTTTTAAGTCCAGGACTTGGCTTAATGTCCGAGAAATCGTCTCCACCAAAAGGTTTACTTTGGAAGTACCTAGCTCTATTGTTAATCTTGTTCAGCTTCTAGGCCTACGAGGTATGACCCCCCTCTGTGAAACGCTGGCTGTTTTTATACTTGTGTGGGCAAGGAGAGAGGAGAGCGACGAGGCAGCGTTTTACTTTTAACATCAGTCTCTTTACCATCTTTTCCTGTTCATAAACCACAGAGTATTACAGTTGTTTGGCTTGTTGAGAAGCAATGATGCCGACGCTTCCAACACCGTATGGCGCTCCAGCAGCCAGCTGCATTGTCTGCATCCCAAATGGCACCCTATTCCCTATATAGTGCACTACTTTAGATCAGAGAATGGCACCCTATTCCCTATATAGTGCACTACTTTAGACCAGAGAATGGCACCCTATTCCCTATATAGAGCACTACTTTAGACCAGAGAATGGTACCCTATTCCCTATATAGTGCACTACTTTATATCAGAGAATGGCACCCTATTCCCTACATAGTGCACTACTTTAGACCAGAGAATGGCACCCTATTCCCTACATAGTGCACTACTTTAGACCAGAGAATGGCACCCTATTCCCTACATAGTGCACTACTTTAGACCAGAGAATGGCACCCTATTCCCTACATAGTGCACTACTTTAGACCAGAGAATGGCACCCTATTCCCTATATAGTGCACTACTTTAGACCAGAGAATGGTACCCTATTCCCTATATAGTGCACTACTTTAGACCAGAGAATGGCACCCTATTCCCTATATAGAGCACTACTTTAGACCAGAGAATGGCACCCTATTCCCTATATAGTGCACTACTTTAGACCAGAGAATGGCACCCTATTCCCTACATAGTGCACTACTTTAGACCAGAGAATGGCACCCTATTCCCTACATAGTGCACTACTTTAGACCAGAGAATGGCACCCTATTCCCTACATAGTGCACTACTTTAGACCAGAGAATGGCACCCTATTCCCTACATAGTGCACTACTTTAGACCAGGGCACTATGGGAATAGGGTGCCATTAGGGACAGGCCCCATCCACTGCTACCATGAATCCTTACTCCCTCTGGGATCCCCCTTCTGTGTTAACGACACACTCAAACTATAGGCTGTGTCCCAAATCGCACCCCCTTCCCCATAAAGTGCCCTACTTTAGACCAGATGGGCCCATTTGGGACGAAGCCATCCTGTTCATTTTCTTAGAAGTCATATGCCCCCTCAGCTCTGCTCTGCACCCAACCTCCCCACGAAGATAGCATCACAACGGCTGTAAATCATTCAAATGTTCTACGATAAATACAATGTAAAAACTGGAGCAGATAAATGCTCCATTCCCCGTGGTCTGTGAGTAGCCTGCCAGCTATGGGAGACTGTTACAGAGCAAGAGAGAGAGCTGTGTGGGGGCAGAAGCACTTGGAACCGTTTGGAAGAGTGTGAGACAAGTGAAAATGGACTCTTGGCTCCGCTGAGACGAAGCAGGATTGGGAAAGAGAAGAGGGATGCAGAAGAACACTGGTGGTTTATGGGTAGTTTGCTGCCTGCATGGGTGGTAGGCAGGCATGGTGACAGGTAAGGGAGCCAGACAGGGAGCCAGGCAGGGAGACAGGCAGGGAGACAGACAGGGAGACAGGCAGGGAGACAGACAGGCAGACAGACAGGTAGGCAGGCAGGGAGACAGACAGGCAGACAGACAGGTAGGCAGACAGGGAGACAGGCAGACAGGCAGCCATACAGGGAGACAGACAGGGAGACAGACAGGGAGACATGCAGAGAGACAGACAGGGAGACAGGCAGACAGGCAGCCATACAGGCAGGCAGGGAGTCAGGCAGGGAGGCAGACAGGGACACAGGCAGACAGGGGGGCAGGCAGACAGGTGGGCAGGCAGGGAGACAGACAGACAGGGGGGCAGGCAGGGAGATATGCAGGCAGACAGGCAGGCAGGGAGACAGGCAGACAGGCGGGGACACTGGGAGGCAGGTAGGGAGACAGGCAGACAGACAGGGAGACAAGGAGGCAGGTAGGCAGGGAGACAGACAGGGAGACAGAGGCTTATTCCCAGATGGACCTATACAGTCTCTCTGGCGCTTACCTCCCAACTAGATAACCCTCCCAACACCCTCGTCACACATCTGTCTGTCTGTGTGTCTGCCTGTCTGCCTGCCTGTCTGCCTGTCTGTGTGTCTGCGGCAAGTAGCTTAGTGGTTAAGAGCGTTGTGCCAGTAACCGAAAGGTCTCTGGTTCTAATCCCAGAGCCGACTAGGTGAAAAATCTGTTGATGTGCCCTTGAGCAAGGCACTTAACCCTAATTGCAGGCAGGCAGACAGACAGGACAGACAGGCAGGCAGGCAGACTGAGACCTACAGTATATTACAAGGTGTTGCCTCATTCATCCATCCAACCTGGAAAAGGGAAAAGGCCCTGGAGGTCCTCAAACAGCCCCAGCTACTGATTTAGTCCAGTGGCGGATTTACCATCAGGCAGAAGAGGTAATTGCCTCAGGCTATCACATCATCAAGGGGCCTTGTGAGCTGAGCACTCAAAAAATATACAGAATATTAGTAGGGGTGTAACGATTCGTTTTAACAACGATTCGATTTGTATCACGATTCGTGGTTGTCGATACGATTCAAGGACGATATTGGTTCATTTAGAACGATATGATCCGAAACGATTCAGTGACTTGAAATCGATTCAGTAACCTTTTAGCCAAAAATTCAACCAGTGTGACTGAAATAAATACCTGGATACTGGACAGTGCAGGTGAAGTTTCCTAGATTCCTGTTTCTTGTAAGGACCACAATGGTGGCTTGATAATTTCTCGCTCGTCGGCTTCTCCTCTGTCGTCCGCCATGCTATGCTTTGTTGTCTTGGCGCCTTTGCGCTGCTGCTGGCGCGATGACGTCACGGATAGGCAGACTGAATCGAGTAATGTTTAAAGCCTTTATCATTAAAAGTGCTAAGAAAAAACATCCATATAAAGTCTGACGTGCTTAAATCCAATGGGTTATTTCCTAGTATCGATACAATCGATTTATTACATTTTAAAACGATGTTAGATCGATATATGTTGTCCAAAAGGCCAACTCGCCGAGCACAGATCGATGCAGTTGGATCATAGGAATATAAATCGATACATCGATGTAGTAGATGGATCGTTACACCCCTAAATATTAGTAATATATACAGTGAGGGAAAAAAGTATTTGATATTCTTAAAGGGAGTGCTCCTAATTTCAGCTTGTTACCTGTATAAAACACACCTGTCCACAGAAGCAATCAATCAATCAGATTCCAAACTCTCCACCATGGCCAAGACCAAAGAGCTCTCCAATGATGTCAGGGACAAGATTGTAGACCTACACAAGGCTGGAATGGGCTACAAGACCATCGTCAAGCAGCTTGGTGAGAAGGTGACAACAATTGGTGCGATTATTCGCAAATGGAACACAAAATAACTGTCAATCTCCCTCGGCCTGGGGCTCCATGCAAGATCTCACCTCGTGGAGTTGCAATGATCATGAGAACGGTGAGGAATCAGCCCAGAACTACACGGGAGGATCTTGTCAATGATCTCAAGGCAGCTGGGACCATAGTCACCAAGAAAACAATTGGTAACACACTACGCTGTGAAGGACTGAAATCCTGCAGCGCCCGCAAGGTCCCCCTGCTCAAGAAAGCACATATACAGGCCCGTCTGAAGTTTGCCAATGAACATCTGAATGATTCAGAGGAGAATTGGGTGAAAGTGTTGTGGTCAGATGAGACCAAAATCGAGCTCTTTGGCATCAACTCAACTCGCCGTGTTTGGAGGAGGAGGAATGCTGCCTATGACCCCAAGAACACCATCCCCACCGTCAAACATGGAGGTGGAAACATTATGCTTTGGGGGTGTTTTTCTGATAAGGGGACAGGACAACTTCACGCATCAAAGGGACGATGGACGGTGCCATGTACCATCAAATCTTGGGTGAGAACCTCCTTCTCTCAGCCAGGGCATTGAAAATGGGTCGTGGATGGGTATTCCAGCATGACAATGACCCAAAACACACGGCCAAGGCAACAAAGGAGTGGCTCAAGAAGAAGCACATTAAGGTCCTGGAGTGGCCTAGCCAGTTTCCAGACCTTAATCCCATAGAAAATCTGTGGAGGGAGCTGAAGTTTCGAGTTGCCAAACGTCAGCCTCGAAACCTTAATGACTTGGAGAAGATCTGCAAAGAGGAGTGGGATAAAATCCCTCCTGAGATGTGTGCAAACCTGGTGGGCAGCTACAAGAAACGTCTGACCTCTGTGATTGCCAACAAGGGTTTTGCCACCAAGTACTAAGTCATGTTTTGCAGAGGGGTCAAATACTTATTTCCCTCATTAAAATGCAAATCAATTTATAACATTTTTGACATGCGTTTTTCTGGATTGTTTATGAATCCATACAGCCAAATAATAATTCATAGTAGATCAAACATCCATTTCATATCAATATAAATATAAATATATGAAACAAGTATCATTAATCACCCACGGACTGGTTCATAATAATGGACTATTCCACCCTGACAGAGTTCCCGTGCATTGTTTAACGTGATATGATTGCAAGCGTGACTTTCATTGAAATGAAGCTGCAGCAATGAGGCGCTTTCAGAGCACAGCTGAGAACATACAAATAAAGGGGGAAAATGACCGAAGTTATCATGTCTTAAAGAGACAGGTGCTGCTGATAATACTACCATCATCATGGATACAGAGGGCGCGTACAGTGCCTTCGGAAAGTATTCAGACCCCTTCCCCTTTTCCACATTTTGTTACGTTACAGCCTTATTCTAAAATGGATTAAATACAAAACATGTCCTCATCAATCTACACACAATACCCCATACTGACGAAGCAAAAATAGTTTTTTCTCAATTTTAGCAAATGTATTTAAAAAATTGAACAACGGAAATATCACATTTACATAAGTATAGGTACATGTGCCTTTTACTGAGGAGTGGCTTCTGTCTGGCCACTCCAACATAAAGGCCTGATTGGTGGAGTGCTGCAGAGATGGTTGTCCTTCTGGAAGGTTCTCCCATCTCCACAGAGGAACTCTGGAGCTCTGTCAGAGTGACCATCGGGTTTTTGGTCACCTCCCTGACCAAGGCCCTTCTCCCCCGATTGCTCAGTTTGGCTGGGCGGCCAACTCTAGGAAGAGTCTTGGTGGTTCCAAACTTCTTCCATTTAAGAATGATGGAGGCCACTGTGTTCTTGGGGACCTTCAATGCTGCAGAAATGTTTTGGTACAATTCTCCAGATCTGTGCCTTGACACAATCTTGTCTCGGAGCTCTACGGCCAATTCCTTCGACCTCATGGCTTGGTTTTTGCTCTGACATGCACTGTCAATTGTGGGACCTTATGTAGGTGTGTGCCTTTCCAAATAATGTCCAATCAATTGAATTTACCACAGGTGGACTCCAATCAAGTTGTAGAAACATCTCAAGGATGATCAATAGAAACAGGATGCACCTGAGCTTAATTTCGAGTCTCATAGCAAAGGGTAAATAAGGTATTTCTGTTTTTTATTTTTTAATAAATGTGCTAAAATTTCTAAAAACCTGTTTTCGCTTTGTCATTATGGGGTATTGTGTGTAGATTGATGAGGAACATTTTTTATTTAATCAATTTTAGAATAAGGCTGTAACGTAACAAAATGTGGAAAAAGTCAAGGGGTCTGAATACTTTCCGAATGCACTGTATGTATAGCCCATGTATCTGATGCTGTCTGGTCATACAACGGCACACACATATACAGCGGCTTGAGAAAGTATTCCCCCCCCTTGGCATTTTTCCTATTTTGTTGCCTTACAACCTGGAATTAAAAGGGATTTTTGGGGGTTTGTATCATTTGATTTACACAACATGCCTACCACTTTGAAGATGCAAACAAGTAATAAGACAACAAAACAGAAAACTTGAGCGTAACTCTCCCCCCCCCCCCCCCCCCCATTCTTCAAGGCAAAACTGCTCCAGCTCCTTCAAGTTGGATGGGTTCTGCTGGTGTACAGCAATCTTTAAGTCATACCACAGATTCTCAATTCACCACAGATTCAAACGTCCGTCCCAGTCCGTCCCTCAAATCTCTGGAAGACCGAAACAATTTTCCCTGAAGAATTTCCCTGTATTTAGCGCCATCCATCATTCCTTCAATTCTGACCAGTGTCCCAGTCCCTGCCGATGAAAAAACATCCCCACAGCATGATGCTGCCACCACCATGCTTCACTGTGGGGATGGTGTTCTCGGGGTGATGAGAGGTGTTGGGTTTGCGCCAGACATAGTGTTTTCCTTGATGGCCAAAAAGCTCTATTTTAGTCTCATCTGACCAGAGTACCTTCTTCCATATGTTTGGGGAGTCTCCCACATGCCTTTTGGTGAACACCAAACGTGTTTGTTTATTTTTTTCTTTAAGCAATGGCTTTTTTCTGGCCACTCTTCTGTGAAGCCCAGCTCTGCAGAGCGTACGGCTTAAAGTGGTCCTATGGACAGATACTCCAATCTCCGCTGTGGAGCTTTGCAGCTCCTTCAGGGTTATCTTTGGTGTCTTTGTTGCCTCTCTGATTAATGCCCTCCTTGCCTGGTCTGTGAGTTTTGGTGGGCGGACCTCTATTGGCAGGTTTTTTGTGGTGCCATATTCTTTCCATTTTTTAATAATGGATTTAATTGTGCTCTGTGGGATGTTCAAAATTTCGGATATTTTTTTTTTATGTACTTCTCCACACCTTTGTCCCTGACCTGTTTGGAGAGCTCCTTGGTCTTCATGGTGTCGCTTGCTTGGTGGTGCCCCTTGCTTAGTGTACTCCTGAGTGGCGCAGTGGTCTAAGGCATTGCATCGCAGTGCAACTGTGCCACTAGAGATCCTGGTTCGAATCCAGGCTCTGTCGCAGCCGGCCGCGACCGGGAGACTCATTGGCGGCGCACAATTGGCCCAGCGTCGTCCAGGGTAGGGGAGGGAATGGCCGGCAGGGATGTAGCTCAGTTGATAGAGCATGGTGTTTGCAACGCCAGGGTTGTGGGTTCGATTCCCACGGGGGGCCAGTATTAAAAAATATATATGTATTCACTAACTGTAAGTCGCTCTGGATAAGAGCGTCTGCTAAATGACGTAAATGTAAAATGTTAGTGGTGTTGCAGACTCTGGGGCCTTTCAGAACAGGTGTATATATACTGAGATCATGTGACACTTAGATTGCAGACAGGTGGACTTTATTTAACTAATTATGTGACTTCTGAAGGTAATTGGTTGCACCAGATCATATTTAGGGGCTTCATAGCAAAGGGGGTGAATACATATGCACGCATCACTTTTCCGTTATTTATTTTTTTGAATTTTTTGAAACAAGTTATTTTTTTCATTTCACGTCACCAATTTGGACTATTTTGTGTATGTCCATTACATGAAATCCAAATAAAAATCAATTTAAATTACAGGTTGTAATGCAGCAAAATAGGAAAAACGCCAAGGGGGGATGAATATTTTTACAAGGCACTGTAAATTTACATTTTAGTCATTTAGCAGACGCTCTTATCCAGAGCGACCTACATGAGCAATTAGGGTTAAGTGCCTTGCTTAAGGGCACATCGACAGATTTTTCACCTGGTCGGCTCAGGGATTAGAACCAGTGACCTTTCGGTTACTGGCACAACGCTCTTAACCACTAAGCTACCCGCCAAATATTTGGCATGTCATGCTAGACAGCATCAGATACATATAGGCTACATACAGGGAGGCAGAGGGGTGCTCTTTCACTCGGAAGGTTTTAGCCACTCAGACTGGCCTCTGCACGAGGCATCCAAATCACTAAGTCCGCCCCATCATGAAGTTGATATCCAATGAATGAATTCATGCTTAATATTTTACACAGTCCAGGGGGGGCTAGGCTACATTAAGTGAATATGATGACATTTAGTGCTGAGGCGATGTAATTCCAGGAGCCAATGGGATCAAAGGTAGAGAGGAGTGGCGCTGGAGAGAGTGGAGGCAGGCTGGATGAATCTCTGTTGATGTGTGTAAAACCTGCCATCTAGTGGTCTAGTCTGGTAGAGTAGTATTTTGACTTGGCACTTTTTTAGCTGTCATTTTCAATAATGGTAAGAGAATATTACTTAAGACTATTTGGCGTTATTGTAAAAATGTGTTTTTAGAGGGTTTAATGACATCACAAGATATCAGATATTAATTCAATAACAATGACTTATTTTATCTAGATAATAGATAGGGCTCGTAGGGCCTCTCTGAGAAGGAGACCTTGGTCTCAGCATGACTCCCTGTTCAATAGGGCTCGTAGGGCCTCTCTGAGAAGGAGACCTTGGTCTCAGCATGACTCCCTGTTCAATAGGGCTCGTAGGGCCTCTCTGAGAAGGAGACCTTGGTCTCAGCATGACTCCCTGTTCAATAGGGCTCGTAGGGCCTCTCTGAGAAGGAGACCTTGGTCTCAGCATGACTCCCTGTTCAAATAAAGGTTCAAGAAAATCTAATATGACAACACAATATCTTTCCAGTTACTGTAAAACAGCTTATCATTTTTAAGAACTAATCTACGTAGACCTACGGGCCCTTGGTAAAAAGTAGTGCACTATATAGGAGACATGGTGCCATTTGGGATGCAAACATCTGGGTCACTACTCTATATTCTGTACCAGATGACATACACAATATCACACCACACAGCATCACACCACACAGCATCACACCACACAGCATCACACCACACATCACCACACAGCACCACACAGCACCACACCACACAGCACCACACCACACAGCACCACACAGCACCACACCACACAGCATCACACCACACATCACCACACAGCATCACACTACACATCACCACACAGCACCACACCACACAGCACCACACCACACAGCACCACACCACACAGCACCACACAGCACCACACCACACAGCATCACACCACACATCACCACACAGCACCACACCACACAGCACCACACAGCATCACACCACACAGCATCACACCACACAGCACCACACAGCATCACACCACACAGCACCACACCACACAGCATCACACCACACATCACCACACAGCACCACACCACACAGCACCACACAGCATCACACCACACAGCATCACACCACACAGCACCACACAGCATCACACCACACAGCATCACACCACACAGCACCACACAGCACCACACAGCACCACACAGCATCACACCACACAGCACCACACAGCATCACACCACACAGCATCACACCGCACAGTATCACACCACACAGCATCACACCACACAGCACCACACCACACAGCACCACACAGCATCACACCACACAGCATCACACCACACAGCACCACACCACACAGCATCACAACACACAGCACCACAACACTCAGCATCACAACACTCAGCATCACACCACACAGCACCACACCACACAGCATCACACCACACAGCACCACACAGCATCACACCACACAGCATCACACCACACAGCACCACACAGCACCACACCACACAGCATCACACCACACAGCATCACACCACACAGTACTGAGCGGCTGCCCACTCCTACAGCAGACAGGCCTTATTGTCCTGTTAGTGAGCGGCTGCCCACTCCTACAGCAGACAGGCCTTATTGTCCTGTTAGTGAGCGGCTGCCCACTCCTACAGCAGACAGGCCTTATTGTCCTGTTAGTGAGAGGCTGCCCACTCCTACAGCAGACAGGCCTTATTGTCCTGTTAGTGAGAGGCTGCCCACTCCTACAGCAGACAGGCCTTATTGTCCTGTTAGTGAGAGGCTGCCCACTCCTACAGCAGACAGGTCTTATTGTCCTGTTAGTGAGCGGCTGCCCACTCCTACAGCAGACAGGCCTTATTGTCCTGTTAGTGAGAGGCTGCCCACTCCTACAGCAGACAGGCCTTATTGTCCTGATAGTGAGAGGCTGCCCACTCCTACAGCAGACAGGCCTTATTGTCCTGTTAGTGAGAGGCTGCCCACTCCTACAGCAGACAGGCCTTATTGTCCTGTTAGTGAGCGGCTGCCCACTCCTACAGCAGACAGGCCTTATTGTCCTATTAGTGAGAGGCTGCCCACTCCTACAGCAGACAGGCCTTATTGTCCTGATAGTGAGAGGCTGCCCACTCCTACAGCAGACAGGCCTTATTGTCCTGTTAGTGAGAGGCTGCCCACTCCTACAGCAGACAGGCCTTATTGTCCTGTTAGTGAGAGGCTGCCCACTCCTACAGCAGACAGGCCTTATTGTCCTGTTAGTGAGCGGCTGCCCACTCCTGAGACACAGGAACACATGCCTGTTAAGTCAAGGTTACACTAAATCATAAATTGAGGCCTTCGTCCCAAATGGCAAACTATTCCCTATGTAGTTCACTACTTTTGACCAGGACCCTGTTAAAAAGTAGTGCTGCATATAAGGATTAGGGTGGCGTTTGGGAAGCCGATATTGAATGTCAACCCCAGACCTTGATATCTCATCATCATAAGGAGACAGTGCCTTTGCCATCGCGCCTTGCATAAGACAAAGGGAAGGTTGCTATGTGTGTGTGTTTGTGTGTGTGTGTGTGTGTGTGTGTTTGTGTGTGTGTGTGTGTGTGTGTGTGTGTGTGTGTGTGTCTGTTTGTGTGTGTGTGTGTGTGTGTGTGTGTGTGTGTGTGTGTGTGTGTGTGTGTGTGTGAGTGTGTGTGTGTGTGTGTGTGTGTGTGTGTGTGTTTGTGTGTGTGTGAGTGTGTGTGTGTGTGTGTGTGTGTGTGTGTGTGTGTGTGTTAGCATGTATAACACACTGCTACAGCAGTCTATCTGGTCTAGATAGTCTTGGTGGGGGAGTGAAAAGTTCCAAGTTAAAACACTCATAACTGATATACAGTGGATCTCCAGTGGGTTGCATGGCAGGAGGCTGGGGTGTGTGTGGGGTCAGCTATCTGGTCTCTCTCCTTCTCCCTTGGTGTCCTCGGCACCACGCATCTGATGTTGAAACAAGCTGATGTTCTGATGTTCTGACCAAGCCGAGTCAGGTTTTATATTGTTCCTCTGAGGACAGTGATGCTAAAGTGGTTTGGCACACTGAGCACCATCGGACGTTTCTTCAGACTGTGGGGTTAAACAATGGTCAAACAACAAGTTTACTGGAACCGGACGGAACAGAAGGTAAAATAAAATACTCAGGCAAGAAAATACGAATCAATAAAATAAAATCCTATATTTGTCCCTGGAGTAGTGTGCCTTCTGCCCTCGCGGAAGCTGGCTGTCACGCCCCGAACAGAAGACAGACTCCTGCCCTGTGGGCCGCTCTGGCTGGGACGAGGCTCCTAACTTATCCTGCTGAAGGTGAGTCTTATCAGGCCTGTAGGTTAGATCAATCCTGTCTTAGCCAGGAGCACACGCCCAGCACTCACTCTGGGTTGTGATATTCCTGGTCGTACGCTGTGTTCCAAATGGCACCTTATTCCCTTTAAAGTGCAGGGCCCAGTGGGTTCCGGTCAATGTAGTCTCCTGTAGCTCAGTTGGTAGAGCATGGCGCTTGCAACGCCGGGGTTGTGGGTTCGTTTCCCACGGGGGGGGCAGTATGAAAATGTATGCACTCACTAACTGTATGTCGCTCTGGATAAGAACGTCTGCTAAATGACTAAAATGTAAAATGTCAATAGTAGTGCACTATATAGGGAATAGGGTGCCATTTGGAACTTAACCAGAGTTCTCTGGTGGTCATCGAGTTACAGTGAACCAATAAGACCCTCTGTGTTAGATAAGTAGACAACAATGTCTCCATAGACATCACTGTTGGCTGGGCTCCCTGCCTGTGCCATTAAACCCCTACAACTTATCCAGAACGCCGCAGCCCGTCTGGTGTTCAACCTTCCCAAGTTCTCTCACGTCACCCCGCTCCTCCGCACACTCCACTGGCTTCCAGTTGAAGCTCGCATCTACTACAAAACCATGGTGCTTGCCTACGGAGCTGTGAGGGGAACGGCACCTCCTTACCTTCAGGCTCTGATCAGACCCTACACCCAAACGAGGGCACTACGTTCATCCACCTCTGGCCTGCTAGCTCCCCTACCTCTACGGAAGCACAGTTCCCGCTCAGCCCAGTCAAAGGTATTCGCTGCTCTGGCACCCCAATGGTGGAACAAGCTCCCCACGACGCCAGGACAGCGGAGTCACTGACCACCTTCCGGAGACACTTGAAACCCTATCTCTTTAAGGAATACCTGGAATAGTATACAAGTAATCCTTCTACCCCCCCCCCCCCCCCCCCCTCCCCCACCCCCCCATAAAAAAAAGTGGTTATCCCACTGGCTATCATAAGGTGAATGCACCAATTTGTAAGTGGCTCTGGATAAGAGCGTCTGCTAAATGATGTAAATGTAAATGTAGACGGCTTCCGCACGGCAAGCTGTACAGGAACAACCAGTCTGACACCAACAGGCTCCTGAACAGCTTCTACCCCCAAGCCATAAGACTGCTGAACAGCTTCTACCCCCAAGCCATAAGACTCCTGAACAGCTTCTAACCCCAAGCCATAAGACTCCTGAACAGCTTCTAACCCCAAGCCATAAGACTCCTGAACAGCTTCTACCCCCAAGCCATAAGACTCCTGAACAGCTTCTAACCCCAAGCCATTAGACTCCTGAACAGCTTCTAAGCCCAAGCCATAAGACTCCTGAACAGCTTCTACCCCCAAGCCATAAGACTCCTGAACAGCTTCTAACCCCAAGCCATTAGACTCCTGAACAGCTTCTACCCCCCCAAGCCATAAGACTCCTGAACAGCTTCTACCCCCCAGCCATAAGGCTCCTGAACAGCTTCTACCCCCAAGCCATAAGACTCCTGAACAGCTTCTAACCCCAAGCCATAAGACGCCTGAACAGCTTCTAACCCCAAGCCATAAGACTCCTGAACAGCTTCTAACCCCAAGCCATAAGACTCCTGAACAGCTTCTACCCCCCAGCCATAAGACTCCTGAACAGCTTCTAACCCCAAGCCATTAGACTCCTGAACAGCTTCTACCCCCCAGCCATCAGGCTCCTGAACAGCTTCTACCCCCAAGCCATAAGACTCCTGAACAGCTTCTAACCCCAAGCCATAAGACTCCTGAACAGCTTCTATCCCCAAGCCATAAGACTCCTGAACAGCTTCTAACCCCAAGCCATAAGACTCCTGAACAGCTTCTAACCCCAAGCCATAAGACTCCTGAACAGCTTCTAACCCCAAGCCATAAGACTCCTGAACAGCTTCTAACCCCAAGCCATAAGACTCCTGAACAGCTTCTAACCCCAAGCCATAAGACTCCTGAACAGCTTCTAACCCCAAGCCATAAGACTCCTGAACAGCTTCTAACCCCAAGCCATAAGACTCCTGAACAGCTTCTAACCCCAAGCCATAAGACTCCTGAACAGCTTCTACCCCCAAGCCATAAGACTCCTGAACAGCTTCTAACCCCAAGCCATAAGACTCCTGAACAGCTTCTAACCCCAAGCCATAAGACTCCTGAACAGCTTCTACCCCCAAGCCATAAGACTCCTGAACAGCTTCTAACCCCAAGCCATAAGACTCCTGAACAGCTTCTAACCCCAAGCCATAAGACTCCTGAACAGCTTCTAACCCCAAGCCATAAGACTCCTGAACAGCTTCTAACCCCAAGCCATAAGACTCCTGAACAGCTTCTACCCCCAAGCCATAAGACTCCTGAACAGCTTCTAACCCCAAGCCATAAGACTCCTGAACAGCTTCTAACCCCAAGCCATAAGACTCCTGAACAGCTTCTAACCCCAAGCCATAAGACTCCTGAACAGCTTCTAACCCCAAGCCATAAGACTCCTGAACAGCTTCTAACCCCAAGCCATAAGACTCCTGAACAGCTTCTAACCCCAAGCCATTAGACTCCTGAACAGCTTCTAACCCCAAGCCATAAGACTCCTGAACAGCTTCTAACCCCAAGCCATTAGACTCCTGAACAGCTTCTAACCCCAAGCCATAAGACTCCTGAACAGCTTCTAACCCCAAGCCATTAGACTCCTGAACAGCTTCTAACCCCCAAGCCATTAGACTCCTGAACAGCTTCTAACCCCAAGCCATAAGACTCCTGAACAGCTTCTAACCCCAAGCCATAAGACTCCTGAACAGCTTCTAACCCCAAGCCATTAGACTCCTGAACAGCTTCTAACCCCAAGCCATAAGACTCCTGAACAGCTTCTAACCCCAAGCCATTAGACTCCTGAACAGCTTCTAACCCCAAGCCATAAGACTCCTGAACAGCTTCTAACCCCAAGCCATAAGACTCCTGAACAGCTTCTAACCCCAAGCCATAAGACTCCTGAACAGCTTCTAACCCCAAGCCATAAGACTCCTGAACAGCTTCTAACCCCAAGCCATAAGACTCCTGAACAGCTTCTAACCCCAAGCCATAAGACTCCTGAACAGCTTCTAACCCCAAGCCATAAGACTCCTGAACAGCTTCTAACCCCAAGCCATAAGACTCCTGAACAGCTTCTAACCCCAAGCCATTAGACTCCTGAACAGCTTCTAACCCCAAGCCATAAGGCTCCTGAACAGCTTCTAACCCCAAGCCATTAGACTCCTGAACAGCTTCTAACCCCAAGCCATAAGACTCCTGAACAGCTTCTAACCCCAAGCCATTAGACTCCTGAACAGCTTCTAACCCCAAGCCATAAGACTCCTGAACAGCTTCTAACCCCAAGCCATTAGACTCCTGAACAGCTTCTAACCCCAAGCCATAAGACTCCTGAACAGCTTCTAACCCCAAGCCATTAGACTCCTGAACAGCTTCTAACCCCAAGCCATAAGACTCCTGAACAGCTTCTAACCCCAAGCCATTAGACTCCTGAACAGCTTCTAACCCCAAGCCATAAGACTCCTGAACAGCTTCTAACCCCAAGCCATAAGACTCCTGAACAGCTTCTAACCCCAAGCCATAAGACTCCTGAACAGCTTCTAACCCCAAGCCATAAGACTCCTGAACAGCTTCTAACCCCAAGCCATTAGTCTTCTCAATAGCAAAAAATGGCTACACAGACTATCTGCATTGGCCCTTCTATTTTATTTCTATTTTGGCACTGACTCTATGCCCACTCACACACTCACTCTATGCACACTCTACACACTCACTCACACTCCAACACACACACACACACACACATTCATATTGACTCTACACACACGCACACAGACTCCCATACAATCATCATATACGCTGCTGCTACTCTGTTTATCATATATCCTGATGCCTTGTCACCTTACCCCTATACATATCTACCTCCATCACTCCAGTATCCCTGCACATTGTAAATATGGACATTGTAAATATGTCCCTGTATATAGCTACTGACCCTGGAACTGACCCTGTATATAGCTACTGACCCTGGAACTGACCCTGTATATAGCTACTGACCCTGGAACTGACCCTGTATATAGCTACTGACCCTGGAACTGACCCTGGAACTGTCCCTGTATATAGCTACTGACCCTGGAACTGACCCTGGAACTGACCCTGTACATAGCTACTGACCCTGTATATAGCTACTGACCCTGGAACTGACCCTGTATATAGCTACTGACCCTGGAACTGTCCCTGTATATAGCTACTGACCCTGGAACTGACCCTGTATATAGCTACTGACCCTGGAACTGACCCTGGAACTGACCCTGGAACTGACCCTGTATATAGCTACTGACCCTGGAACTGTCCCTGTATATAGCTACTGACCCTGGAACTGACCCTGTATATAGCTACTGACCCTGTATATAGCTACTGACCCTGGAACTGACCCTGTATATAGCTACTGACCCTGGAACTGACCCTGTATATAGCTACTGACCCTGGAACTGACCCTGTATATAGCTACTGACCCTGTATATAGCTACTGACCCTGGAACTGACCCTGTATATAGCTACTGACCCTGGAACTGACCCTGTATATAGCTACTGACCCTGTATATAGCTACTGACCCTGGAACTGACCCTGTATATAGCTACTGACCCTGGAACTGACCCTGTATATAGCTACTGACCCTGGAACTGTCCCTGTATATAGCTACTGACCCTGGAACTGACCCTGTATATAGCTACTGACCCTGGAACTGTCCCTGTATATAGCTACTGACCCTGGAACTGACCCTGGAACTGACCCTGTATATAGCTACTGACCCTGGAACTGTCCCTGTATATAGCTACTGACCCTGGAACTGACCCTGTATATAGCTACTGACCCTGGAACTGACCCTGTATATAGCTACTGACCCTGGAACTGTCCCTGTATATAGCTACTGACCCTGGAACTGACCCTGGAACTGACCCTGTATATAGCTACTGACCCTGGAACTGACCCTGGAACTGACCCTGTATATAGCTA
Source organism: Coregonus ussuriensis (assembly GCA_031479575.1). Lineage (NCBI taxonomy): Eukaryota > Metazoa > Chordata > Actinopteri > Salmoniformes > Salmonidae > Coregonus > Coregonus ussuriensis. The sequence continues at coordinate 2,138,729 of CM062504.1, read as the reverse complement.
CTGACCCTGGAACTGACCCTGGAACTGACCCTGTATATAGCTACTGACCCTGGAACTGACCCTGGAACTGACCCTGTATATAGCTACTGACCCTGGAACTGACCCTGGAACTGACCCTGTATATAGCTACTGACCCTGGAACTGACCCTGGAACTGACCCTGTATATAGCTACTGACCCTGGAACTGACCCTGGAACTGACCCTGTATATAGCTACTGACCCTGGAACTGTATATAGCTACTGACCCTGGAACTGTCCCTGTATATAGCTACTGACCCTGGAACTGACCCTGTATATAGCTACTGACCCTGGAACTGACCCTGTATATAGCTACTGACCCTGGAACTGACCCTGTATATAGCTACTGACCCTGGAACTGTCCCTGTATATAGCTACTGACCCTGGAACTGTCCCTGTATATAGCTACTGACCCTGGAACTGACCCTGTATATAGCTACTGACCCTGTATATAGCTACTGACCCTGGAACTGACCCTGTATATAACTACTGTCCCTGGAACAGTCCCTGTATGTAGCTGACTTACTTTCTCCTGTTCAATAAAACTTGAAACTAGAGCAGTTACTCATATTCCTCCAGGCCTCACAGGACATGTCCTGGATGTGTCCCAAATGGCACCCTATTCCCTATATAGTGCACTACTTTAGACCAGAGAATGGCACCCTATTCCCTATATAGTGCACTACTTTAGACCAGAGAATGGCACCCTATTCCCTATATAGTGCACTAGTTTAGACCAGAGAATGGTACCCTATTCCCTATATAGTGCATTAGTTTAGACCAGAGAATGGCACCCTATTCCCTATATAGTGCACTACTTTAGACCAGAGAATGGCACCCTATTCCCTATATAGTGCACTACTTTAGCCCAGAGTAGAATAGGGTGCGATTTGAGACGACCTACGCTGAAGCTGTGCAGAGTGCAGAGTTACCTACCTCCTGGTGAGGAGACAGGACAGAGAGGAGCAGCACAGACAAACTCATCCCTCGGTCTCCCTCTCTGTCATGGTGGGGTCCAGACTCATCCCTCGGTCTCCCTCTCTGTCATGGTGGGGTCCAGACTCATCCCTCGGTCTCCCTCTCTGTCATGGTGGGGTCCAGACTCATCCCTCGATCTCCCTCTCTGTCATGGTGGGGTCCAGACTCATCCCTCTGTCTCCCTCTCTGTCATGGTGGGGTCCAGACTCATCCCTCTGTCTCCCTCTCTGTCATGGTGGGGTCCAGACTCATCCCTCTGTCTCCCTCTCTGTCATGGTGGGGTCCAGACTCATCCATCTGTCTCCCTCTCTGTCATGGTGGGGTCCAGACTCATCCCTCGGTCTCCCTCTCTGTCATGGTGGGGTCCAGACTCATCCATCTGTCTCCCTCTCTGTCATGGCGGGGTCCAGACTCATCCCTCTGTCTCCCTCTCTGTCATGGTGGGGTCCAGACTCATCCATCTGTCTCCCTCTCTGTCATGGTGGGGTCCAGACTCATCCCTCTGTCTCCCTCTCTGTCATGGTGGGGTCCAGACTCATCCCTCTGTCTCCCTCTCTGTCATGGTGGGGTCCAGACTCATCCCTCTGTCTCCCTCTCTGTCATGGTGGGGTCCAGACTCATCCCTCTGTCTCCCTCTCTGTCATGGGGGGGGTCCAGACTCATCCCTCGGTCTCCCTCTCTGTGATGGTGGGGTCCAGACTCATCCCTCGGTCTCCCTCTCTGTCATGGAGGGGTCCAGACTCATCCCTCGGTCTCCCTCTCTGTCATGGTGGGGTCCAGACTCATCCCTCGGTCTCCCTCTCTGTCATGGGGGGGTCCAGACTCATCCCTCGGTCTCCCTCTCTGTCATGGTGGGGTCCAGACTCATCCCTCGGTCTCCCTCTCTGTCATGGTGGGGTCCAGACTCATCCCTCGGTCTCCCTCTCTGTCATGGTGGGGTCCAGACTCATCCCTCTGTCTCCCTCTCTGTCATGGTGGGGTCCAGACTCATCCCTCGGTCTCCCTCTCTGTCATGGTGGGGTCCAGACTCAACACCAGGCATCTGGACACAGTGGAGAGGGAAAGGTTATAGCAGTGAGGATAAGATACTCATATTAGTAAAAAAAAATGCAGGTTTGAGAGAAGTTCCCTGAATGCATGCAAGGGGCTGATATAGTGCACTATATAACTAATAGGATGCCATTTGGGATGCTGGCCAGAGCTTCACTCAAAATGAGTGGACTATCTCCTGAGTGCCTTACAGGGCAGTTAGGGTCATGGCTATCTCCTGAGTGCCTTACAGGGCAGTTAGGGTCATGGTTATCTCCTGAGTGCCTTACAGGGGCAGTTAGGGTCATGGTTATCTCCTGAGTGCCGTACAGGGCAGTTAGGGTCATGGCTATCTCCTGAGTGCCGTACAGGGCAGTTAGGGTCATGGCTATCTCCTGAGTGCCGTACAGGGCAGTTAGGGTCATGGCTATCTCCTGAGTGCCGTACAGGGCAGTTAGGGTCATGGCTATCTCCTGAGTGCCGTACAGGGCAGTTAGGGTCATGGCTATCTCCTGAGTGCCTTACAGGGCAGTTAGGGTCATGGCTATCTCCTGAGTGCCGTACAGGGCAGTTAGGGTCATGGCTATCTCCTGAGTGCCGTACAGGGCAGTTAGGGTCATGGCTATCTCCTGAGTGCCTTACAGGGCAGTTAGGGTCATGGCTATCTCCTGAGTGCCGTACAGGGCAGTTAGGGTCATGGCTATCTCCTGAGTGCCTTACAGGGCAGTTAGGGTCATGGCTATCTCCTGAGTGCCGTACAGGGCAGTTAGGGTCATGGCTATCTCCTGAGTGCCTTACAGGGCAGTTAGGGTCATGGCTATCTCCTGAGTGCCGTACAGGGCAGTTAGGGTCATGGCTATCTCCTGAGTGCCTTACAGGGCAGTTAGGGTCATGGCTATCTCCTGAGTGCCGTACAGGGCAGTTAGGGTCATGGCTATCTCCTGAGTGCCGTACAGGGCAGTTAGGGTCATGGCTATCTCCTGAGTGCCTTACAGGGCAGTTAGGGTCATGGCTATCTCCTGAGTGCCGTACAGGGCAGTTAGGGTCATGGCTATCTCCTGAGTGCCGTACAGGGCAGTTAGGGTCATGGCTATCTCCTGAGTGCCTTACAGGGCAGTTAGGGTCATGGCTATCTCCTGAGTGCCGTACAGGGCAGTTAGGGTCATGGCTATCTCCTGAGTGCCTTACAGGGCAGTTAGGGTCATGGCTATCTCCTGAGTGCCGTACAGGGCAGTTAGGGTCATGGCTATCTCCTGCAGACAGAGAGTTAACATTTAGAGGGGAGGAGGTTGTGTTGCAGAGAGAAGGGAGGATTAAGTTTTATTCAGCGTCCAGGGGGCTTTTTGGAGTCTTATTCTGGATGGGTTTCTGCTGACGGAGACAGTTTGCTCTTTGTAAGACAGTATCTGCTTTTATATACAACAGAGGGAATGTCAATGATTTGGCGCTCAAAGAAAACAAATGACAGAGGATTGTGCTCTCTGGCTGGACATTTGATAGCCACTGCTTTGCTTTTCAGCATGCTGGAGGAATTATACCATTAATTTCATTCAATGAGATGGTAGCAGCTTATCCACCCACACACTAACTCTGTCTCTCTGTCTCTTTCTTTCATACACACTAAACACACACCAGCTCTCTCTCACTCTCTCTCTCACACACAAGCTGCTTGCAATGTTACCACAAGATGTCACTCAAACTTAAGAAACCTACAATGAAGCTGAACGCTGATTTCGTTGTAATTACAGGATCATAGCTTGAATTTATTGAACATAAAAACTCTTCCACGATTAATGCATAAGTTCCAGAACATTTCAGTTAATATATTACCAAATTCAACAGGCAGTGTGACCAGTGAGTAAAACTCAGTTAACCTTTGAATAAGCGGTTCGCAATTTGATTGCGCCTGCGCGTGATTTTGAACGGAACGAGTTTCCGTAGTTATAGTAAACATGGCGTCCGACAGTGATAGCGACCAGGATTTTGTTACGTTTGGAACCCCGTTAGAACCGCTAGAAGAAGGTAACATACGTTTCTACTTTGTATATGCCATTAATGCAGCCATTTAATAGTTATTGTGAGGGAAAGAATGGTCAAAGTGGTCTCCACGAGTTGCTGGTATCGCCTCCATGTCTCTGTTAAAGCTAGCTAGTTAGCCATGTTAGCACGGTCTCGTTTAGCCCAACAGATAGGGTTCGTTCGTTGTCGTGTTTCCAGTTGATCACTTGTAAGTACAGTAATCATAACAGTAAAACACCCCGTCTCAAACTAAGACCTTATTCATCCATTCGTTAGACGAGTTCTAATCGCTTGCCACGCTGACACGTCTGTACCCTGCAGTTTAGCGACACTTTCCCCCACGTCCGTAGGGACAGTATATCCGTCATCTGTAGACTGTTCCTATTATTCGGGCATAATTTACATTAACGAGCAGTGCACAATAATGTCTTGAATTCGGTTTTTAAATACTACTCCGGACGACTCGCTCTCCGTAACCAATGTGAGTAAAACATTTAAACGTGTTAACATTCACAAGGCCAGACGGATTACCAGGACGCGGTCAGAGCATGCGCTGACATTTTCAAGCTCTCCCCTGACCCAGTTTGTAATACCAACATGTTTCTAGCAGACCACCATAGTCCCTGTGCCCAAGAACACCAAGGTAACCTGTCTAAACGACTATCGCCCCGTAGCACTCACATCTGCAGCCATTAAATGCTTTGAAAGGCTGGTCATTGCAACACCATCATCCCAGACACCCTGGACCCCATCCAATTCACATACCGCCCCAACAGATCCACCGATGACTCAATCTCTATTGCCCTTTCCCACTTGGACAAAAGGAACACCTACGTGAGAATGCTGTTCATTGACTGCAGCTCAGCGTTCAACACCATAGTGCCCTCCAAACTCATCACTAAGCTAAGGACCCTGGGATTGAACACCTCCCTCTGCAACTGGATCCTGGACTTCCTGATGGGACGCCCCCAGGTGGTGAGGGTAGACAACAAGACATCAGCGTGGTCCTCTGTAGCTCAGCTGGTAGAGCACGGCGCTTGTAACGCCAAGGTAGTGGGTTCGATCCCCGGGACCACCCATACACAAAAAAAAAAAACTTTATGCATGCATGACTGTAAGTCGCTTTGGATAAAAGCGTCTGCTAAATGGCATATTATTATTATTATTATTATTATCTGCCACGCTGACCTTCAACACGGGGGCCCCTCAGGGGTGTGTGCTTAGTCCCCTCCTGTACTCCCTGTTCACTCATGACTGCGTAGCCACACGTGACTGCTGGAGCCAAACCCTATTGGAGAAGCATCCAACTATAGATGATGTGCGCTGATGCCGCCTGGTCTGCGACTCTCAAAGCACATGCGCGTTCGTGTCAGATGGTATTTCTGCGTGTCAGACGGTATTTCTGCGTGTCAGACGGTATTTCTGCGTGTCAGACGGTATTTCTGCGTGTCAGACGGTATTTCTGCGTGTCAGACGGTATTTCTGCGTGTCAGATGGTATTTCTGCGTGTCAGATGGTATTTCTGCGTGTCAGATGGTATTTCTGCGTGTCAGATGGTATTTCTGCGTGTCAGATGGTATTTCTGCGTGTCAGACGGTATTTCTGCGTGTCAGACGGTATTTCTGCGTGTCAGACGGTATTTCTGCGTGTCAGATGGTATTTCTGCGTGTCAGACGGTATTTCTGCGTGTCAGACGGTATTTCTGCGTGTCAGATGGTATTTCTGCGTGTCAGACGGTATTTCTGCGTGTCAGACGGTATTTCTGCGTGTCAGACGGTATTTCTGCGTGTCAGACGGTATTTCTGCGTGTCAGACGGTATTTCTGCGTGTCAGACGGTATTTCTGCGTGTCAGACGGTATTTCTGCGTGTCAGACGGTATTTCTGCGTCTCAGATGGTATTTCTGCGTGTCAGATGGTATTTCTGCGTGTCAGATGGTATTTCTGCGTGTCAGATGGTATTTCTGCGTGTCAGATGGTATTTCTGCGTGTCAGATGGTATTTCTGCGTGTCAGACGGTATTTCTGCGTGTCAGACGGTATTTCTGCGTGTCAGACGGTATTTCTGCGTGTCAGACGGTATTTCTGCGTGTCAGACGGTATTTCTGCGTGTCAGACGGTATTTCTGCGTGTCAGACGGTATTTCTGCGTGTCAGACGGTATTTCTGCGTGTCAGACGGTATTTCTGCGTGTCAGATGGTATGTGTGCGCGCGCAACCTGTAGACTTTTGTTGGTCGCTTGTATCGCGTGAGTCACTAGCTCTGGTCCAGGGCGTCAGCGTGCTAGGAACAAATCAGCTCACTAGCTCTGGTCCAGGGCGTCAGTGTGCTAGGAACAAATCAGCTCACTAGCTCTGGTCCAGGGCGTCAGTGTGCTAGGAACAAATCAGCTCACTAGCTCTGGTCCAGGGCGTCAGTGTGCTAGGAACAAATCAGCTCACTAGCTCTGGTCCAGGGCGTCAGTGTGCTAGGTGAATATAAGTCGGCTCTGGTCCAGGGTGTTATGTTAACCACTGTTGCTTGTGCAGCAAGCTATCTAGCTAGTACACACTAGCTAGTACAACACTAGCTAGCTACTACACACTAGCTAGTACTTAGCTTCTAATTCTAAATGTAATTTCACCAACCTGGCACCATTCATCCTGTGTAACCTGATATGTCTCCCTATTGGCTGGGTCTGGTCTGCTTAGTTCATTGGCTGTACATGAACCAGAACAAATGAGGGAGTGGGATGTCTCACTTCCACTTCCGTCTCTGGCGAGAACACATCATCCATGTAGGGTAGCGTCTGAAAACTGGATTTAATACTTTCTTGTAAACTTCTCGGTAATGTAAGTGATGCAGAATTAATAAGAACCATCTAATGATTATGGATATACCTTCCGACATGGGAAAATGCCACTAAGCAAACAGGTAGCTCGTCGACCTATTTGGGCAATCATTTCTCTTTCTGGTCGACCTGGTTCTGGTCTACAGAAATCAGAGATAGTGTCTTGTAGTTTTGATATCACTTCTTTGTCTAGTGCTTCCTAAAAAAGGGCACTTCCTAACCAGCTACTTTCCCAGTAGCAAGTGTTACTCTACAATATCATTGCTGCTGATGTTTTGATCACCTGTGTAGATGAGCCTCTGAGGAAACCTATCCCGGTGCACGAGCAGACCGTGAAGGATGAGAAAGGTCGCTACCAGAGGTTCCATGGAGCCTTCACCGGAGGATTCTCTGCTGGGTACTTCAACACCGTGGGCACCAAAGAAGGTTGGTCATGCTGTGGCAAAGGAGTGGAACTCTCACACACACACACACACACACAATTACTCACACACTATCTCTCTCTTTCTCTCTCTCACACTCACTCACTCACTCAGACAGAGAGTAGCATGTAGGCCTATTAATGTGATCATGTGACGTTTAACCAGCTTCTTTCTAGGGCTGGGAGTTCATACCATATTATCACCATACTGAGGGACCTCACCATACCATATTATCACCATACTGAGGGACCTCACCACACCATATTATCACCATACTGAGGGACCTCACCATACCATATTATCACCATACTGAGGGACCTCACCATACCATATTATCACCATACTGAGGGACCTCACCATACCATATTATCACCACACTGAGGGACCTCACCATACCATATTATCACCATACTGAGGGACCTCACCATACCATATTATCACCATACTGAGGGACCTCACCATACCATATTATCACCATACTGAGGGACCTCACCATACCATATTATCACCACACTGAGGGACCTCACCATACCATATTATCACCACACTGAGGGACCTCACCATACCATATTATCACCATACTGAGGGACCTCACCATACCATATTATCACCATACTGAGGGACCTCACCATACCATATTATCACCATACTGAGGGACCTCACCATACCATATTATCACCATACTGAGGGACCTCACCATACCATATTATCACCATACTGAGGGACCTCACCATATTATCACCATACTGAGGGACCTCACCATACCATATTATCACCACACTGAGGGACCTCACCATACCATATTATCACCACACTGAGGGACCTCACCATACCATATTATCACCATACTGAGGGACCTCACCATACCATATTATCACCATACTGAGGGACCTCACCATACCATATTATCACCATACTGAGGGACCTCACCATACCATATTATCACCACACTGAGGGACCTCACCATACCATATTATCACCACACTGAGGGACCTCACCATACCATATTATCACCATACTGAGGGACCTCACCATACCATATTATCACCATACTGAGGGACCTCACCATATTATCACCATACTGAGGGACCTCACCATACCATATTATCACCATACTGAGGGACCTCACCATATTATCACCATACTGAGGGACCTCACCATACCATATTATCACCATACTGAGGGACCTCACCATACCATATTATCACCATACTGAGGGACCTCACCATACCATATTATCACCATACTGAGAGACCTCACCATACCATATTATCACCATACTGAGGGACCTCACCATACCATATTATCACCATACTGAGGGACCTCACCATACCATATTATCACCACACTGAGGGACCTCACCATACCATATTATCACCATACTGAGGGACCTCACCATATTATCACCACACTGAGGGACCTCACCATACCATATTATCACCATACTGAGGGACCTCACCATACCATATTATCACCATACTGAGGGACCTCACCATATTATCACCACACTGAGGGACCTCACCATACCATATTATCACCATACTGAGGGACCTCACCATACCATATTATCACCATACTGAGGGACCTCACCATATTATCACCATACTGAGGGACCTCACCATACCATATTATCACCATACTGAGGGACCTCACCATACCATATTATCACCATACTGAGGGACCTCACCATACCATATTATCACCATACTGAGGGACCTCACCATACCATATTATCACCATACTGAGGGACCTCACCATACCATATTATCACCATACTGAGGGACCTCACCATACCATATTATCACCATACTGAGGGACCTCACCATACCATATTATCACCACACTGAGGGACCTCACCATATTATCACCATACTGAGGGACCTCACCATACCATATTATCACCATACTGAGGGACCTCACCATACCATATTATCACCATACTGAGGGACCTCACCATACCATATTATCACCATACTGAGGGACCTCACCATATTATCACCATACTGAGGGACCTCACCATACCATATTATCACCACACTGAGGGACCTCACCATACCATATTATCACCATACTGAGGGACCTCACCATACCATATTATCACCATACTTAGGGACCTCACCATACCATATTATCACCACACTGAGGGACCTCACCATACCATATTATCACCATACTGAGGGACCTCACCATACCATATTATCACCATACTGAGGGACCTCACCATATTATCACCATACTGAGGGACCTCACCATACCATATTATCACCATACTGAGGGACCTCACCATACCATATTATCACCACACTGAGGGACCTCACCATACCATATTATCACCATACTTAGGTACTGATACGATATGTATTGCGATTCTCACGATTCTATATGTGTTGGGATTGTATATGTATTGTAATTCAATACTGCCATTTTATTGCTATTTGATGTTCCAAACGTATTGCTCACTATATGTCTGCTGTAGAGAGATGAGAGAGCCATGTCATGGAAATCAGTCATCAGTCATGGAAATATAAGTGCTGAAAACATGTTGGCTCACTATTTAAAAAGAAGATGGAGAACAAACTGTAGCATGAAAAATACTGGACTTTGGACTAGTGCTAGCTAACGCTACCTACCTTTTTGATGTAGATTTTAATTTTTTTACAAATGTATATTTGGAGTAAAATATCGATATAATATATTCCCCCCAAAAAATATTGCTATATGTAACTGTATGAATCACTGCTTGATTCCCATTGCAGGGTGGACACCATCAACATTTGTATCATCCAGACAGCAGAAAGCAGGCAGACAGAACGCCAGGCCGGAGGACTTCATGGATGAGGAGGTAGCCCTGCAAAACATCCTCATATTATCTCATCAACAACAGGACTGATCACGCTAACTATTTCCCTTTCATGTCATGGTTGAGGAGGTCCCTAGAATCTGAAAGAGAACACATTATATATTCAAGAGACCACAGCGTGGATGAGGAGGTACCTGGAATCTGAAAGGGAACACATTATATATTCTAGAGACCACAGCGTGGTTGAGGAGGTACCTGGAATCTGAAAGGGAACACATTATATATTCTAGAGACCACGGCGTGGTTGAGGAGGTACCTGGAATCTGAAAGGGAACACATTATATATTCTAGAGACCACGGCGTGGTTGAGGAGGTACCTGGAATCTGAAAGGGAACACATTATATATTCTAGAGACCACAGCGTGGATGAGGAGGTACCTGGAATCTGAAAGGGAACACATTATATATTCTAGAGACCACGGCGTGGTTGAGGAGGTACCTAGAATCTGAAAGGGAACACATTATATATTCTAGAGACCACAGCGTGGATGAGGAGGTACCTGGAATCTGAAAGAGAACACATTATATATTCCAGAGACCACAGCGTGGATGAGGAGGTACCTGGAATCTGAAAGAGAACACATTATATATTCCAGAGACCACAGCGTGGTTGAAAGAAGAACATTCTCAGGACAGCAACCATTTCCCTCCTGGACCAACATGATTGTACAACATGGGGGATGTAACACGTGTTTTTATCTCCTCAGGACCTGGGTGAGCACGGCATCGCCCCCAGACAGATCATCACTACGGCTGACTTTGCCTCAGGCAGGAAGGATCTGATCGGGGACAAGGCCAGAGCCATCACCTCTCTTTCAGCCCCTATCCCCGGGGACACTGTCCTGGAAGACCTGGTGGCTCCGGCTAGGTAACTGAACAGACTTGATGTGGTCACTCTGGGCCCCGTATGTATCAAGTGTCTTAACGGTAGGAGTGGTTTTCTAGAATCAGGTCGTCTCTGTCCATGGTAATGATTCATTATGATCTCAATTGGCCTAACTGATCGTAGATCAGCGGTACTACTCTTGAGACTCTTTGACACAGCCCCTGGTGTTCAACTAGCTAAAGGTAGTTGCGGTTTGCCTCATATTGCTGCTAGGCTGACTGACCTTTGTTTACACCTGGCAGGTCCTCCATGGGGGTGGAGTTACTGAGGAGGATGGGCTGGAAGGATGGCCAGGGGGTTGGGCCTAGGGTGAAGAGGAGACTGTGCAAGCAGGAAGCAGGTGGGTTGCACTTGCCACCGACTTTTCAAAGCAGTTAATGTTGTAGGCTAATACGTGTTATAGACTGTACAGACGGACTCTACTCTCTCACAAAGGAGGATTTTACTTGTGAATAAAATCATTCTAAAATGGTTCTTTCTCTATTCCAGATCCTGCAACAAGGGTGTTGGGCTCTGCCTTGCCTCCCAACGGTTCATCAGAATCACGGGTAGCCATTCCTCAGAATATTCATATTGTCTCGCATCTGCTCTTAAAACTAGAGTCAAGCTCTACATTAAGAACGTTTAATGTTAGATGGATGGCTGTATAAAACATATCTCCATGAGAGGGCCATGAACAGTACCTGCTAATGCCCTATTCTGTTAGAAAGCTCGTATTTATTTGATTAATTATTTATCTATGATTTGTATGGACTTTCTGCACTAGTATGCGCTGCTATAGTAAATAGTATGAAAACACTACATCCTAGATTTTCATTTTCAAATGTAATTTGCTATGAACAACCTATTCGTGAAAAATGGGGGAACACGGCTTGCATTTTTTGGTTAATGATCTACGTATACATCACAATCAACTTTACAACTGACATGCTAAAAGAATAATAATATTATAATAATATATGCCAGGTGGCCCTGGGAATCAAACCCACAACCCTGGCGGTGTAAGCACCATGCACAACCAACCAACTGAGCCATACAGGACCACCACTATAAGAAGATATAACAAGCTAGAACATGCTAGAAGGTTTCAGATGCATTATTAATGTTGTAACTGTCTATAATAACTAGCGGTCAGGGAAAAGCCGACTGATTTCCCGGTGCACTGCTTTAATTCGTTGCTGTCTCTTCCCCTGTGAACGTAACACAGAGTTGGCTGGCGACTCTACGGATTCATCAGTCTCAGCTTTAATCTAATATAAAGTTTTGTCCCTCAGTGATTTCACATGTTTTATTTACCTTTCCATTCGATATGAATGGACGTGTGTTGTAGAACAAAGGGAACTACTTCCTATCGCTGCAGTAGGCTCTCAGCTTAGCAGCGATATTAACAGTCCGATCAGCAAATTAGTGTTAAGGCGGGACCCCCCCGAGCCTCCAATGGCTGTGGATATGTCACCCGCGGCCAACTGAATTGAAGCAGGGAAGCGGGGGGGCTGTCAGCCAGAACAATCACGAAGCGAATTGGCCTTACAGAACTTTATTTATAAGCTAATTACCTTGATAAAACATTCAAATTATAAGGAATGTCCCCTAAATAGGCGACTTAACATTTACCCCCTACCCATCATTGCAAAGATAAATGTGATTGATTGATCCATTCCCTACTGTTAAACCGCAGGACGAGGAGGAGGATGAGTTCGTCCCTGAGAATGTGACCTTCGCTCCTAAAGACGTGACCCCTATAGACTTCACCCCTAAAGTGGACCTCCATGGTCTGGGGTACCGGGGTCTGAACCCCCTGGCGGCCCTCAGGGGAGGTCCCGGGGCGGGAAACATCAACCTGTTCACCATGGACTCAGACAGGACCACCAACCTGTTTGGAGAGGACAGGAAGGGACAGAGACGCAGGGGAGGAGTGGCAGGACAGGTAGGCATACGGGTGTCTCTCATTGTTTGTTTAGTAGTTCAGGTCTGTGACTTGTAATCTGCTTGTAATAGTAGGGAAAACACTGTCTGACTGTTGTCAGCTCTAATAGTAGGGAAAACACTGTCTGACTGTTGTCAGCTCTAATAGTAGGGAAAACACTGTCTGACTGTTGTCAGCTCTAATGGTTGGGAAAACACTGTCTGACTGTTGTCAGCTCTAATAGTAGGGAAAACACTGTCTGACTGTTGTCAGCTCTAATAGTAGGGAAAACACTGTCTGACTGTTGTCAGCTCTAATAGTAGGGAAAACACTGTCTGACTGTTGTCAGCTCTAATAGTAGGGAAAACACTGTCTGACTGTTGTCAGCTCTAATAGTAGGGAAAACACTGTCTGACTGTTGTCAGCTCTAATAGTAGGGAAAACACTGTCTGACTGTTGTCAGCTCTAATAGTAGGGAAAACACTGTCTGACTGTTGTCAGCTCTAATAGTAGGGAAAACACTGTCTGACTGTTGTCAGCTCTAATAGTAGGGAAAACACTGTCTGACTGTTGTCAGCTCTAATAGTAGGGAAAACACTGTCTGACTGTTGTCAGCTCTAATAGTAGGGAAAACACTGTCTGACTGTTGTCAGCTCTAATAGTAGGGAAAACACTGTCTGACTGTTGTCAGCTCTAATAGTAGGGAAAACACTGTCTGACTGTTGTCAGCTCTAATAGTAGGGAAAACACTGTCTGACTGTTGTCAGCTCTAATAGTAGGGAAAACACTGTCTGACTGTTGTCAGCTCTAATAGTAGGGAAAACACTGTCTGACTGTTGTCAGCTCTAATAGTAGGGAAAACACTGTCTGACTGTTGTGTCAGCTCTAATAGTAGGGAAAACACTGTCTGACTGTTGTGTCAGCTCTAATAGTAGGGAAAACACTGTCTGACTATTGTCAGCTCTAATAGTAGGGAAAACACTGTCTGACTATTGTCAGCTCTAATAGTAGGGAAAACACTGTCTGACTGTTGTCAGCTCTAATAGTAGGGAAAACACTGTCTGACTGTTGTCAGCTCTAATAGTATGGAAAACACTGTCTGACTGTTGTCAGCTCTAATAGTAGGGAAAACACTGTCTGACTGTTGTCAGCTCTAATAGTAGGGAAAACACTGTCTGACTGTTGTCAGCTCTAATAGTAGGGAAAACACTGTCTGACTGTTGTCAGCTCTAATAGTAGGGAAAACACTGTCTGACTGTTGTCAGCTCTAATAGTAGGGAAAACACTGTCTGACTGTCGTCAGCTCTAATAGTAGGGAAAACACTGTCTGACTGTTGTCAGCTCTAATAGTAGGGAAAACACTGTCTGACTGTTGTCAGCTCTAATAGTAGGGAAAACACTGTCTGACTGTTGTGTCAGCTCTAATAGTAGGGAAAACACTGTCTGACTGTTGTGTCAGCTCTAATAGTAGGGAAAACACTGTCTGACTGTTGTCAGCTCTAATAGTAGGGAAAACACTGTCTGACTGTTGTCAGCTCTAATAGTAGGGAAAACACTGTCTGACTGTTGTCAGCTCTAATAGTAGGGAAAACACTGTCTGACTGTTGTCAGCTCTAATAGTAGGGAAAACACTGTCTGACTGTTGTCAGCTCTAATAGTAGGGAAAACACTGTCTGACTGTTGTCAGCTCTAATAGTAGGGAAAACACTGTCTGACTGTTGTCAGCTCTAATAGTAGGGAAAACACTGTCTGACTGTTGTCAGCTCTAATAGTAGGGAAAACACTGTCTGACTGTTGTCAGCTCTAATAGTAGGGAAAACACTGTCTGACTGTTGTCAGCTCTAATAGTAGGGAAAACACTGTCTGACTGTTGTCAGCTCTAATAGTAGGGAAAACACTGTCTGACTGTTGTGTCAGCTCTAATAGTAGGGAAAACACTGTCTGACTGTTGTTCAGCTCTAATAGTAGGGAAAACACTGTCTGACTGTTGTCAGCTCTAATAGTAGGGAAAACACTGTCTGGCTGTTGTCAGCTCTAATAGTATGGAAAACACTGTCTGGCTGTTGTCAGCTCTAATAGTAGGGAAAACACTGTCTGACTGTTGTTAGCTCTAATAGTAGGGAAAACACTGTCTGACTGTTGTCAGCTCTAATAGTAGGGAAAACACTGTCTGACTGTTGTCAGCTCTAATAGTAGGGAAAACACTGTCTGACTGTTGTCAGCTCTAATAGTAGGGAAAACACTGTCTGACTGTTGTCAGCTCTAATAGTAGGGAAAACACTGTCTGACTGTTGTCAGCTCTAATAGTAGGGAAAACACTGTCTGACTGTTGTCAGCTCTAATAGTAGGGAAAACACTGTCTGACTGTTGTGTCAGCTCTAATAGTAGGGAAAACACTGTCTGACTGTTGTGTCAGCTCTAATAGTAGGGAAAACACTGTCTGACTGTTGTGTCAGCTCTAATAGTAGGGAAAACACTGTCTGACTGTTGTCAGCTCTAATAGTAGGGAAAACACTGTCTGACTGTTGTCAGCTCTAATAGTAGGGAAAACACTGTCTGACTGTTGTCAGCTCTAATAGTAGGGAAAACACTGTCTGACTGTTGTCAGCTCTAATAGTAGGGAAAACACTGTCTGACTGTTGTCAGCTCTAATAGTAGGGAAAACACTGTCTGACTGTTGTGTCAGCTCTAATAGTAGGGAAAACACTGTCTGACTGTTGTCAGCTCTAATAGTAGGGAAAACACTGCCTGACTGTTGTCAGCTCTAATAGTAGGGAAAACACTGTCTGACTGTTGTCAGCTCTAATAGTAGGGAAAACACTGTCTGACTGTTGTCAGCTCTAATAGTAGGGAAAACACTGTCTGACTGTTGTCAGCTCTAATAGTAGGGAAAACACTGTCTGACTGTTGTCAGCTCTAATAGTAGGGAAAACACTGTCTGACTGTTGTCAGCTCTAATAGTATGGAAAACACTGTCTGACTGTTGTCAGCTCTAATAGTAGGGAAAACACTGTCTGACTGTTGTCAGCTCTAATAGTAGGGAAAACACTGTCTGACTGTTGTCAGCTCTAATAGTAGGGAAAACACTGTCTGACTGTTGTCAGCTCTAATAGTAGGGAAAACACTGTCTGACTGTTGTCAGCTCTAATAGTAGGGAAAACACTGTCTGACTGTTGTCAGCTTTAATAGTAGGGAAAACACTGTCTGACTGTTTGTCAGCTTTAATAGTAGGGAAAACACTGTCTGACTGTTGTCAGCTCTAATAGTAAAGGGAAAACACTGTCTGACTGTTGTCAGCTCTAATATAGGGAAAACACTGTCTGACTGTTGTCAGCTCTAATAGTAGGGAAAAACACTGTCTGACTGTTGTCAGCTCTAATAGTAGGGAAAACACTGTCTGAACTGTTGTCATGACAGCTCTAATAGTAGGGAAAACACTGTCTGACTGTTGTCAGCTCTAATAGTAGGGAAACACACTGTCTGTGACTGTTGTCAGCTCTAATAGTAGGGAAAACACTGTCTGACTGTTTGTCAGCTCTATAGTAGGGAAAACACTGTCCTGACTGTTGTCAGCTCAAACTCTAATAGTAGGGAAAACACTGTCTGACTGTTGTCAGCTCTAATAGTAGGGAAAACACTGTCTGACTGTTGTCAGCTCTAATAGTAGGGAAAACACTGTCTGACTGTTGTCAGCTCTAATAGTAGGGAAAACACTGTCTGACTGTTGTCAGCTCTAATAGTAGGGAAAACACTGTCTGACTGTTGTCAGCTCTAATAGTTGGGAAAACACTGTCTGACTGTTGTCAGCTCTTATAGTAGGGAAAACACTGTCTGACTGTTGTCAGCTCTCTTGGTTGTTGTTACTAGTGCAGGTGCTCTGGGATATTTGGCTTGTGCTTTGCTTGACCCTTTGACCCCCCCAGGGGTTTGGTGTGGGTGCTATGGAGGATGATGATGAGGACATCTACCACAGAGACACCATGTCTAACTACGACGCGGTGCTGGGAGGGGAGGAGCCTGGGGACGGCCTGTACGGATGGACCGCCCCCCAACAGTACAACAGGAAGAAGAAAGGTGAGACCCACTGAGATGACAGGAGATATAATAGACTGGCCCAGTTTCCCCAGACACAGATTAAACCTATTCCTGGACTAAAAAGCTCTTCCAATAGAGAATCTCCAGGCCCGCCGAGTTGTTTGTCCTACACTATGGAAAGTTCTGGTGCATACACTTGTTCGGGGTATATGTGTAAGGGACTCTCTGTCCCTCTCTCTGTGCCTCTTTATTTAGTGGAGAAGTCCTGCCCATGAACAAAATGTAGATCACATCAATGAAGATCACTGGATATTTTTATCTAATGCTGTTTAAATGACTTTTTTTCTTCAGTCCACAGTAAAGACGCTGCTTATCTGGGTAAAATACTGGAAGGATTCACCCTGGGCTCCGACAAGATGGAGACCAAAACAGTAGGTGCTCTCTTAGCCCAGTTTCTAAATGAATCTCTCATCAATTCCCTCAGAATTATATCGCCTCCATCCCCTGGCCTTTCTCTCTCTCTCTCTCTCTACCCTCCCCTTCTCTCCATCTCCTCTATCTCTCTCTCTCCACACCCATCCTCCTCCCCTCTCTCTCTCTCCTCAGATCTTCCCTCCTCCCGACCTGCCCAGAGACTTCAGGCCGGTCCACTACTTCCGTCCAGTGGTGGACATGTCCAGCGTCAGCCCCATGGTAGCCCAGGCCCTGCTGACGTCCCGAGGACACATGGCCCAGGAAGAGCCCTCTAAGGGAGGACGCCACCAGCTGGACTCTGCCCAGAGGAGGGAGCTGCTGGGGGAGACGGCACTGCAAGGTACAGGCTATTCTCTGGATTGGTCTCCAACCCCTTGACACAACAAGGATGTTGTATTGCTGGTGGACATCTTGTCTTTATCAACCATGGTGCTATGTCTATCCCACTCTGTAGTCCTAACTGCTCACCCCGGTCTTCTCCCTGTCCTCTACCAGTGTTTGAACATTGAAGACCTGGATTTGAAAGTCAAGGATATTTGGGGTATCTCCTCTGTATCAATGGTGATGTTTTTTGTCTCTAAAACCTAGTATTGTTTCCCTGTCCTCCTCCCTGCCCTGTCCTCCTCCCTGCCCTGTCCTCCTCCCTGCCCTGTCCTCCTCCCTGCCCTGTCCTCCTCCCTGCCCTGTCCTCCTCCCTGCCCTGTCCTCCTCTCTGCCCTGTCCTCCTCTCTGCCCTGTCCTCCTCCCTGCCCTGTCCTCCTCTCTGCCCTGTCCTCCTCTCTGCCCTGTCCTCCTCCCTGTCCTCCCTGTCCTCCTCCCTGCCCTGTCCTCCCTGTCCTTCTACCTGTCCTCCTCCCTGTCCTCCTCCCTTCCCTGTCCTCCTCTCTGCCCTGTCCTCCTCCCTGCCCTGTCCTCCTCCCTGTCCTCCTCCCTGTCCTCCTCCCTGTCCTCCTCCCTGTCCTCCTCTCTGTCTCCACGCTGTCTTCCTCCCTCCAGGCCCCAGCTCTGTGTTTGACCTGCTGAAGGTTGAGGACAGAGAGAGACTCTCCAGCCTACGGAGGCCCTCCTCAGATACCACCTCAGGACCCAGACCCCCCACTGAGCTCCCACCCAGACAGCCCATCCCTGGGGAGGGCAGAGCAGCTGTGGTGGCTGCAGGGGTAGCAGCTGCAGCAGCCAAAGCCTCCGCCCAGAAGGCCCTGTCTAGCAGGTACACCTATATATGTCTGTCTGTCTGACCATGTCTGAAGTCTCCTGGGATATGTAATGTATTGTAGTCCAGTGTTCTATATATTGTAATGTATTGTAGTCCAGTGTTCTATATATTGTAATGTATTGTAGTCCAGTGTTCTATAAACTGGGTGGTTCGAACCCCGAATGCTGATTGTCTGACAGCCGTGGTATACCATGGGTATGACAAAACCATTTATTTTTACTGTTCTAATTATGTTGGTAACCAGTTTATAATAGCAATAAGGCACCTCGGGGGTTTGGGATATATGGCCAATATACCACGGCTAATGGCTGTATCCAGGCACTCCACGTTGCGTCTTTTCTGCTGTTGTGGTCCTGCAGATATCACGTTGTAGCAGATATCACGTTGTAGCAGATATCACTTTGTAGCAGCTATCACATTGTAGCAGATATCACGTTGTACCAGATATCACATTACATCAGCTATCATGTTGTAGCAGCTATCACGTTGTAGCAGCTATCACGTTGTAGCAGCTATCACGTTGTAGCAGCTATCACGTTGTAGCAGCTATCACGTTGTAGCAGCTATCACGTTGTAGCAGCTATCACGTTGTAGCAGCTATCACGTTGTGTAGCAGCTATCACATTGTAGCAGCTATCACGTTGTAACAGTGTGAAGAACACCCCTGAACATGCCCTGATATGTTTTGTTTGTGCAACGTCTTGTATCGCTCTCACCTACAATATCCTGCTGCTCCTGGCAACGTCTTGTATCGCATCGCTCTCACCTACAATATCCTGCTGCTCCTGGCAACGTCTTGTATCGCTCTCACCTACAATATCCTGCTGCTCCTGGCAACGTCTTGTATCGCTCTCACCTACAATATCCTGCTGCTCCTGGCAACGTCATATGACTGAGTCTCAGTTGAATTCATCCATCCAGGTTTGCACCCCCAGCAGAGCAGCAGCAGGAAGCGCTGAGTGTGTGGAGTGGACCTGCAGCCCAGGCACAGGCAGGACAGACCTTCAAACCCTTTGAGAGGACCGCTCATAAACAGGCCCGCTACGACCTCTACATAGACAAGCTCAAACAGGGAGACCGAGGTACAGAGAACTGCCTTAAACTGACATTTAATAAAGACAAAGTGCTTGACAATGACAATATGGTATTTTTAATGTTTATTATGGCCTATTAAGATAATACAACCACATACTTTTCATGTAGAACACAGAAATGGAGAGCCTTTTAATACTTTCTGTAGAATCAGCTTTTAGGGCATTCCTCTCAAACTTGCATTATCCACTAAGATTCCAATGACGGTTTTATCATCACGAATCTAACCGTGTCCCACCCAACTCTGTGTCCAGATGCCCTGGAGTTGAGCTTGGACCCCACCATGACAGAGTGGGAGAGAGGGAGAGAGAGGGATGAGTTTGTCCGAGCGGCTCTCCTCTACAAGCCCAGCAGCTCCTCTCTGTCCTGTCGCTTCACCAGAGGGAAACATGACGACGCCGTGGAGGCAGACACTGTGGAGGTGACGCGAGATCAGGAGGTAGGGAGCTTCACCATAATGTTGAAGGATTGGGGTGGGGGGGGGATCAGGATGTCTCCCAGAGAATGAGATGTTTTGTTGACAGAGATGAGCAGGGACGTTACGGGTGGAAGCAAGCAGACATGACCGGGCGCCCGGGAGATATCTCTTAGTACAGATCTCAATCACATTATCTTAAAGCCTTACTTCCTCGTTCATCTCTGTTAATAGCTTGGTTTTGCGTCGTAATGTGCCTTGCAATAATTGGTTACAGTAATCAAATTCAACATATTCTACGATAACAGTCAGAGAAAGTATTGGGGGTTTTGAGGGTCAGTTGGACATCACTGCTCACTGTCCACTTGAGCTTACAACAAAACACACACAGGCATATTTCTATATAATAATAATAATAATAATATGCCATTTAGCAGACGCTTTTATCCAAAGCGACTTGCAGTCATGTGTGCATACATTTTTATGTATGGGTGGTCCCGGGGATCGAACCCACTACCCCGGCGTTACGAGGCGCCGTGCTCTACCAGCTGAGCTACGGAGGACGACGCCCCGCGTTAAGAATGCCAAATAATTGTGGTCTATTGCTATATGTCTATCTATGACCCAGCCTTTATGGTCTCATTGTGGTCTATTGCTATATGTCTATCTATGACCCAGCCTTTATGGTCTCATTGTGGTCTATTGCTATATGTCTATCTATGACCCAGCCTTTATGGTCTCATTGTGGTCTATTGCTATATGTCTATCTATGACCCAGCCTTTATGGTCTCATTGTGGCCTATTGCTATATGTCTATCTATGACCCAGCCTTTATGGTCTAACTGTGGTCTATTGCTATATGTCTATCTATGACCCAGCCTTTATGGTCTCATTGTGGTCTATTGCTATATGTCTATCTATGACCCAGCCTTTATGGTCTCATTGTGGCCTATTGCTATATGTCTATCTATGACCCAGCCTTTATGGTCTCATTGTGGCCTATTGCTATATGTCTATCTATGACCCAGCCTTTATGGTCTAACTGTGGTCTATTGCTATATGTCTATCTATGACCCTGCCTTTATGGTCTCATTGTGGTCTATTGCTATATGTCTATCTATGACCCAGCCTTTATGGTCTCATTGTGGTCTATTGCTATATGTCTATCTATGACCCAGCCTTTATGGTCTTATTGTGGTCTATTGCTATATGTCTATCTATGACCCAGCCTTTATGGTCTCATTGTGGTCTATTGCTATATGTCTATCTATGACCCAGCCTTTATGGTCTCATTGTGGTCTATTGCTATATGTCTATCTATGACCCAGCCTTTATGGTCTTATTGTGGTCTATTGCTATATGTCTATCTATGACCCAGCCTTTATGGTCTCATTGTGGTCTATTGCTATATGTCTATCTATGACCCAGCCTTTATGGTCTCATTGTGGTCTATTGCTATATGTCTATCTATGACCCAGCCTTTATGGTCTCATTGTGGTCTATTGCTATATGTCTATCGATGACCCAGCCTTTATGGTCTCATTGTGGTCTATTGCTATATGTCTATCTATGACCCAGCCTTTATGGTCTCATTGTGGTCTATTGCTATATGTCTATCTATGACCCAGCCTTTATGGTCTCATTGTGGTCTATTGCTATATGTCTATCTATGACCCAGCCTTTATGGTCTCATTGTGGTCTATTGCTATATGTCTATCTATGACCCAGCCTTTATGGTCTCATTGTGGCCTATTGCTATATGTCTATCTATGACCCAGCCTTTATGGTCTAACTGTGGTCTATTGCTATATGTCTATCTATGACCCAGCCTTTATGGTCTCATTGTGGTCTATTGCTATATGTCTATCTATGACCCAGCCTTTATGGTCTCATTGTGGCCTATTGCTATATGTCTATCTATGACCCAGCCTTTATGGTCTAACTGTGGTCTATTGCTATATGTCTATCTATGACCCTGCCTTTATGGTCTCATTGTGGTCTATTGCTATATGTCTATCTATGACCCAGCCTTTATGGTCTCATTGTGGTCTATTGCTATATGTCTATCTATGACCCAGCCTTTATGGTCTTATTGTGGTCTATTGCTATATGTCTATCTATGACCCAGCCTTTATGGTCTCATTGTGGTCTATTGCTATATGTCTATCTATGACCCAGCCTTTATGGTCTCATTGTGGTCTATTGCTATATGTCTATCTATGACCCAGCCTTTATGGTCTTATTGTGGTCTATTGCTATATGTCTATCTATGACCCAGCCTTTATGGTCTCATTGTGGTCTATTGCTATTCTATGTCTATTGTAAATCCCTATGACCCAGCCTTCATGTCTAATCCTTTATCATCATGATTGACAGCGGGGGAACCAAACTCTCCCCTATGACCTTTCCAGACTCTTCAATGTGGATGGACACTGTATTCTAGACGGTCGCCTAGCCCGTACCCCCTGAGCAGTTTCGGCTGGGTGGCAGGAGCGTTAGGCCAGTAATCCAAAGGCTGCTTGTTCGAATCCCTGAGCCGACTACATAAAAATAAAAAATAAATGTAATGTGCCCTTGAGCAAGGCACTTAACCCTAATTCCTCCTCTAAGTCGCTCTGGATAAGAGCGTCTGCTAAATGACTAAAATGTAAAATGGGTGCGAGCTATAGGCTCAAAATGCCAACTAGATTATTAGAGCTATTACCATTTTTTATATCTATCTATCTTCAAGTCTTTCAGATCTACACAAGTGCATTTGGGTTACAGGCTATGGATCCAGGATTGGGCATGAGGCTCAGTGGGTTGATACTCTGTACTGCCTTTTTGGTCTTCAGAATGATGTGGATGACAAGCAGGCAGCTGTGAAGATGAAGATGTTTGGGAAACTGACCAGAGACTCGTTCGAATGGCACCCTGACAAACTGCTCTGCAAGAGGTTCAATGTACCTGACCCCTACCCTGGGTACGACACACACACTCTCATACACACACAGGGAATATGCACAAACGACACACAAACACAGAATAGACACACGTACACCCACAGAATAGACATACTGTATACATACAGTACCAGTCAAAAGTTTGGACACACCTACTCATTCAAGGGTTTTTCTTTATTTTGACTTATTTTCTACATTGTAGAATAATAGCGAAGAAATGGAAACTATAAAATAACACATATGGAATCATGTAGTAACCAAAAAAGTGTTCAACAAATCAAAATATATTTTAGATTCTTCAAATAGCCACCCTTTTGCCTTGATGACAGCTTTGCACACTCTTGGTATTCTCTCAACCAGCCATATATGCTGAGCACTTGTTGCCATATATGCTGAGCACTTGTTGGCTGCTTTTCCTTCACTCTGCGGTCCGACTCATCCCAAACCATCTCAATCGGGTTGAGGTTGGGGGATTGTGGAGGCCAGGTCATCTGATGCAGCACTCCATCACTCTCCTTCTTGGTAAAATAGCCCTTACACAGCCTGGAGGTGTGTTGGGTCAGTGTCCTGTTGAATAACAAATGATAGTCCCACTAAGCGCATACCAGATGGGATGGCGTATCGCTGCAGAATGCTGTGGTAGCCATGCTGGTTAAGTGTGGCTACCACACTTAACTGACAGTGTCACCAGCGAAGCACCCCCACACCATAACACCTCCTCCTCCATGCTTTACGGTGGGAACCACACATGCGGAGATCATCTGTTCACCGACTCTGCGTCTTACAAAGACATGGCGGTTGGAACAAAAAATCTGAAATTTGGACTCATCAGACCAAAGGACACATTTCCACCGGTCTAATGTCCATTGCTCGTGTTTCTTGGCCCAAGCAAGTCTCTTCTTCTTATTGGTGTCCTTTAGTAGTGGATTCTTTGCAGCAATTCGACCATGAAGGCCTGATTCACACAGTCTCCTCTGAACAGTTGATGTTGAGATGTGTCTGTGACTTGAACTCTGTGAAGCATTTATTTGGGCTGCAATTTCTGAGGCTGGTAACTCTAATGATCTTATACTCTGCAGCAGAGGTAACTCTGGGTCTTCCTTTCCTGTGGTGGTCCTCATGAGAGCCAGTTTCATCATAGCGCTTGATGGTTTTTGCGACTGCACTTGAAGAAACGTTCAAAGTTCTTGAAATGTTCCGTATTGACTGACCTTCATGTCTTAAAGTAATGATGGACTGTCATTTCTCTTTGCTTATTTGAGCTGTTCTTGCCATAATACGGACTTGGTCTTTTACCAAATAGGGCTATCTTCTGTACACCCCCCCTACCTTGTCACAACACAACTGATTGGCTCAAACACATTTAAGAAGGAAAGAAATTCCACAAATTAACTTTTAACAAGACACACATGTTAATTGAAATGCATTCCAGGTGACTACTTCATGAAACTGGTTGAGAGAATGCCAAGAGTGTGCAAAGCTGTCATCAAGGCAAAGGGTGGCTATTTTGAAGAATCTCAAATATAAAATATATTTTGATTTGTTTAACACTTTTTTTGGTTACTACATGATTCCATATGTGTTATTTCATAGTTTTGATGTCTTCACTATTAAATCTACAATGTAAAAAATAGTAAAAATAATGAAAAACCATGGAATGAGGAGGTGTGTCCAAACCTTTGACTTGTACTGTACACACTTGATCACCATGGAACGAATGGTACTAGGAATACTAATACTCAATGGATACTGCTTGTGTGTCATGGCATTGGGCTCTAACTGTTGTTGTTGTTGTTTTTCTTTCCAGGTCAGGGTTCGTGGGAATGCCCAAAGTGAAGAGAGACAAGTTCTCTGTGTTTAACTTCCTGACTGTATCAGAGAGTCCAACAGCTAGTGCTTCCCCCGCTCCACAAGGTAACAAACAATCAGTTCCACTTCATCCAGACACAGATATCAGAGCCTCTGCCAACCCAGTTCATTTCATCTGATTTTAAAGTGACTTTCGAAGGCTTCTGTTTTATCCTATTGTGTGGATGAGTGAAGCTTGTGCTCTTTAAATGACATGATCAGTAAAAGGATCTGCTGTTTCACGCTCTGCCTTTACCTCTCGAAGGCTGATTTTAAAGTCATTATCATTCATTGGCACTTCAGTTCTTTCTGAATAGAAAGCATGTGGTCAGGAAGTAGTTATTTGACTGGCTTAGGTTTGAAGGGTTGAAAAAAAATACACAGAGCTCTTATTCCATTGGTCTTCAGAGTCGTAGTGAAGACACCACATGACATCACACACTGCTTAGTAAACCTAGCCCTGAGTCTCTCCGTCTCTCTCTGTGTAGCTGTGAAGCCCTCTGAGCCAGGGAAGAGGTCCAGGTGGGATGTGTCTGGCCAGGCTGGGGCTTTGGAGAAGGAGAGGAAGGAGAAGGATCCTCTCAGTGAGTTCCTCAGTGTGGCTCGAATTGAAGCCTCTGGATCAGGAACAGACACCTCTACTACTGATGGACCTACAACTGATCCTACTGTAGAGGTACTGGTAGTATCCTACTACACTACATACATCACTGATCCTACTGTAGAGGTACTGGTAGAATCCTACTACACTACATACATCACTGATCCTACTGAAGAGGTACTGGTAGAATCCTACTACATACATCACTGATCCTACTGTAGAGGTACTGGTAGAATCCTACTACACTACATACATCACTGATCCTACTGTAGAGGTACTGGTAGAATCCTACTACACTACATACATCACTGATCCTACTGTATAGGTACTGGTAGAATCCTACTACACTACATACATCACTGATCCTACTGTAGAGGTACTGTTAGAATCCTACTACACTACATACATCACTGATCCTACTGTAGAGGTACTGGTAGAATCCTACTAAACTACATACATCACTGATCCTAAGAGGTTTGACAGACGTAACAGTCCACTGTAATACTAAGAGGTTTGGCAGACGTAACAGTCCACTGTAATACTAAGAGGTTTGACAGACGTAACAGTCCACTGTAATACTAAGAGGTTTGACAGACGTAACAGTCCACTGATCCTAAGAGGTTTGACAGACGTAACAGTCCACTGTAATACTAAGAGGTTTGACAGACGTAACAGTCCACTGTAATACTAAGAGGTTTGACAGACGTAACAGTCCACTGTAATACTAAGAGGTTTGACAGACGTAACAGTCCACTGTAATACTAAGAGGTTTGACAGACGTAACAGTCCACTGTAATACTAAGAGGTTTGACAGACGTAACAGTCCACTGTAATACTAAGAGGTTTGACAGACGTAACAGTCCACTGTAATACTAAGAGGTTTGACAGACGTAACAGTCCACTGATCCTAAGAGGTTTGACAGACGTAACAGTCCACTGATCCTAAGAGGTTTGACAGACGTAACAGTCCACTGTAATACTAAGAGGTTTGACAGACGTAACAGTCCACTGATCCTAAGAGGTTTGACAGACGTAACAGTCCACTGTAATACTAAGAGGTTTGACAGACGTAACAGTCCACTGTAATACTAAGAGGTTTGGCAGACGTAACAGTCCACTGTAATACTAAGAGGTTTGACAGACGTAACAGTCCACTGTAATACTAAGAGGTTTGACAGACGTAACAGTCCACTGATCCTAAGAGGTTTGACAGACGTAACAGTCCACTGTAATACTAAGAGGTTTGACAGACGTAACAGTCCACTGTA
Source organism: Coregonus ussuriensis (assembly GCA_031479575.1). Taxonomy (NCBI): domain Eukaryota; kingdom Metazoa; phylum Chordata; class Actinopteri; order Salmoniformes; family Salmonidae; genus Coregonus; species Coregonus ussuriensis. The sequence goes on along the minus strand of CM062504.1, from coordinate 2,111,893 downwards.
ATACTAAGAGGTTTGACAGACGTAACAGTCCACTGTAATACTAAGAGGTTTGACAGACGTAACAGTCCACTGTAATACTAAGAGGTTTGACAGACGTAACAGTCCACTGTAATACTAAGAGGTTTGACAGACGTAACAGTCCACTGTAATACTAAGAGGTTTGACAGACGTAACAGTCCACTGATCCTAAGAGGTTTGACAGACGTAACAGTCCACTGTAATACTAAGAGGTTTGACAGACGTAACAGTCCACTGATCCTAAGAGGTTTGACAGACGTAACAGTCCACTGTAATACTAAGAGGTTTGACAGACGTAACAGTCCACTGTAATACTAAGAGGTTTGGCAGACGTAACAGTCCACTGTAATACTAAGAGGTTTGACAGACGTAACAGTCCACTGTAATACTAAGAGGTTTGACAGACGTAACAGTCCACTGATCCTAAGAGGTTTGACAGACGTAACAGTCCACTGTAATACTAAGAGGTTTGACAGACGTAACAGTCCACTGTAATACTAAGAGGTTTGACAGACGTAACAGTCCACTGTAATACTAAGAGGTTTGACAGACGTAACAGTCCACTGTAATACTAAGAGGTTTGACAGACGTAACAGTCCACTGTAATACTAAGAGGTTTGACAGACGTAACAGTCCACTGTAATACTAAGAGGTTTGACAGACGTAACAGTCCACTGATCCTAAGAGGTTTGACAGACGTAACAGTCCACTGTAATACTAAGAGGTTTGACAGACGTAACAGTCCACTGATCCTAAGAGGTTTGACAGACGTAACAGTCCACTGTAATACTAAGAGGTTTGACAGACGTAACAGTCCACTGTAATACTAAGAGGTTTGACAGACGTAACAGTCCACTGTAATACTAAGAGGTTTGGCAGATGTAAGAGATGGATGTTTTGTAAATGACATGTTGTTTATCAATGATCTTTCTGACTGAGCAGCCAGACACTGAGAAGGAGGAGGAGGAAGAGGAGAGCAGGCCACCCATGGATCTGTTCAAGGCCATCTTCGCCAGTTCATCAGACGAGAAGTCTTCCTCTTCTTCTGAAGGAGAGAGTGAGGAGGAGGAGGAGGAAGGTGTTCGGAGCAAGGCTGGGACTGGGCCTCAGATATCTAACCAGTTCAATGTCAACACAAGCCCACCTGCTCCACCTGTGTCTGTATCAGCTACACCCAGCCAGCACACAGGTAAGAACACCGGTCCTTCTGTTCCTATAGCCAATATAGATGGGTAGTTTAACAATGGCTGTTTGGGTAGATAGGAGAACGATGAAAGGCCTCGAGGACAGTGGACAAAATGGACGTGGTTTTAACTCTCTGTTTTTCTTTTTTAGACGTTATGTTCAAAATGCCCAGTGGTCCTGCTGCTGCCCCGCCCCCTCAGGACCAGGAAATGGAAGAGGAGGAGTTTGGACCTCGACTGCCCCCCCCTTCCTCTACATTGAGTGAGTCCCTTACCAGTAACGCGATCAAATCTTGTATTTGCCCGGCCCGGTTGAACAGACATTCATGATTCCTTAACATCCATTCAATTCTTGTCGTTCGCATAAAAGCTATTCAAACCGGTCTGTCGCAGCCCATCTTGAGATGTTTATGTAGATGATTTGGAATCTCTCCGTCTCTGCTTGTCTATTCAGCAGCAGAGAGCCGTCCGGCCCCAACTCCCTCTGCTAAGAACGACAAACACAAGAAGAAGTGTAAGGAGAAGTACAAAGCCAAGAAACACGGCAAACACAAGAAGGACAAAAAGGTACGGCCGGGGGAAACAAATGAACCCAGGAAAAATTTACTACGATGTCTTGTCTGTCTGTCTCTCTCTGACATGCTGCTCTATGACTGGCAAAGTGAGTTATTCAAGAGTATCTCCATTGCACCAAACATGTTTGGTCTTTGTTTTGGTGGAGGTGCCAGAAACGCCATTCACTGTCTGTCAATATGACCTCTTGACTCTCCCTCTCTGCCGTTGTTGTTGTTGTTGTTGTTGATAACAGCAGAAGAAGAAGCACAAGAGGCACAAGCACAAAAGCAAGCAGAAGAAGAGCGGTAGGAAGGAGGAGTCATCAGACAGCAGCTCAGAGGGGAGTGACGGGAACAGCCAGGAGGAGGGAGGTGGCGTATCAACAGAAGAGCTGCTCAGAAGGTCAGAGGGCATGGTCCTTGTTTCAATCAGCTGATGTAGACAAACACATGACATTTCAGGAGGGGTTGAAAAACTCTTGTAATAATACAGACCCTGCATAGTCCTGCTCTAACACATACCTTTATTATTGTCTCACAATGTTTTGATCTGAATGGCTTTTTAAGGTGCTTTTTAATGACATTAATTGTAGTCCTCTGTAGCTCAGCTGGTAGAGCACGGCGCTTGTAACGCCAGGGTAGTGGGTTCGATCCCCGGGACCACCCATACACAAAAAAATATATGCACGCATGACTGTAAGTCGCTTTGGATAAAAGCGTCTGCTAAATGGCATATTATTATAATATTATTATAGTCCAAAACAGTTATAACCGGGTACAAAACGGTTATAATCAGGTACAAAATAATTATAACCAGGCCAAAAACTGTTATAACCAGGCCAAAAACAATTGACCCATGTCATTAAAACATATTGTATTATTATGACCGTGTCATTACACTAATGATATTAATTGATCCTTCCTCTCCCATCTCACCAGGTTGAAGAGCATCCGTGGGAAGAATCTGCGGTGAATCTGTGATCCGACAGACAGCGGGATCCACCATGTCCTCTATGAGGACAGATACCGGAGACTGGAGTCAGGGATCATTCTGTATGGCATTTAGGAATTCCAATAGCCCTGTACCTATGGTGATGAAAGAGGGTCTTACTCTAAATAGTAAATCTCATGAGATGTGAGTTTTTGCTGATCAATGTCTTGGGCTGATATGTTGAGATATCATGAATTGTTGCCATCCTCTGTCAATCAATAAAAAGTAGATTTTTTTGTTGTTGTAATCTGTCTCTGCATTATAATCATGACAGTCCAGATTGTCTGTGATGTGCCAAGTCTGCTGACAGGGCTTTGGATCTGTTATGATCCCATAATGTATCTTTGCATGGATAAAAAGTTGAGCTATATACAGTGCATTCAGAAAGTATTCAGACCCCTTGACTTTTTCCACATTTTGTTACGTTACAGCCTTATTCTAAAATTGATTAAATGATTTTTTTCCCTCATCAATCTACACACAATACCCCATAATGACAAAGTGAAAACAGGTTTTTAGACATTTCTGCAAATGTATTAAAAATAAAGAAATACCTTATTTACAGAAGTATTCAGACCCTTTGCTATGAGACTTGAAATTGAGCTCAGGCGCATCCTGTTTCCATTGATCATCCTTGAGATGATTGTACAACTTGATTGGAGTCCACCTGTGGTAAATTCAATTGATTGGACATGATTTGGAAAGGCACGCACCTGTCTATATAAGATCCCACAGTTGACAGTGCATGTCAGAGCAAACACCAAGCCATGAGGTCGAAGGAATTGTCTGTAGAGCTCCGAGACAGGATTGTGTCGAGGCACAGATTTGGGGAAGGGTACCAAAAACATTTCTGCAGCATTGAAGGTCCCCAAGAACACAGTGGCCTCCATCATTCTTAAATGAAGAAGTTTGGAACCACCAAGACTCTTCCTAGAGCTGGCCGGCCGGCCAAACTGAGCAATCGATGGTCACTCTGACAGAGCTCCAGAGTTCCTCTGTGGAGATGGCAGAACCTCCAGAAGGACAACCATCTCTGCAGCACTCCACCAATCAGGCCTTTATGGTAGAGTGGCCAGACGGAAGTCACTCCTCAGTAAAAGGCACATGACAGCCCGCTTGGAGTTTGCCAAAAGGCACCTAAAGGACTCTGACCATGAGAAACAAGATTCTCTGGTCTGATGAAACCAAGATTGAACTCTTTGGCCTGAATGCCAAGCGTCACGTCTGGAGGAAACCTGGCATTATCCCTACGGTGAAGCATGGTGGTGGCAGCATCATGCTGTGGGGATGTGTTTCAGTGGCAGGGACTGAGAGACTAGTCAGGATCGAGGGAAAAATTTACAGAGCAAAGTACAGAGAGATCCTTGATGAAAACCTGCTCCAGAGCGCTCAGGACCTCAGACTGGGGCGAAAGTTCACCTTCCAACAGGAAAACGACCCTAAGCACACAGCCAAGACAACGCAGGAGTGGCTTCGGGACAAGTCTCTGAATGTCCTTGAGTGGCCCAGCCAGAGCCCAGACTTGAACCCGATCTAACATCTCTGGAGAGACCTGAAAATAGCTGTGCAGTGACGCTCCCCATCCAACCTGACAGCGCTTGAGAGGATCTGCAGAGAAGAATGGGAGAAACTCCCCAAATACAGGTGTGCCAAGCTTGTAGCGTCATACCCAAGAAGACTCGAGGCTGTAATCGCTGCCAAAGGTGCTTCAACAAAGTACTGAGTATAAAGGGTCTGAATACTTATGTAAAATGTTATATTTTCGTTCTATTTTTAATACATTTGCAAAAATTTCAAAAAAACAGTATTTTCTTTGTCATTATGGTGTATTCTGTGTATATTGATATTTGAGATTCTTCAAATAGCCATCCTTTGCCTTGGTGACAGCTTTGCACACTCTTGGCATTCTCTCAACCAGCTTCATGAGGTAATCACCTGGAATGCATTTCAATTAACAGGTGTGCCTTCTTAAAAGTTAATTTGTGGGATTTTTTTCCTTCTTAATGCATTTGAGCCAATCAGTTGTGTTGTGACAAGTTAGGGGGGCTATACAGAAGATTTATTTGGTAAAAGACCAAAATCAAATCCAATTTTATTTGTCACGTACACGTGTTTAGCAGATGTTATTGTGGGCGTAGCGAAATTATTGTGTTTCCAGCGCCGACAGTGCAGTAATATCTAACAAGTAATATCTAGAAAATTCACAACATATACCCAATACACACAAATCTAAGTAAGGAATGAATTAAAAATACATATATGGATGAGACTAAGATACAGTAGAATAGTATAGAAGACAGTATATACATATGAGATGAGTAATGCAAGATATGTAACGTGTTCCATTTCTTAAAGTGTCCAGTGATTTCTAGTCTATGTCTATAGGCAGCAGCCTCTAATGTGCTAGTGATGGCTGTTTAACAGTCTGATGGCCTTGAGATAGAAGCTGTTTTTCAGTCTCTCGGTCCCAGCTTTGATGCACTTGTACTGACCTCGCCTTCTGGATGATAGCGGGGTGAACAGGCAGTGGCTCGGGTGGTTGACGTCCTTGATTATCTTTTTGGCCTTCCTGTGACTTTGGGTGCTGTAGGTGTCCTGAAGGGCGGGTAGTTTGTGCCTGGTAATACGTTCGGCAGACCGCACCACTCTCTGGAGAACCTTGCGGTTAAGGGCGGTTGCAGTTGTGGTGATACAGCCCGACAGGATGCTCTCAATTGTGCATCTGTAAAAGTTTGTGAGGGTTTTAGGTGCCAAGCCAAATTTCTTCAGCCTCCTGAGGTTGAAGAGGCCATACTATGGAAAGAACAGCTCCAATAAGCAAAGAGAAACAACAGTCCATCATTACTTTAACACATGAAGGTCAGTCAATATGGAACATTTCAAGAACTTTGAAAATTTCTTCAAATGCAGTCGCAAAAACCATCAAGCGCTATGATGAAACTGGCTCTCATGAGGACCGCCACAGGAATGTTCCAACCGCCGTGTCTTTGTGAGATGCGGTGTGGGTGAACGGATTTCCCACCGTAAAGCATGGAGGAGGAGGTGTGGAGGTGCTTTGCTGGTGACACTGTGATTTATTTAGAATTCAAGGCACACTTAACCAGCATGGCTACCACAGCATTCTGCAGTGATATGCCATCTGGTTTGGGCTTAGTGGGACTATCATTTGTTTTTCAACAGGACAATGACCCAACACATCTCCAGGCTTTGTAAGGGCTATTTTACCAAGAAGGAGAGTGATGGAGTGCTGCATCAGATGACCTGGCCTCCACAATCCCCCGACCTCAACCCAATTGAGATGGTTTGGGATGAGTCGGACCACAGAGTGAAGGAAAAGCAGCCAACAAGTGCTCAGCATATGTGGGAACTCCTTCAAGACTGTTGGAAAAGCATTCCAGGGGAAGCTGGTTGAGAGAATGCCAAGAGTGTGCAAAGCTGTCATCAAGGCAAAGGGTGGCTATTTGAAGAATCTCAAATCTCAAATATATTTTGATTTGTTTAACACTTTGTTGGTTACTACATGATTCCATGTGTGTTATTTCATAGTTTTGATGTCTTCACTATTATTCTACAAAGTAGAACATAGTAAAAAATAAAGAAAAACCCTGCAATGAGTAGGTGTGTCCAAACTTTTAACTGGTACGGTATGCTTTTTTCTTACTTTAAAATGACAATGAAAATCTTTTAATTACAAAGAAACTCTTCCCTGTCAGTGTGTGTGTAGCCTGCACATTTCACACTGCAGTTCATCTCAGTCACACCAAACTCAGATGCATCACCGTTGCTATGGGAACGCACTGAACGGCAGAGCTAACTTTGGACAACATTGGTTACTCTGACCGGCTAGCTACTTTAGCGAGAAAAAAAAAACATTGAAATTCCTGAACAATAGAGAAACACATTTCGTTTCCTGGGTGGGAAAAAATGACGAGGAGAAATATCGACCCTTTGTCACTTGATGAGACCATTGATGAGGAGAAGGAGGAGAACGATGTGGAGAAGATGAGTGTCTCGGTGTGGGAGCATCAGGCCCTTGCCCAGGTATCAGTTAGCTAGCTAGCTAGAAAGGGAATGAGTTGAATATAGTGTTCATGTTGATAGCTCATTCTAGAGCAGTTAGCTAGCTGGCTAGAAAGGGAATGAGTTGAATATAGTGTTCATGTTGATAGCTCATTCTAGAGCAGTTAGCTAGCTGGCTAGAAAGGGAATGAGTTGAATATAGTGTTCATGTTGATAACTCATTCTAGAGCAGTTAGCTAGCTGGCTAGAAAGGGAATGAGTTGAATATAGTGTTCATGTTGATAGCTCATTCTAGAGCAGTTAGCTAGCTGGCTAGAAAGGGAATGAGTTGAATATAGTGTTCATGTTGATAACTCATTCTAGAGCAGTTAGCTAGCTGGCTAGAAAGGGAATGAGTTGAATATAGTGTTCATGTTGATAACTCAATTCTAGAGCAGTTAGCTAGCTGGCTAGAAAGGGAATGAGTTGAATATAGTGTTCATGTTGATAACTCAATTCTAGAGCAGTTAGCTAGCTAGGTTTATGTGCTGTAATAGTGTGCAGCTACTTCCATGTGAACCGTTTTAAAACTACAAACTTCAATGAATGATTGGTAAACTAATAGTTAACGTTAGCAAGGCAAGCTAACAGCTAGCCACATATACATAATTGATTGCATTGCACCTGTGTCATAACCCTGACAATAACATGAATGATGGCTCTTATCTAGAGCCACTTACAAATTGGTGAATCCACCTTATGATAGCCAGTGGGACTACTTTTATACTATCCCAGGTATTCTTGTCCTTTTGCTTGTCTTGACAATGAGTTGGCAAAAGCACAAACAGATCTGGGAGCAGGCTAGGAAACACTGCATGAAAAGCCTGCCTGCTATAAATCTGGCAGGTGGCCAAACATATAAATTATGACAAAGACATCTCAACAGATGGGTCATTCATTGAGGTGCCATTTTAGAACCGAAAGACCAGACCCCGGCTATGGTATTAAATTATGGGCATTCACATTATCATTACTGCAATGCTTTAGTCGTGTTCAAAACATATTGAAGTGACTTTGTTGAGCTTCACATTTTACATTTACATTTTAGTCATTTTAGCAGACGCTCTTATCCAGAGCGACTTGCAGTTAGTGAGTGTATACATTTTCATACTTTTAAATACTTTCGGATGATTTGGACATGATGCGCGAAAGATGCTAATATCAGTCCCATGACTTGAAAGGGATTTGTGCCAAAAATGCTAAAACGTTAGCATGTGAAACAGTGCCAGGGAAACATAATTTAGCCCACATATTATTACTATGTGTAATGAAGATGTGAGATGGGGCTTGATTCCCCATGCCTCTTCAGATCCCCATCATGGTGTAATGAAGATGTGAGATGGGGCTTGATTCCCCATGCCTCTTCAGATCCCCATCATGGGTGTAATGAAGATGTGAGATGGGGCTTGATTCCCCATGCCTCTTCAGATCCCCATCATGGTGTAATGAAGATGTGAGATGGGGCTTGATTACCCATGCCTCTTCAGATCCCCATCATGGTGTAATGAAGATGTGAGATGGGGCTTGATTCCCCATGCCTCTTCAGTTCCCCATCATGGTGTAATGAAGATGTGAGATGGGGCTTGATTCCCCATGCCTCTTCAGATCCCCATCATGGTGTAATGAAGATGTGAGATGGGGCTTGATTCCCCATGCCTCTTCAGATCCCCATCATGGTGTAATGAAGATGTGAGATGGGGCTTGATTCCCCATGCCTCTTCAGATCCCCATCATGGTGTAATGAAGATGTGAGATGGGGCTTGATTCCCCATGCCTCTTCAGATCCCCTTCATGGTGTAATGAAGATGTGAGATGGGGCTTGATTACCCATGCCTCTTCAGATCCCCATCATGGTGTAATGAAGATGTGAGATGGGGCTTGATTCCCCATGCCTCTTCAGATCCCCTTCATGGTGTAATGAAGATGTGAGATGGGGCTTGATTACCCATGCCTCTTCAGATCCCCATCATGGTGTAATGATGATGTGAGATGGGGCTTGATTCCCCATGCCTCTTCAGAACCCCATCATGGTGTAATGAAGATGTGAGATGGGGCTTGATTCCCCATGCCTCTTCAGAACCCCATCATGGTGTAATGAAGATGTGAGATGGGGCTTGATTCCCCATGCCTCTTCAGAACCCCATCATGGTGTAATGAAGATGTGAGATGGGGCTTGATTCCCCATGCCTCTTCAGATCCCCATCATGGTGTAATGAAGATGTGAGATGGGGCTTGATTCCCCATGCCTCTTCAGATCCCCATCATGGTGTAATGAAGATGTGAGATGGGGCTTGATTCCCCATGCCTCTTCAGATCCCCATCATGGTGTAATGAAGATGTGAGATGGGGCTTGATTCCCCATGCCTCTTCAGATCCCCATCATGGTGTAATGAAGATGTGAGATGGGGCTTGATTCCCCATGCCTCTTCAGAACCCCGTCATGGTGTAATGAAGATGTGAGATGGGGCTTGATTCCCCATGCCTCTTCAGATCCCCGTCATGGTGTAATGAAGATGTGAGATGGGGCTTGATTCCCCATGCCTCTTCAGATCCCCATCATGGTGTAATGAAGATGTGAGATGGGGCTTGATTCCCCATGCCTCTTCAGATCCCCATCATGGTGTAATGAAGATGTGAGATGGGGCTTGATTCCCCATGCCTCTTCAGATCCCCATCATGGTGTAATGAAGATGTGAGATGGGGCTTGATTCCCCATGCCTCTTCAGATCCCCGTCATGGTGTAATGAAGATGTGAGATGGGGCTTGATTCCCCATGCCTCTTCAGATCCCCGTCATGGTGTAATGAAGATGTGAGATGGGGCTTGATTCCCCATGCCTCTTCAGATCCCCGTCATGGTGTAATGAAGATGTGAGATGGGGCTTGATTCCCCATGCCTCTTCAGATCCCCGTCATGGTGTAATGAAGATGTGAGATGGGGCTTGATTCCCCATGCCTCTTCAGAACCCCGTCATGGTGTAATGAAGATGTGAGATGGGGCTTGATTCCCCATGCCTCTTCAGAACCCCGTCATGGTGTAATGAAGATGTGAGATGGGGCTTGATTCCCCATGCCTCTTCAGATCCCCGTCATGGTGTAATGAAGATGTGAGATGGGGCTTGATTCCCCATGCCTCTTCAGATCCCCGTCATGGTGTAATGAAGACGTGAGATGGGGCTTGATTCCCCATGCCTCTTCAGATCCCCGTCATGGTGTAATGAAGACGTGAGATGGGGCTTGATTCCCCATGCCTCTTCAGGACCCCGTCATGGTGTAATGAAGACGTGAGATGGGGCTTGATTCCCCATGCCTCTTCAGAACCCCATCATGGTGTAATGAAGATGTGAGATGGGGCTTGATTCCCCATGCCTCTTCAGAACCCCATCATGGTGTAATGAAGATGTGAGATGGGGCTTGATTCCCCATGCCTCTTCAGAACCCCATCATGGTGTAATGAAGATGTGAGATGGGGCTTGATTCCCCATGCCTCTTCAGATCCCCATCATGGTGTAATGAAGATGTGAGATGGGGCTTGATTCCCCATGCCTCTTCAGATCCCCATCATGGTGTAATGAAGATGTGAGATGGGGCTTGATTCCCCATGCCTCTTCAGATCCCCATCATGGTGTAATGAAGATGTGAGATGGGGCTTGATTCCCCATGCCTCTTCAGATCCCCATCATGGTGTAATGAAGATGTGAGATGGGGCTTGATTCCCCATGCCTCTTCAGATCCCCATCATGGTGTAATGAAGATGTGAGATCGGGCTTGATTCCCCATGCCTCTTCAGATCCCCATCATGGTGTAATGAAGATGTGAGATGGGGCTTGATTCCCCATGCCTCTTCAGATCCCCATCATGGTGTAATGAAGATGTGAGATGGGGCTTGATTCCCCATGCCTCTTCAGAACCCCATCATGGTGTAATGAAGATGTGAGATGGGGCTTGATTCCCCATGCCTTTTCAGAACCCCATCATGGTGTAATGAAGATGTGAGATGGGGCTTGATTCCCCATGCCTCTTCAGATCCCCATCATGGTGTAATGAAGATGTGAGATGGGGCTTGATTCCCCATGCCTCTTCAGATCCCCATCATGGTGTAATGAAGATGTGAGATGGGGCTTGATTCCCCATGCCTCTTCAGATCCCCGTCATGGTGTAATGAAGATGTGATGGGGCTTGATTCCCCTTGCCTCTTCAGATCCCCATCATGGTGTAATGAAGATGTGAGATGGGGCTTGATTCCCCATGCCTCTTCAGAACCCCATCATGGTGTAATGAAGATGTGAGATGGGGCTTGATTCCCCATGCCTCTTCAGATCCCCATCATGGTGTAATGAAGATGTGAGATGGGGCTTGATTCCCCATGCCTCTTCAGATCCCCATCATGGTGTAATGAAGATGTGAGATGGGGCTTGATTCCCCATGCCTCTTCAGATCCCCATCATGGTGTAATGAAGATGTGAGATGGGGCTTGATTCCCCATGCCTCTTCAGATCCCCATCATGGTGTAATGAAGATGTGAGATGGGGCTTGATTCCCCATGCCTCTTCAGATCCCCATCATGGTGTAATGAAGATGTGAGATGGGGCTTGATTCCCCATGCCTCTTCAGAACCCCATCATGGTGTAATGAAGATGTGAGATGGGGCTTGATTCCCCATGCCTTTTCAGAACCCCATCATGGTGTAATGAAGATGTGAGATGGGGCTTGATTCCCCATGCCTCTTCAGATCCCCATCATGGTGTAATGAAGATGTGAGATGGGGCTTGATTCCCCATGCCTCTTCAGAACCCCATCATGGTGTAATGAAGATGTGAGATGGGGCTTGATTCCCCATGCCTCTTCAGAATCCCATCATGGTGTAATGAAGATGTGAGATGGGGCTTGATTCCCCATGCCTCTTCAGAACCCCATCATGGTGTAATGAAGATGTGAGATGGGGCTTGATTCCCCATGCCTCTTCAGATCCCCATCATGGTGTAATGAAGATGTGAGATGGGGCTTGATTCCCCATGCCTCTTCAGATCCCCATCATGGTGTAATGAAGATGTGAGATGGGGCTTGATTCCCCATGCCTCTTCAGAACCCCATCATGGTGTAATGAAGATGTGAGATGGGGCTTGATTCCCCATGCCTCTTCAGAACCCCATCATGGTGTAATGAAGATGTGAGATGGGGCTTGATTCCCCATGCCTTTTCAGAACCCCATCATGGTGTAATGAAGATGTGAGATGGGGCTTGATTCCCCATGCCTCTTCAGATCCCCATCTTGGTGTAATGAAGATGTGAGATGGGGCTTGATTCCCCATGCCTCTTCAGATCCCCATCATGGTGTAATGAAGATGTGAGATGGGGCTTGATTCCCCATGCCTCTTCAGAATCCCATCATGGTGTAATGAAGATGTGAGATGGGGCTTGATTCCCCATGCCTCTTCAGAACCCCGTCATGGTGTAATGAAGATGTGAGATGGGGCTTGATTCCCCATGCCTCTTCAGATCCCCGTCATGGTGTAATGAAGATGTGAGATGGGGCTTGATTCCCCATGCCTCTTCAGATCCCCGTCATGGTGTAATGAAGATGTGAGATGGGGCTTGATTCCCCATGCCTCTTCAGATCCCCGTCATGGTGTAATGAAGATGTGAGATGGGGCTTGATTCCCCATGCCTCTTCAGATCCCCGTCATGGTGTAATGAAGATGTGAGATGGGGCTTGATTCCCCATGCCTCTTCAGAACCCCATCATGGTGTAATGAAGATGTGAGATGGGGCTTGATTCCCCATGCCTCTTCAGATCCCCATCATGGTGTAATGAAGATGTGAGATGGGGCTTGATTCCCCATGCCTCTTCAGATCCCCATCATGGTGTAATGAAGATGTGAGATGGGGCTTGATTCCCCATGCCTCTTCAGAACCCCATCATGGTGTAATGAAGATGTGAGATGGGGCTTGATTCCCCATGCCTTTTCAGAACCCCATCATGGTGTAATGAAGATGTGAGATGGGGCTTGATTCCCCATGCCTCTTCAGAACCCCATCATGGTGTAATGAAGATGTGAGATGGGGCTTGATTCCCCATGCCTCTTCAGATCCCCATCATGGTGTAATGAAGATGTGAGATGGGGCTTGATTCCCCATGCCTCTTCAGAACCCCATCATGGTGTAATGAAGATGTGAGATGGGGCTTGATTCCCCATGCCTCTTCAGAACCCCGTCATGGTGTAATGAAGATGTGAGATGGGGCTTGATTCCCCATGCCTCTTCAGATCCCCGTCAAGGTGCTGAGGGGTCACACAGACGCCATCACCAGCTGTCACTTCTGCTTTGACGACACCAAAGTCCTGACCAGCTCCCACGACAAGACGGCCGCACTATGGGTAGGCCTATACCTCACAGGCCTATGAAACACTAGGGCTGTGTCTCAAATGGCACACTATTCTCTATATAGTGCGCTACTTTTGGCCAAAAGTAGTGCACTGTGCAGGGAATTAGGTAGCCATTTGAGACGCGGGTGTGTTAATTAATTAATACAGGCATACACATCTCAAGGCAATTATAAGGCCTATTATTAAAGCTATTTCAGTTTCCATCTGTGTGACGTGTCACTCACCTATCCATCTCAGTGTTTATGAAGATTGCCTTTCACTAGTGAACGTGGATGCCTATCTTACCTATAATAAAATATTCATGTTGAAAGCTTATTGTGCCATCTGGCCTATAGCTATTAACCTGAAGTAAACTACTGGTCAAAAGTTTTAGAACACCTACTCCTTCAAGGGTTTTTCTTTATTTTTACTATGTTCTACTTTGTTGAATAATAGTGAAGACATCAAAAATATGAAATAACACATATGGAATCATGTAGTCACCAGAAAACTGTTAAACAAATCAAAATATGTTTCATATTTGACATTCTTCAAATAGCCACCCTTTGCCTTGATGACAGCTTTGCACACCCTTGGTATTCTCTCAACCAGCTTCACCTGGAATGCTTTTCCAACAGTCTTGAAGGAGTTCCCACATATGCTGAGCACTTGTTGGCTGCTTTTCCTTCACTCTCTGCGGTCTGACTCATCCCAAACCATCTCAATTGGGTTGAGGTCTGGTGATTGTGGAGGCCAGGTCAACTGATGTAGCACTCCACCACTCTCCTTCTTGGTAAAATAGCCCTTACACAGCCTAGAGATGTTTTGGGTCATTGTTCTGTTGAAAAACAAATTATAGTCTCACTAAGCCCAAACCAGATGGGATGGTGTATCGCTGCAGAATGCTCTGGTAGCCATGCTGGTTAAGTGTGCCTTGAATTCTAAATAAATCACAGACAGCGTCACCAGCAAAGCACCCCCACACCATAACACCTCCTCTTCCATGCTTTACGGTGGGAAATACACATGCGGAGATCATCCATTCACCCACACGCATCTCACAAAGGCATTACAGTTGGAACCAAAAATCTCCAATTTGGATTCCAGACAAAAGGACACATTTCCACCGGTCTAATATCCATTGCTCGTGTTTCTTGGTCCAAGCAAGTCTCTTCTTCTCATTGGTGTCCTTTAGTAGTGGATTCTTTGCAGCAATTCGACTATGAAGGCCTGATTCACACAGTCTCCTCTGAACAGTTGATGTTGAGATGTGTCTGTGACTTGAACTCTGTGAAGCATTTATTTGGGATGCAATTTCTGAGGCTGGTAACTCTAATGAACTTATCCTCTGCAGCAGAGGTAACTCTGGGTCTTCCATTCCTGTGGCGGTCCTCATGAGAGCCAGTTTCTTTATCAGCACTTGATGGTTTTTGCGACTGCACTTGAAGAAACGTTCAAAGTTCTTGAAATGTTCCGTATTGACTGACCTTCTTGTCTTAAAGTAATGATGGACTGTCGTTTCTCTTTGCTTATTTGAGCTGTTCTTGCCATAATATGGACTTCATAATATGGATCTTCTGAATACCCCCCTACCTTGTCACAACACAACTGATTGGCTCAAACACATTAAGAAGGAAATACATTCCACAAATGAACTTTTAAATAAATAAAATAAAATGTTATTTGTCACATACTGTCACGCCCTGGCTCTGGGGACTCTTAAATGTTGAGCCAGGGTGTGGATTTGCTTTGTTTAGTTTTTCTATGTTGTTGTTCTAGATCGTTTAGATCTATGTTGGTCAGGGTGGTTCCCAATCAGAGGCAGCTGTAGCTCGTTGTCTCTGATTGGGGACCATACTTAGGCAGCCTGTTTTCACTAGTCATTGTGGGATCTTGTTCCGTAAGGTTTGTTTTGGTGTTGTAACCTCAGGACTTCACGTATCGTTTGGTTTGTTGTTTTTGTTCGTGTTGTGTACTTAAATAAAATGTACGCATATCACGCTGCGCCTTGGTCCGTGTCTTCATCAGTCAACGATCGTGACACATACACGTGTTTAGCAGATGTTATAGCGGGTGTAGCGAAATGCTTGTGCTTCCAGCTCCGACAGTGCAGTAATATCTAACAAGTAATATCTAACAATTTCACAACATATACCTAATACACACAAAACTAGTAAGGAATGGAATTTAAGAAAATATACATATATGGACAAGCAATGACAGAGCGGCATGGACTAAGATACAGTAGAATATTATAGAATAGAATGCAGTATATACATATGAGATGAGTAGTGCAAGATATGGAAACATTATTAAAGTGACTAGTGTTCCATTTCTTAAAGTGGCCAGTGATTTCAATAGGCAGCAGCAGCCTCTAATGTGCTAGTGATGGCTATTTAACAGTCTGATGGCCTTGAGATAGAAGCTGTTTTTCATTCTCTCGGTCCCAGCTTTGATGCACCTGTACTGACCTCGCCTTCTTGATGATAGCGGGGTGAACAGGCAGTGGCTCGGGTGGTTGATGTCCTTGATGATCTTTTTGGCCTTCCTGTGACATCGGGTGCTGTAGGTGTCCTGGAGGGCGGGTAGTTTGCCCCGATAATGCGTTGGGCAGACCGCACCACCCTCTGGAGAGCCCTGCGGTTGTGGGCGGTGCAGTTGCCGTACCAGGCGGTGATACAGCCCGACAGGATGCTCTCAATTGTGCGTCTGTAAAAGTTTGTGAGGGTTTTAGGTGCCAAGCCGAATTTCTTCAGCCTCCTGAGGTTGAAGAGGCTCTGTTGCGCCTTCTACACCACACTGTCTGCGTGGGTGGACCATTTCAGTTTGTCTGTGATGTGTACGCCAAGGAACTTGAAGCTTTCCACCTTCTCCACTGCGGTCCCGTCACATACGTCTTGTGTTTGAGCCGTTGAATTGCTACTCCACTTTGTCTCTATACAGATGTTTTGCCAGTTTAATTGCCTTGCGGAGTGAGTAGCTACACTGTTTGTATTCTGCCATATTCCCAGTTACCTTGCCATGGTTGAATGCGGTGGTTCGCGCTTTCAGATTGGTGAAAATGCTGCCGTCTATCCACGGTTTCTGGTTAGGGTAGGTGTTAATAGTCACAGTGGGCACAACATCACCTATACACTTCCTGATAAACTCAGTCACCATTTCAGTGTATTTGTCTAAATAATTTTCGGAAGCTACCCGGAACATATCCCAGTCCGTGTGATCAAAACAATCTTGAAGCGTGGATTCCGATTAGTCAGACCAGCGTTGGATAGTCCTTAGCATGGGTATTTCCTGTTTGAGTTTCTGCCTATAGGAAGGGAGGAGCAAAATGGAGTCGTGGTCAGATTTGCCGAAAGGAGGGCAGGGGAGGGCCTTATAACCATCCCGGAAGTTCGAATAGCAATGGTCGAGGATTTTGGCAGCGCTAGTACAACAGTCGATATGTTGATAGAACTTTGGCAGCCTAGTCCTCAAATTTACTTTGTTAAAATCTCTGTTGCGCCTTCTTCACCACACTGTCTGCGTGGGTGGACCATTTCAGTTTGTCTGTGATGTGTACGCCAAGGAACTTGAAGCTTTCCACCTTCTCCACTGCGGTCCCGTCGATGTGGATAGGGGGGGTGCACCCTCTGCTGTTTCCTGAAGTCCACGATCATCTCCTTTGTTTTGTTGACGTTGAGTGAGAGGTTATTTTCCTGGCACCCCACTCCCAGAGCCCTCACCTCCTCCCTGTAGGCTGTCTCGTCATTGTTAGTAATCAAGCCTACTAATGTTGTGTCATCTGCAAACTTGATGATTGAGTTGGAGGCGTGGGTGACAGGTAAGGTAGAGGTGATATGATCCTTGACTAGTCTCTCAATGCACTTCATGATGACAGAAGTGAGTGCTACGGGAAGATAGTCATTTTGTTTAGTTACCTTAGCATTCTTGGGTACAGGAACAATGGTGGCTATCTTGAAGCATGTGGGGACAGCAGACTGGGATAGGGAGAGATTGAATATGTCCGTAAACCCTCCAGCCAGCTGGTCTGAACATGCTCTGAGGACGCGGCTAGGGATGCCGTCTGGGCCGACAGCCTTGCGGGGGTTAACATGCTTAGAAGGCACACCTGTTAATTGAAGTGCATTCCAGGCGACTACCTCATGAAGCTGGTTGAGAGAATGCCAAGAGTGTGCAAAGCTGTCATCAAAGGGTGGCTATTTGAAGAATCTCAAATATAAAATATATTTTGATTTGTTTAACAGTTTTTTGGTTACTACATGATTCCATATGCGTTATTTCATAGTTTTGATGTCTTCACTATTATTCTACAATGTAGAAAATAGTAAAAATAAAGAAAAACCCTTGAATGAGTAGGTGTTCCGAAACTTTTGACCAGTAGTGTATATGCTATGGATGTATCCCAAATAGCACCCTATTCCCAACATAGTGCACTACTTCTGACCAAGGCGTATAGGGTTCTGGTCAAGAGTAGTGCACTATGTAGGGAATAGGGTGCTATTAGGGACACACTATGTGTGTCTGCTTCTGAAGGACACAGAGAGTGGTGCCGCACTATTGGTGTTTGAGAGAGGACATCTGTCGAACATCTCGGAGTGTGCCTTGATTCCCGACAAGAAAAGGTGAGTTGTCAGTGTGTTCCGATTGCCTACCCTTCTCCAGAAGGGTGTCGCTCGTACACTCCAACATATTCCTAACACCAGTCTATTCCTTTTACATCCATGAGGGGGAGTGGACAAGTGCACACTTTGGGAGAAGGGTAGAGCATCAGAGTGTAGCCTTGCTCTTATGGAAATTGACCACAGAAGCCCTCGTCTGTTTTTAGTGATTATACATTTGTTATAACTCTTCATATACTTGTTTTGTTTCCTCAAATATCACATCCCACATATATATAGGGACCTCACCATACCATATTATCACCATACTGAGGGACCTCACCATACCATATTATCACCATACTGAGGGACCTCACCATATTATCACCATACTGAGGGACCTCACCATATTATCACCATACTGAGGGACCTCACCATACCATATTATCACCATACTGAGGGACCTCACCATACCATATTATCACCATTCTGAGGGACCTCACCATACCATATTATCACCATACTGAGGGACCTCACCATACCATATTATCACCATACTGAGGGACCTCACCATACCATATTATCACCATACTGAGGGACCTCACCATACCATATTATCACCATACTGAGGGACCTCACCATATTATCAACATACTGAGGGACCTCACCATATTATCACCATACTGAGGGACCTCACCATATTTTCACAACACTGAGGGACCTCACCATATTATCACCACACTGAGGGACCTCACCATATTATCACCATACTGAGGGACCTCACCATATTATCACCATACTGAGGGATCTCACCATACCATAGTATCACCATACTGAGGGACCTCACCATATTATCACCATACTGAGGGACCTCACCATACCATATTATCATCATACTGAGGGACCTCACCATATTATCACCATACTGAGGGACCTCACCATACCATATTATCACCACACTGAGGGACCTCACCATACCATATTATCACCATACTGAGGGACCTCACCATACCATATTATAACCATACTGAGGGACCTCACCATACCATATTATCACCATACTGAGGGACCTCACCACACCATATAATCACCATACTGAGGGACCTCACCATACCATATTATCACCACACTGAGGGACCTCACCATACCATATTATCACCATACTGAGGGACCTCACCATACCATATTATCACCATACTGAGGGACCACACCATACCATATTATCACCATACTGAGGGACCTCACCATACCATATTATCACCATACTGAGGGACCTCACCATACCATATTATCACCATACTGAGGGACCTCACCATACCATATTATCACCATACTGAGGGACCTCACCATACCATATTATCACCATACTGAGGGACCTCACCATACCATATTATCACCATACTGAGGGACCACACCATACCATATTATCACCATACTGAGGGACCTCACCATACCATATTATTACCATACTGAGGGACCTCACCATATTATCACCATACTGAGGGACCTCACCATATTATCACCATACTGAATAACCTCACCATATTATCACCATACTGAGGGACCTCACCTCACCATATTATCACCACACCGAGGGACCTCACCATACCATATTATCACCATACTGAGGGACCTCACCATACCATATTATCACCATACTGAGGGACCTCACCATACCATATTATCACTATACTGAGGGACCTCACCATACCATATTATCACCATACTGAGGGACCTCACCATATTATCACCATACTGAGGGACCACACCATATTATCACCATACTGAGGGACCTCACCATATTATCACCATACTGAGGGACCTCACCATATTATCACCATACTGAGGGACCTCACCATATTATCACCATACTGAGGGACCTCACCATACCATATTATCACCATACTGAGGGACCTCACCATACCATATTATCACCATACTGAGGGACCTCACCATATTATCACCATACTGAGGGACCTCACCATATTAACACCATACTGAGAGACCCCACCATACCATATTATCACCATACTGAGGGACCTCACCATATTATCACCACACTGAGGGACCTCACCATATTATCACCATACTGAGGGACCTCACCATACCATATTATCACCATACCATATTATCACCATACTGAGGGACCTCACCATACCATATTATCACCATACTGAGGGACTTCACCATATTATCACCATACTGAGGGACCTCACCATATTGTCACCATACTGAGGGACCTCACCATATTATCACAATACTGAGGGACCTCACCATATTATCACCATACTGAGGGACCTCACCATACCATATTATCACCATACTGAGGGACCTCACCATACCATATTATCACCATACTGAGGGACCTCACCATATTATCACCATACTGAGTGACCTCACCATATTATCACCATACTGAGGGACCTCACCATATTATCACCATACTGAGGGACCTCACCATACCATATTATCACCATACTGAGGGACCTCACCATACCATATTATCACCATACTGAGGGACCTCACCATATTATCACCATACTGAGGGACCTCACCATACCATATTATCACCATACCATATTATCACCATACTGAGGGACCTCACCATACCATATTATCACCATACTGAGGGACCTCACCATATTATCACCATACTGAGGGACCTCACCATATTATCACCATACTGAGGGACCTCACCATACCATATTATCACCATACTGAGGGACCTCACCATACCATATTATCACCATACTGAGGGACCTCACCATACCATATTATCACCATACTGAGGGACCTCACCATACCATATTATCACCATACTGAGGGACCTCACCATACCATATTATCACCATACTGAGGGACCTCACCATATTATCACCATACTGAGGGACCTCACCATATTATCACCATACTGAGGGACCTCACCATATTATCACCATACTGAGGGACCTCACCATATTATCACCATACTGAGGGACCTCACCATATTATCACCATACTGAGGGACCTCACCATATTATCACCATACTGAGGGACCACACCATATTATCACCATACTGAGGGACCTCACCATATTATCACCATACTGAGGGACCTCACCATATTATCACCATACTGAGGGACCTCACCATACCATATTATCACCATACTGAGGGACCTCACCATATTATCACCATACTGAGGGACCTCACCATATTATCACCATACTGAGGGACCTCACCATATTATCACCATACTGAGGGACCTCACCATACCATATTATCACCATACTGAGGGACCTCACCATACCATATTATCACCATACTGAGGGACCTCACCATATTATCACCATACTGAGGGACCTCACCATACCATATTATCACCATACCATATTATCACCACACTGAGGGACCTCACCATACCATATTATCACCATACTGAGGGACCTCACCATATTATCACCATACTGAGGGACCTCACCATATTATCACCATACTGAGGGACCTCACCATACCATATTATCACCATACTGAGGGACCTCACCATACCATATTATCACCATACTGAGGGACCTCACCATACCATATTATCACCATACTGAGGGACCTCACCATACCATATTATCACCATACTGAGGGACCTCACCATACCATATTATCACCATACTGAGGGACCTCACCATACCATATTATCACCATACTGAGGGACCTCACCATATTATCACCATACTGAGGGACCTCACCATATTATCACCATACTGAGGGACCTCACCATATTATCACCATACTGAGGGACCTCACCATACCATATTATCACCATACTGAGGGACCTCACCATATTATCACCATACTGAGGGACCACACCATACCATATTATCACCATACTGAGGGACCTCACCATACCATATTATCACCATACTGAGGGACCTCACCATATTATCACCATACTGAGGGACCTCACCATACCATAGTATCACCATACTGAGGGACCTCACCATACCATATTATCACCATACTGAGAGACCTCACCATACCATATTATCACCATACTGAGGGACCTCACCATATTATCACCATACTGAGGGACCTCACCATACCATATTATCACCATACTGAGGGACCTCACCATACCATATTATCACCATACTGAGGGACCTCACCATACCATATTATCACCATACTGAGGGACCTCACCATATTATCACCATACTGAGGGACCTCACCATATTATCACCATACTGAGGGACCTCACCATATTATCACCATACTGAGGGACCTCACCATATTATCACCATACTGAGGGACCTCACCATATTATCACCATACTGAGGGACCTCACCATATTATCACCATACTGAGGGACCTCACCATATTATCACCATACTGAGGGACCACACCATATTATCACCATACTGAGGGACCTCACCATATTATCACCATACTGAGGGACCTCACCATATTTTCACCATACTGAGGGACCTCACCATATTATCACCATACTGAGGGACCTCACCATACCATATTATCACCATACTGAGGGACCTCACCATGCCATATTATCACCATACTGAGGGACCTCACCATACCATATTATCACCATACTGAGGGACCTCACCATATTATCACCATACTGAGGGACCTCACCATATTATCACCATACTGAGAGACCCCACCATACCATATTATCACCATACTGAGGGACATCACCATATTATCACCATACTGAGGGACCTCACCATACCATATTATCACCATACTGAGGGACCTCACCATATTATCACCATACTGAGGGACCTCACCATATTATCACCATACTGAGAGACCCCACCATACCATATTATCACCATACTGAGGGACCTCACCATATTATCACCATACTGAGGGACCTCACCATACCATATTATCACCATACTGAGGGACCTCACCATATTATCACCATACTGAGGGACCTCACCATACCATAGTATCACCATACTGAGGGACCTCACCATATTATCACCATACTGAGGGACCTCACCATATTATCACCATACTGAGGGACCTCACCATATTATCACCATACTGAGGGACCTCACCATATTATCACCATACTGAGAGACCCCACCATACCATATTATCACCACACTGAGGGACCTCACCATACCATATTATCACCATACTGAGGGACCTCACCATATTATCACCATACTGAGGGACCTCACCATATTATCACCATACTGAGAGACCCCACCATACCATATTATCACCACACTGAGGGACCTCACCATACCATATTGTCACCATACTGAGGGACCTCACCATATTATCACCATACTGAGAGACCCCACCATACCATATTATCACCATACTGAGGGACCTCACCATATTATCACCATACTGAGGCACCTCACCATACCATAGTATCACCATACTGAGGGACCTCACCATATTATCACCATACTGAGGGACCTCACCATATTATCACCATACTGAGGGACCTCACCATATTATCACCATACTGAGAGACCCCACCATACCATATTATCACCATACTGAGGGACCTCACCATATTATCACCATACTGAGGGACCTCACCATATTATCACCATACTGAGGGACCTCACCATATTATCACCATACTGAGGGACCTCACCATATTATCACCATACTGAGGGACCTCACCATACCATATTATCACCATATTGAGGGACCTCACCATATTATCACCATACTGAGGGACCTCACAATATTATCACCATACTGAGCGACCTCACCATATTATCACCATACTGAGGGACCTCACCATATTATCACCATACTGAGGGACCTCACCATATTATCACCATACTGAGGGACCTCACCATATTATCACCATACTGAGAGACCCCACCATACCATATTATCACCACACTGAGGGACCTCACCATACCATATTATCACCATACTGAGGGACCTCACCATATTATCACCATACTGAGAGACCCCACCATACCATATTATCACCATACTGAGGGACCTCACCATATTATCACCATACTGAGGCACCTCACCATACCATATTATCACCATACTGAGGGACCTCACCATATTATCACCATACTGAGGGACCTCACCATACCATAGTATCACCATACTGAGGGACCTCACCATATTATCACCATACTGAGGGACCTCACCATATTATCACCATACTGAGGGACCTCACCATATTATCACCATACTGAGAGACCCCACCATACCATATTATCACCATACTGAGGGACCTCACCATATTATCACCATACTGAGGGACCTCACCATATTATCACCATACTGAGGGACCTCACCATATTATCACCATACTGAGGGACCTCACCATATTATCACCATACTGAGGGACCTCACCATACCATATTATCACCATATTGAGGGACCTCACCATATTATCACCATACTGAGGGACCTCACAATATTATCACCATACTGAGCGACCTCACCATATTATCACCATACTGAGGGACCTCACCATATTATCACCATACTGAGGGACCTCACCATACCATATTATCACCATACTGAGGGACCTCACCATATTATCACCATACTGAGGGACCACACCATACCATATTATCACCATACTGAGGGACCTCACCATACCATATTATCACCATACTGAGGGACCTCACCATACCATATTATCACCATATTGAGGGACCTCACCATACCATATTATCACCATACTGAGGGACCTCACCATACCATATTATCACCACACTGAGGGACCTCACCATATTATCACCATACTGAGGGACCTCACCATATTATCACCATACTGAGAGACCCCACCATACCATATTATCACCACACTGAGGGACCTCACCATACCATATTATCACCATACTGAGGGACCTCACCATATTATCACCATACTGAGAGACCCCACCATACCATATTATCACCATACTGAGGGACCTCACCATATTATCACCATACTGAGGCACCTCACCATACCATATTATCACCATACTGAGGGACCTCACCATATTATCACCATACTGAGGGACCTCACCATACCATAGTATCACCATACTGAGGGACCTCACCATATTATCACCATACTGAGGGACCTCACCATATTATCACCATACTGAGGGACCTCACCATATTATCACCATACTGAGAGACCCCACCATACCATATTATCACCATACTGAGGGACCTCACCATATTATCACCATACTGAGGGACCTCACCATATTATCACCATACTGAGGGACCTCACCATATTATCACCATACTGAGGGACCTCACCATATTATCACCATACTGAGGGACCTCACCATACCATATTATCACCATATTGAGGGACCTCACCATATTATCACCATACTGAGGGACCTCACAATATTATCACCATACTGAGCGACCTCACCATATTATCACCATACTGAGGGACCTCACCATATTATCACCATACTGAGGGACCTCACCATATTATCACCATACTGAGGGACCTCACCATATTATCACCATACTGAGAGACCCCACCATACCATATTATCACCACACTGAGGGACCTCACCATACCATATTATCACCATACTGAGGGACCTCACCATATTATCACCATACTGAGAGACCCCACCATACCATATTATCACCATACTGAGGGACCTCACCATATTATCACCATACTGAGGCACCTCACCATACCATATTATCACCATACTGAGGGACCTCACCATATTATCACCATACTGAGGGACCTCACCATACCATAGTATCACCATACTGAGGGACCTCACCATATTATCACCATACTGAGGGACCTCACCATATTATCACCATACTGAGGGACCTCACCATATTATCACCATACTGAGAGACCCCACCATACCATATTATCACCATACTGAGGGACCTCACCATATTATCACCATACTGAGGGACCTCACCATATTATCACCATACTGAGGGACCTCACCATATTAT
Source organism: Coregonus ussuriensis (assembly GCA_031479575.1). NCBI lineage: Eukaryota > Metazoa > Chordata > Actinopteri > Salmoniformes > Salmonidae > Coregonus > Coregonus ussuriensis. The sequence continues at coordinate 2,086,198 of CM062504.1, read as the reverse complement.
CACCATACTGAGGGACCTCACCATATTATCACCATACTGAGGGACCTCACCATACCATATTATCACCATATTGAGGGACCTCACCATATTATCACCATACTGAGGGACCTCACAATATTATCACCATACTGAGCGACCTCACCATATTATCACCATACTGAGGGACCTCACCATATTATCACCATACTGAGGGACCTCACCATACCATATTATCACCATACTGAGGGACCTCACCATATTATCACCATACTGAGGGACCACACCATACCATATTATCACCATACTGAGGGACCTCACCATACCATATTATCACCATACTGAGGGACCTCACCATACCATATTATCACCATATTGAGGGACCTCACCATACCATATTATCACCATACTGAGGGACCTCACCATACCATATTATCACCACACTGAGGGACCTCACCATATTATCACCATACTGAGGGACCTCACCATATTATCACCATACTGAGAGACCTCACCATACCATATTATCACCATACTGAGGGACCTCACCATATTATCACCATACTGAGGGACCTCACCATACCATATTATCACCATACTGAGGGACCTCACCATATTATCACCATACTGAGGGACCTCACCATACCATATTATCACTATACTGAGGGACCTCACCATATTATCACCATACTGAGGGACCTCACCATATTATCACCATACTGAGGGACCTCACCATACCATATTATCACCATACTGAGGGACCTCACCATACCATATTATCACCATACTGAGAGACCTCACCACACCATATTATCACCATACTGAGGGACCTCACCATATTATCACCATACTGAGGGACCTCACCATATTATCACCATACTGAGGGACCTCACCATACCATATTTTCACCATACTGAGGTACCTCACCATATTATCACCATACTGAGGGACCTCACCATATTATCACCATACTGAGGGACCTCACCATACCATATTATCACCATACTGAGGGACCTCACCATACCATATTATCACCATACTGAGGGACCTCACCATACCATATTATCACCATACTGAGGGACCTCACCATATTATCACCATACTGAGGGACCTCACCATACCATATTATCACCATACTGAGGGACCTCACCATACCATATCACCACACTGAGGGACCTCACCGTACGATATTATCACAATACTGAGGGACCTCACGATATGTTGTGTACTGCAATTCTCACGATTCTGTATGTATTGCGATTCGATACTGGAATTTGATTGGAATTTGATGTTCCAACATATTGCTCACTACTCTTCGTGTTTTCCCAATGGGAGGAACCACACGCTTGTTTACATGTCTGGGTTGTTCTTTCAGTCCTTAACCATGTCTCTGGACTGCACCTTTTCAAATGCGTTGTGTTAAAGACTCTGCTTCCTCTGGACTATGGTTCTAGTTCTGTCTGAATCCAAATGTTGTCAAATCAGATCTTTCTATTATTTTAGCTGCTTTTACTGTCAGGAAATGGGCAATCTAACCCAGGTCCCTGCATTTTTACCCCATCTGAATTAAAAACTCAGAATGGTCTGAACTTTCTGCACATAAATGGAAGAAGTATTTTTCTGAAACTTGATTTTTTTTAGTTTCATTTCAAGTTAAAGTGTACTGTTAGCTAGCTAGCTAACGTTAGCTGGCTGGCTCGCTAGCTAACGTTACGTTACGTGTATGATCTTATTATTCGTATCTCAGAGCCATTTGCTTGCTAACATTGAACCTGGTTGGTTAGCTACCTGCAGATTCATGCAAGGTAGTAAAGTCATGAGTTGGGATTATGGTTAATTGTTTAACTAACTAGCTAACTTTAGCTGGCTGGCTCGCTAGCTAACTTTACGTGTATGATCTTATTATTCGTATCTCAGAGCCATTTGCTTGGCTAGTTCTAGCCTAATGTTAGCTAGCTAACATTGAACCTGGTTGGTTAGCTACCTGAAGATTCATGCAGGGTAGTAACATCATGAGTTGGGATTATGGTTAATCGTTTACCTAGCTAGCTACATGTCTTAACAAAAGACTCCACTATGCAAGTAAATTCAGTCTGAGTATGGCAGAGCGCAGAATAACTGATGAATTTACGAACGCACAACACCCGTTGAATATGGCCGGTGTCAGTAAACGTCGGCAAAAAAGCGTAATTAAATTGTTACCAGCAGCACAGTTACAGTCACCTACGCTCTGGATAACATGAAGACAGCCAGCTCTAATGCACAGTTACAGTCACCTACGCTCTGGATAACATGAAGACAGCCAGCTCTAATGCACAGTTACAGTCACCTACGCTCTGGATAACATGAAGACAGCCAGCTCTAATGCACAGTTACAGTCACCTACGCTCTGGATAACATGAAAACAGCCAGCTCTAATGCACAGTTACAGTCACCTACGCTCTGGATAACATGAAAACAGCCAGCTCTAATGCACAGTTACAGTCACCTACGCTCTGGATAACATGAAGACAGCCAGCTCTAATGCACAGTTACAGTCACCTACGCTCTGGATAACATGAAGACAGCCAGCTCTAATGCACAGTTACAGTCACCTACGCTCTGGATAACATGAAGACAGCCAGCTCTAATGGACAGTTACAGTCACCTACGCTCTGGATAACATGAAGACAGCCAGCTCTAATGCACAGTTACAGTCACCTACGCTCTGGATAACATGAAGACAGCCAGCTCTAATGCACAGTTACAGTCGCCTATGCTCTGGATAACATGAAGACAGCCAGCTCTAATGCACAGTTACAGTCACCTACGCTCTGGATAACATGAAGACAGCCAGCTCTAATGCACAGTTACAGTCACCTACGCTCTGGATAACATGAAAACAGCCAGCTCTAATGAGAGAACACCCCACTGACCATTTTACTGGCCCTAGCAGAGCTGGTTAGGCTGTTTTCATGTTATCCAGAGGTAAACAATGAACCATTTTCTCAAAAGTGAGATTACAAGTTTATCAACTGCAGGGAGGGAGGTGCTGTTGCCAGGTAACCCTGGCAGAGGAGAAGGCCCAGAGGGCTGCAGGGAGGGAGGTGCTGTTGCCAGGTAACCCTGGCAGAGGAGAAGGCCCAGAGGGCTGCAGGGAGGGAGGTGCTGTTGCCAGGTAACCCTGGCAGAGGAGAAGGCCCAGAGGGCTGCAGGGAGGGAGGTGCTGTTGCCAGGTAACCCTGGGAGAGGAGAAGGCCCAGAGGGCTGCAGGGAGGGAGGTGCTGTTGCCAGGTAACACTGGCAGAGGAGAAGTCCCTGAGGGCTGCAGGGAGGGAGGTGCTGTTGCCAGGTAACCCTGGCAGAGGAGAAGGCCCAGAGGGCTGCAGGGAGGGAGGTGCTGTTGCCAGGTAACCCTGGCAGAGGAGAAGTCCCAGAGGGCTGCAGGGAGGGAGGTGCTGTTGCCAGGTAACCCTGGCAGAGGGGAAGGCCCTGAGGGCTGCAGGGAGGGAGGTGCTGTTGCCAGGTAACCCTGGCAGAGGGGAAGGCCCAGAGGGCTGTAGGGAGGGAGGTGCTGTTGCCAGGTAACCCTGGCAGAGGAGAAGGCCCAGAGGGCTGCAGGGAGGGAGGTGCTCACACATATGGAGTCTAGACTCTACAGCCACTAAAACATTAGCTAGTTAATGGATTACTACTGCTTTTGCTGTTGCACTAGTCTAGTGGCATTGAGGTGATATCTTAAAAAAACTATCTTTTGGTTTTTGTTTCATTAGTCCATTGTTGACATAGCCCCTGAATGTTTTGCTTGTCAGCAATCAAGTTTTCAAGATATATAACTTTCAAAATTCAGAAATCATCCCCATATGATGCATTTTGCTAAACGCAGCATCATATGACGCAAAATGCATCATACGGGGATGATTTCTGAATTTTGAAAGTATTTTGGAAGATTTCTCTCTCTCTCTCTCTCTCTCTCTCTCTCTCTCTCTCTCTCTCTCTCTCTCTCTCTCTCTCTCTCTCTCTCTCTCTCTCTCTCTCTCTCTCTCTCTCTCTCTCTCTCTCTCTCTCTCTCTCTCTCTCTCTCTCTCTCTCTCTCTCTCTCTCTCTCTCTCTCTCTCTCTCTCTCTCTCTCTCTCTCTCTCTCTCTCTCTCTCACCCCCTCCTCTCTCTCGCACCCTACCTCTATCTCTCTCCTTCCCTGTTATCTCTCTCTCTCACCCCCCCTCTCTCCCTCCCTCTCTCTCTCTCCCTCCCTCCCTCTATGTCCCCCCCCCCATCTCTCTGTCTCTCTCTCTCACCCCCCCTCTCTCCCTCCCTCTCTCTCTCTCTCTCCCTCCCTCCCTCTATGTCTCCCCCCCCCCATCTCTCTGTCTCTCTCCCTTAGGCTGATAACAGCATCCTGGGACCAGACCCTAAATGCATGGGACCTGGAGACTGGAAAGATCATTGTGAGTCAGTCAGTCAAATAATGAATCTCATCCTTATACCATGTTGTTGTGACCTCTCTGTGACCTCTCTCTCTCTTGTCACCATGTTCAAATCAAATCAAATCAAATTTTATTGGTCACATGCGCCGAATACAACAGGTGCAGACATTACAGTGAAATGCTTACTTACAGCCCTTAACCAACAGTGCATTTATTTTAAACAAAAAAAGTAAGAATAAAACAACAACTAAAAAAAGTGTTGAGAAAAAAAAGAGCAGAAGTAAAAATAAAGTGACAGTAGGGAGGCTATATATACACAATAGAATAAAGTGACAGTAGGGAGGCTATATATACAGGGGGGTACCGTTGCATAGTCAATGTGCGGGGGCACCGGCTAGTTGAGGTAGTTGAGGTAATATGTACATGTGGGTAGAGTTAAAGTGACTATGCATAAATACTTAACAGAGTAGCAGCAGCGTAAAAAGTATGGGGTGGGGGGGCAGTGCAAATAGTCCGGGTAGCCATGATTAGCTGTTCAGGAGTCTTATGGCTTGGGGGTAGAAGCTGTTGAGAAGTCTTTTGGACCTAGACTTGGCACTCCGGTACCGCTTGCCGTGCGGTAGCAGAGAGAACAGTCTATGACTAGGGTGACTGGAGTCTTTGACAATTTTGAGGGCCTTCCTCTGACACCGCCTGGTATAGAGGTCCTGGATGGCAGGGAGCTTTGCCCCTGTGATGTACTGGGCCGTACGCACTACCCTCTGTAGTGCCTTGCGGTCAGAGGCCAAGCAGTTGCCATACCAGGCGGTGATGCAACCAGTCAGGATGCTCTCGATGGTGCAGCTGTAGAATTTTTTGAGGATCTGAGGACCCATGCCAAATCTTTTTAGTCTCCTGAGGGGGAATAGGCTTTGTCGTGCCCTCTTCACGACTGTCTTGGTGTGTTTGGACCATGATAGTTCGTTGGTGATGTGGACACCAAGGAACTTGAAGCTCTCAACCTGTTCCACTACAGCCCCGTCGATGAGAATGGGGGCGTGCTCAGTCCTCTTTTTTTTCCTGTAGTCCACAATCATCTCCTTTGTCTTGGTCACGTTGAGGGAGAGGTTGTTGTCCTGGCACCACACGGCCAGATCTCTGACCTCCTCCCTATAGGCTGTCTCATCGTTGTCGGTGATCAGGCCTACCACTGTTGTGTCGTCGGCAAACTTAATGATGGTGTTGGAGTCGTGCCTGGCCATGCAGTCATGGGTGAACAGAGAGTACAGGAGGGGACTGAGCACGCACCCCTGAGGGGCCCCCGTGTTGAGGATCAGTGTGGCAGATGTGTTGTTACCTACCCTTACCACCTGGGGGCGGCCCGTCAGGAAGTCCAGGATCCAGTTGCAGAGGGAGGTGTTTAGTCCCAGGATCCTTAGCTTAGTGATGAGCTTTGAGGGCACTATGGTGTTGAATGCTGAGCTGTAGTCAATGAATAGCATTCTCACGTAGGTGTTCCTCTTGTCCAGGTGGGAAAGGGCAGTGTGGAGTGCGATAGAGATTGCATCATCTGTGGATCTGTTGGGGCGGTATGCAAATTGGAGTGGGTCTAGGGTTTCTGGGATTATGCTGTTGATGTGAGCCATGACCAGTCTTTCAAAGCACTTCATGGCTACAGACGTCAGTGCCACGGGTCGGTAGTCATTTAGGCAGGTTATCTTAGAGTTCTTGGGCACGGGGACTATGGTGGTCTGCTTGAAACATGTTGGTATTACAGACTCAGTCAGGGACATGTTGAAAATGTCAGTGAAGACACTTGCCAGTTGGTCAGCACATGCTCGGAGTACACGTCCTGGTAATCCGTCTGGCCCTGCGGCCTTGTGAATGTTGACCTGCTTAAAAGTCTTACTCACATCGGCTACGGAGAGCGTGATCACATAGTCGTCCGGAACAGCTGGTGCTCTCATGCATGCTTCAGTGTTGCTTGCCTCGAAGCGAGCATAGAAGTGGTTTAGCTCGTCTGGTAGGCTTGTGTCACTGGGCAGCTCGCGGCTGTGCTTCCCTTTGTAGTCTGTAATAGTTTTCAAGCCCTGCCACATCCGACGAGCGTCAGAGCCAGTGTAGTATGATTCAATCTTAGACCTGTATTGACTCTTTGCCTGTTTGATGGTTCGTCGGAGGTCATAGCGGGATTTCTTATAAGCGTCCGGGTTAGAGTCCCGTTCCTTGAAAGCGGCAGCTCTACCCTTTAGCTCAGTGCGGATGTTTCCTGTAATCCATGGCTTCTGGTTGGGGTATGTACGTACGGTCACTGTGGGGACGACATCATCGATGCACTTATTGATGAAGCCAGTGACTGATGTGGTGTACTCCTCAATGCTGTCTGAAGAATCCCGGAACATGTTCCAGTCTGTGCTAGCAAAACAGTCCTGTAGCTTAGCATCTGCGTCATCTGACCACTTTTTTATTAGCCGAATCACTGGTGCTTCCTGCTTCAGTTTTTGCTTATAAGCAGGAATCAGGAGGATAGAGTTATGGTCAGATTTGCCAAATGGAGGGCGAGGGAGAGCTTTGTATGCGTCTCTGTGTGTGGAGTAAAGGTGGTCTAGAGTTTTTTCCCCTCTGGTTGCACATTTAACATGCTGGTAGAAATTAGGTAGAACGGATTTAAGTTTCCCTGCATTAAAGTCCCCTGCTACTAGGAGCGCTGCATCTGGATGAGCGTTTTCCTGTTGATTAATGGCCTTGTACAACTCATTCAGTGCAATCTTAATGCCAGCATTGGTTTGTGGTGGTAAATAGACAGCTATGAAAAATATAGATGAAAACTCTCTTGGTAAATAGTGTGGTCTGCAGCTTATCATAAGATACTCTACCTCAGGCGAGCAAAACCTTGAGACTTCCTTAGTATTTGATTTGGTGCACCAGCTGTTGTTTACAAATATACAGAGACCGCCACCCCTCGTCTTACCCGAGTCTGCCGTTCTGTCCTGCCGATGTAGCGTATAGCCTGCTAGCTGAATGTTATCATTGTCGTCGTTCAGCCACGACTCCGTGAAACATAAGATATTTACATGTTGTTGTGACCTCTCTGTGACCTCTCTCTCTCTTTTTAACACTAATGAACTGAGACCATGGGGGATTTTCACACAAAAGGTCAAGGATGTTTCACAAATCATAACACATTTACTATACTTTCGAAGATGCCAAAAGACACAAGGAAGTCTAGCCTGTGTGTGTGTGTGTGTGTGTGTGTGTGTGTGTGTGTGTGTGTGTGTGTGCGTGTGTGTGTGTGTGTGTGTGTGTGTGTGTGTGTGTGTGTTTGTGTGTGTGTGTGTTACGTAGTGGACTGCAGCTCAGGGTGGTCTCCTGACCTCATGTAGCGTCTCAGGGGATGGGAAGTACGTCGTCTCCTCCTCTGATCTGGAGAATGCAATCTGCCTGACCTCAGCTGATACAGGGGAGAGGCTCTTCCACATCAAAGGTAAATCCTAAAGTCATTCAACAGTAGTTATTGATCTCTATATTGATTTTTGATTGAGCTATGCTAATGGTAAGTTAGGCTCATGCTATCGTATGTTAAAGGTAGAGTCAGCGATGCCAAAAGTAAACAGCCCTATCAAGCAGATTTCTGCAACAACTAAGAGTCTGAATCATGAGGCTGGACTTCTCTGCTGTTGTGGTCCTGCAGCTATCACGTTGCATCAGATATCACGTTGTAGCAGCTATCACGTTGCATCAGCTATCATGTTGCATCAGCTATCACGTTGTAGCAGCTATCACGTTGCAGCAGCTATCACGTTGCAGCAGCTATCACGTTGCAGCAGCTATCACGTTGTAGCAGATATCACGTTGTAGCAGATATCACGTTGCATCAGCTATCACGTTGTAGCAGATATCACGTTGTAGCAGATATCACGTTGTAGCAGCTATCACGTTGTAGCAGATATCACGTTGTAGCAGCTATCACGTTGCATCAGATATCACGTTGTAGCAGCTATCACGTTGTAGCAGCTATCACGTTGTAGCAGCTATCACGTTGTAGCAGCTATCACGTTGCAGCAGCTATCACGTTGCAGCAGCTATCACGTTGCAGCAGCTATCACGTTGTAGCAGATATCACGTTGTAGCAGATATCACGTTGCATCAGCTATCACGTTGTAGCAGATATCACGTTGTAGCAGATATCACGTTGTAGCAGCTATCACGTTGTAGCAGATATCACGTTGTAGCAGCTATCACGTTGCATCAGATATCACGTTGTAGCAGCTATCACGTTGTAGCAGCTATCACGTTGTAGCAGCTATCACGTTGTAGCAGATATCACGTTGTAGCAGTGTGAAGAACACCCCTGAACATGCACTGATATGTTTTGTTTGTGCAACGTCTTGTATCGCATCGCTCTCACCTACAATATCCTGCTGCTCCTGGCAACGTCTTGTATCGCATCGCTCTCACCTACAATATCCTGCTGCTCCTGGCAACGTCTTGTATCGCTCTCACCTACAATATCCTGCTGCTCCTGGCAACGTCTTGTATCGCTCTCACCTACAATATCCTGCTGCTCCTGGCAACGTCTTGTATCGCTCTCACCTACAATATCCTGCTGCTCCTGGCAACGTCTTGTATCGCATCGCTCTCACCTACAATATCCTGCTGCTCCTGGCAACGTCTTGTATCGCATCGCTCTCACCTACAATATCCTGCTGCTCCTGGCAACGTCTTGTATCGCTCTCACCTACAATATCCTGCTGCTCCTGGCAACGTCTTGTATCGCTCTCACCTACAATATCCTGCTGCTCCTGGCAACGTCTTGTATCGCTTTCACCTACAATATCCTGCTGCTCCTGGCAACGTCTTGTATTGCTCTCACCTACAATATCCTGCTGCTCCTGGCAACGTCATATGACTGAGTCTCAGTTTAAGTTATGCGTAATGCTGTCACTTTCCTCAGATCACCACAAGTCTACGATCACGCGGTGCCGGTTTGACCCTCAGAGTCAGCACGTAGCCAGTGTCTCTGAAGACAGAACCATCAAACTCTGGGACCTGGTCTCCACCCAAACCACCCTCTCCATCAACAGGTGAAGATAACACTCATTACATTACACACAGTCCCTGGGATGATAGATAATACTCATTATATTACACACAGTCCCTGGGATGATAGATAATACTCATTACATTACACACAGTCCCTGGGATGATAGATAATACTCATTACATTACACCCAGTCCCTGGGATGATAGATAATACTCATTACATTATACACAGTCCCTGGGATGGTAGATAATACTCATTACATTACACACAGTCCCTGGGATGATAGATAATACTCATTACATTACACACAGTCCCTGGGATGATAGATAATACTCATTACATTACACCCAGTCCCTGGGATGGTAGATAATACTCATTACATTACACCCAGTCCCTGGGATGATAGATAATACTCATTACATTACACCCAGTCCCTGGGATGATAGATAATACTCATTACATTACACACAGTCCCTGGGATGATAGATAATACTCATTACATTACACCCAGTCCCTGGGATGATAGATAATACTCATTACATTACACACAGTCCCTGTGATGGTAGATAATACTCATTACATTACACACAGTCCCTGGGATGGTAGATAATACTCATTACATTACACCCAGTCCCTGGGATGGTAGATAATACTCATTACATTACACCCAGTCCCTGGGATGATAGATAATACTCATTACATTACACCCAGTCCCTGGGATGATAGATAACACTCATTACATTACATACAGTCCCTGGGATGGTAGATAATACTCATTACATTACACACAGTCCCTGGGATGATAGATAACACTCATTACATTACATACAGTCCCTGGGATGATAGATAATACTCATTACATTACACACAGTCCCTGGGATGATAGATAATACTCATTACATTACACACAGTCCCTGGGATGATAGATAATACTCATTACATTACACACAGTCCATGGGATGATAGATAATACTCATTACATTACACCCAGTCCCTGGGATGATAGATAACACTCATTACATTACACACAGTCCCTGGGATGATAGATAATACTCATTACATTACACCCAGTCCCTGGGATGGTAGATAATACTCATTACATTACACACAGTCCCTGGGATGATAGATAATACTCATTACATTACACACAGTCCCTGGGATGATAGATAATACTAATTACATTACACATTACACACAGTCCCTGGGATGATAGATAATACTCATTACATTACACACAGTCCCTGGGATGGTAGATAATACTCATTACATTACACACAGTCCATGGGATGATAGATAATACTCATTACATTACACACAGTCCCTGGGATGGTAGATAATACTCATTACATTACACACAGTCCCTGGGATGATAGATAATACTCATTACATTACACACAGTCCCTGGGATGATAGATAATACTCATTACATTACACACAGTCCCTGGGATGATAGATAATACTCATTACATTACACACAGTCCCTGGGATGATAGATAATACTCATTACATTACACACAGTCCCTGGGATGGTAGATAACACTCATTACATTACACACAGTCCCTGGGATGATAGATAATACTCATTACATTACACATTACACACAGTCCCTGGGATGATAGATAATACTCATTACATTACACACAGTCCCTGGGATGATAGATAACACTCATTACATTACACACAGTCCCTGGGATGGTAGATAATACTCATTACATTACACACAGTCCCTGGGATGATAGATAACACTCATTACATTACACACAGTCCCTGGGATGGTAGATAATACTCATTACATTACACACAGTCCCTGGGATGGTAGATAATACTCATTACATTATACACAGTCCCTGGGATGGTAGATAATACTCATTACATTACACACAGTCCCTGGGATGGTAGATAATACTCATTACATTACACACAGTCCCTGGGATGGTAGATAATACTCATTACATTACACACAGTCCCTGGGATGGTAGATAATACTCATTACATTACACATTACACACAGTCCCAGGGATGATAGATAATACTCATTACATTACACACAGTCCCTGGGATGGTAGATAATACTCATTACATTACACATTACACACAGTCCCAGGGATGATAGATAATACTCATTACATTACACACAGTCCCTGGGATGGTAGATAATACTCATTACATTACACACAGTCCCTGGGATGGTAGATAATACTCATTACATTACACACAGTCCCTGGGATGATAGATAACACTCATTACATTACACACAGTCCCTGGGATGGTAGATAACACTCATTACATTACACACAGTCCCTGGGATGGTAGATAATACTCATTACATTACACACAGTCCCTGGGATGGTAGATAATACTCATTACATTACACACAGTCCCTGGGATGATAGATAATACTCATTATATTACACATTACACACAGTCCCTGGGATGATAGATAATACTCATTATATTACACATTACACACAGTCCCTGGGATGATAGATAATACTCATTATATTACACATTACACACAGTCCCTGGGATGATAGATAATACTCATTACATTACACACAGTCCCAGGGATGATAGATAATACTCATTACATTACACACAGTCCCTGGGATGATAGATAATACTCACTGCCATGCTTACAAATGATCAGAGCATCAAGGGACATCATGACAGCTGATTTTTGTCATTTCTGACCGCAGTGGCCCTAGATAGACTGTATGTCAGTGGCCCTAGATAGACTGTATGTCAGTGGCCCTAGATAGACTGTATGTCAGTGGCCCTAGATAGACTGTATGTCAGTGGCCCTAGATAGACTGTATGTCAGTGGCCCTAGATAGACTGTATGTCAGTGGCCCTAGATAGACTGTATGTCAGTGGCCCTAGATAGACTGTATGTCAGTGGCCCTAGATAGACTGTATGTCAGTGGCCCTAGATAGACTGTATGTCAGTGGCCCTAGATAGACTGTATGTCAGTGGCCCTAGATAGACTGTATGTCAGTGGCCCTAGATAGACTGTATGTCAGTGGCCCTAGATAGACTGTATGTCAGTGGCCCTAGATAGACTGTATGTCAGTGGCCCTAGATAGACTGTATGTCAGTGGCCCTAGATAGACTGTATGTCAGTGGCCCTAGATAGACTGGATGTCAGTGGCCCTAGATAGACTGGATGTCAGTGGCCCTAGATAGACTGGATGTCAGTGGCCCTAGATAGACTGTATGTCAGTGGCCCTAGATAGACTGTATGTCAGTGGCCCTAGATAGACTGTATGTCAGTGGCCCTAGATAGACTGTATGTCAGTGGCCCTAGATAGACTGTATGTCAGTGGCCCTAGATAGACTGGATGTCAGTGGCCCTAGATAGACTGGATGTCAGTGGCCCTAGATAGACTGTATGTCAGTGGCCCTAGATAGACTGGATGTCAGTGGCCCTAGATAGACTGTATGTCAGTGGCCCTAGATAGACTGTATGTCAGTGGCCCTAGATAGACTGTATGTCAGTGGCCCTAGATAGACTGTATGTCAGTGGCCCTAGATAGACTGTATGTCAGTGGCCCTAGATAGACTGTATGTCAGTGGCCCTAGATAGACTGTATGTCAGTGGCCCTAGATAGACTGTATGTCAGTGGCCCTAGATAGACTGTATGTCAGTGGCCCTAGATAGACTGTATGTCAGTGGCCCTAGATAGACTGTATGTCAGTGGCCCTAGATAGACTGTATGTCAGTGGCCCTAGATAGACTGTATGTCAGTGGCCCTAGATAGACTGTATGTCAGTGGCCCTAGATAGACTGTATGTCAGTGGCCCTAGATAGACTGTATGTCAGTGGCCCTAGATAGACTGTATGTCAGTGGCCCTAGATAGACTGTATGTCAGTGGCCCTAGATAGACTGGATGTCAGTGGCCCTAGATAGACTGTATGTCAGTGGCCCTAGATAGACTGTATGTCAGTGGCCCTAGATAGACTGTATGTCAGTGGCCCTAGATAGACTGTATGTCAGTGGCCCTAGAT
>CM062504.1:2062637-2072285 GCA_031479575.1 Coregonus ussuriensis | reverse complement strand
AAAGAAAACTCTGATAGGAACAATGTGCTACACTGGGCTGACCCATTGGTTCCTACCTCTCGGGGGTGTGTGTGTGTGTGTGGGTGTGTGTCTGTGCCTGTGTGTGTGTGTCTGTGTGTGTGTGTGTGTGTGTGTGTGTGTGTGTGTGTGTGTGTGTGTGTGTGTGTGTGTCTGTGTGTGTGTGTCTGGGGGATTTCCGTTCCCTGTCAGATACAATAATAAGGAACAATAAAGTTGTATTCTTCTTCTCCTCCAGTCCACCCGCTGCCTGCCCCCCTCGCTGCGCTGCAACGGAGCCCAGGACTGCCCCGACGGCTCGGACGAGGCCGGGTGCCCCGACACGGCCTGCGGGAAACGCCTGGGGAACTTCTACGGAACATTCGCCTCCCCAGACTTCTTCCGTCCCAACCGCAGCGCTGTGGGGGAGCTGAGGTGCTCCTGGCTACTGGACACTCAGGCAGGGAGGAGTTCAACACCTTCAAGATTTCACACAATCCATTAGCTGATGGGCGCTAGGGCCGATCAATCAATTCATTGTAGTTTGTATTTTTCTAAATAAATAGATTAATAAATAATCGTTTTCCTGGCAAAATATAGTAAGACGTGTGCATGCATACCAGACACATGCTAACTGATCTATAGCAGGGTTAAAGAGCTGAACACATGCTAACTGATCTATAGCAGGGTTAAAGAGCTGAACACATGCTAACTGATCTATAGCAGGGTTAAAGAGCTGAACACATGCTAACTGATCTATAGCAGGGTTAAAGAGCTGAACACATGCTAACTGATCTATAGCAGAGGGGAAAAAGCTCAATCAAAACAGAAGCTTGTTTATTTAACTGGCTGTCCAGCAATGGAAAATCACTTAAATGAGTTATTTTGGATTTTCATACGGATGCTGTCGGTCGACTAATTGATGAATCTAACTCTCCCCCTCCTCCTAGGACCCGAAGCCCATCTTGTTGCAGCTGGACCTGGGGTTAGGACCGGGGGACTCCCTCCATGTCTATGATGGGCTGGTCCAGAGAGCAGAGCGCCTCCTGCAGGCCCTGTCTCATCATAACAACAGGAGACCAGCCCTATTAGAGTCCAGTAGAGGACAGATGAGTCTACTGTACCTGGCCCAGCCACGCAGCCCTGGGCATGGATTCAACGCTACATACCAGGTAGGCTAACCCTGATCTTGACCTTAACCCTGACCTTGACCTTGACGCTGATCTTGACCTTAACCCTAACCCTAACACCACGCAGCCCTGGCCATGGATTCAACGCTACATACCAGGTAGGTTAACCCTAACCTTAACCCTGACCCTAACCCTAACCCTGAGCCTGACCCTAACACCAGATAGCCCCGGCCATGGATTCAACGCTGCATACCAGGTAGATTAGGTTTGGGACAGTTGGACTGTAAATGGTTGTCTTGATGATGAAGTGCTCTGTTTTGTTTTCATGTGTTTTGTGTTTAGAATTGTCATTGGTATGGCCCAGAGTTTTTCCTGACCAGGCAGAAGCCTGTGACTAGTACCCAGAGTTTTTCCTGACCAGGCAGAAGCCTGTGACAAGTACCCTGAGTTTTTCCTGACCAGGCAGAAGCCTATGACTAGTTCCCAGAGTTTTTCCTGACCAGGCAGAAGCCCGTGACTAGTACCCAGAGTTTTTCCTGACCAGGCAGAAGCCTGTGACTAGTACCCAGAGTTTTTCCTGACCAGGCAGAAGCCTATGACTAGTACCCAGAGTTTTTCCTGACCAGGCAGAAGCCTGTAACTAGTACCCAGAGTTTTTCCTGACTAGGCAGAAGCCTGTGTCTAGTACCCAGAGTTTTTCCTGACCAGGCAGAAGCCTGTGACTATTACCCAGAGTTTTTCCTGACCAGGCAGAAGCCTATGACCTATGACCCAGAGTTAAAGGCCACTTTATGAGAACAATACAGTTTTTCCTTTACTATTCTACCCTGTAGGTGAAAGGTTACTGTTTCCCGGGGGAGCACCCGTGCGGAGGGGACCAGGGCTGTTACTCCGAGCGCCAGCGCTGTGACGGGTACTGGCACTGCCCTACGGGGCGCGACGAGGAGGACTGCCCAGTTTGCCAGGAGGGGGAGTACCCCTGTGAGGGGGGCAGTGGGGCCTGCTACCCTGCCTCTGAACGATGTAACAACCAGAAGAAGGTAATGTATCAATCAATCAATCAATCAATCAATTAATACTTTATTGTCCTATTGTACAATTCTGATTTTAAAAAAATTGTTCTGCTAAAATCCTGGATCTAGGAGAGGGACCCATGAATTGAAAATAATCTAGTTACAGTCCATTTTCTGGGTATGCTTCTGATAAAGATCGTTGTGTCGAAACACGCAAGCTTTTAATAAATTTAATCTAATTATTTGTCACGTGCTTCGTAAACAACAGGTGTAGACAAACAGTGAAATGCTTACAGACGGCCCTTTAATCACTAAAGATACACAAATAAAAAACATGAACTAGTTACATAAGGAATTAACTTTTTTAAGGCAAGTCAGTTAAGAACAAATTCTTATTTACAATGACGGCCTACACATAAGGAATTAACAAAAGAGCACAGTGAATTGAAAACAATCTATTTAGTTGCTTAATTCTTCCATTTTTGGAAGACAACCCAAATACTTTATTGTGTTATCCTTGATGTAGCCCTACTGCCAATTATTATTTGGCTACAGTGCCTTCAGAAAGTATTCACACCCCTTGACTTTTTCCACATTTTGTTGTGTTACAGCCTGAATTTAAAATGGATTAAATTTAGATTTTTGTCACTGGCCTACACACAATACCCCATAATGTCAAAGTGGAATGTTTTTTAAAATGTTTACAAATGAATAAAAAATGAAAAGCTGAAATGTCTTGAGTCAATAAGTATTCAACCCCTTTGTTATGGCAAGACTAAATAAGTTCAGGAGTAGAAATGTCCTTAACAAGTCACATAATTAAGTTGCAAGTTGCAAGGAGTCTGTGCATTAATTGTGTTTAACATGATTTTTGAATGACTACCTCATCTCTGTTCCCCACACATACAATTATCTGTAAGGTCCCTCAGTCGAGCAGTGATTTTCAAACACAGATTCAACCACAAAGACCAGGGAGGTTTTCCAATGCCTCGCAAAGAAGGGCACCTATTGGTAGATGGGTAAAAATAAAAAAAAGACATTGAATATCCCTTTGAGCATGGTGAAGTTATTAATTACACTTTGGATGGTGTATCAATACACCCAGTCACTACAAAGATACAGGCATCCTTCCTAACTCAGTTGCCAGAGAGGAAGGAAACCACTGAGGGATTTCACCATGAGGCCAATGGTGACTTTAAAACCATTACAGAGTTTAATGGCTGTGATAGGAGGAAACTGAGGATGGATCAACAACATTGAAGTTACTCCTCAATACTAACCTAAATGACAGAGTGAAAAGAAGGAAGCCTGTACAGAATAAAAATATTCCAAAACGTGCATCCTGTTTGCAGTAAGGCACTAAAGTAAAACTGCAAAAAATGTGGCAAAGAAATTAACTTCATGTCCTGAATACAAAGTGTTATGTTTGGGGCAAATCCAACACAACACATTACTGAGTACCACTCTTCATATTTTCAAGCATGGTAGTGGCGGCATCATGTTATGGGTTTGCTTAGGACTAGGGAGTTTTTTGGGGGGTAAAAGAGCTAAGCACAGGCAAACTCCTACGGGAAAACCTAGTTCAGTCTGCCTCCCTACAGGCACTGGGAGACAAATTCACCTTTCAGCAGGACAATAACCTAGAACACAAGGCCAAATACACACTGGAGTTGCTCACCAAGACGACATTAAATGTTCCTGAGTGGCTTAGTTACGGATTTGACTTGAATCGGCTTGAAAATCTATGGCAAGACTTGAAAATGGCTGTCGAGCAATGATCAACAACCAAACTTGACAGAGCTTGAAGAATGTTGAAAAGAATAATGGGTAAAGAAGACTCACAGCTGTAATCGCTGCCAAAGGTGATTCTAACATGTATTGACTCAGGGGTGAGAATACTTGTGTAAATGAGATATTTCTGTATTTCATTTTCAATACATTTGCAAAAATGTCTAAAACATGTTTCCACTTGGTCATTATGGGGTATTGTGTGTAGATGGGTGAGATTTTTGATTTATTTAATCCATGTTGAATTCAGGCTGTAACACAACATAATGTGGAATAAGTGGAGGGGTGTGAATACTTTCTGAAGACACTGTATCAACATATTCTCCATCAATCTAAACACTGAGGATGAAAAAACTCTGGTATTTTTCCATTCTTGGAAGACAATCAGTAGAAAGATGTTTGGACCACAATGGAAATGTTTCTATTATGTTTTGGTTGTAAATATACAGATATCTCTCATCCATTCCAGTGCCCAGACGGTTCCGATGAGAAGAACTGTTTTGACTGCCAGCCGGGTAACTTCCACTGTGGCACCAACCTGTGTATCTTTGAGACGTGGCGCTGTGATGGTCAGGAGGACTGTCTGGATGGTAGTGATGAGAGAGACTGTTTGGCAGCTGTGCCCAGGAAGGTACAGAAAACCATCATTTGATGGGTTCTCACATCTGGCCTATTTCACAAATGTGTATTATATACGCACGTGTGAATAGGAAATGTGTTTCCTGCATATCCCAACTCCCACTGAGAGTGGGGTCAGCACTGTCCAGTGCCCCTGGAGCAATTAGGGTTAAGTGCATCGCTCAAGGACACATCGACATATTATTTTTACCTTGTTCGGCTTCGGGATTCAAACTAGCGACCTTTCGCTTACTGGCCCAGCACTCTACCAGCTGTGCTCCCTGCCACCTGGCTACCAAGCTACATCTGAATCTTACCCTACGAGGTCCGGAGTACTGCTGGTTTTCTGTTCTACCTGATAATGAAATACTCTCACCTGGCGTTCCAGGTCTAAATCAGTCCCTGATTAGAGGGGAAAATGAAAAAGAAAAGCAGTGGAACTTGGCTTGGAGGTCCAGATTTAGAATTTGATTTTAATTGAATTTGCTGGTCAACACCAGGGGTGTCCAACTCATTCTCATGGAGGGCCAAGTGTCTGCAGGTTTTTTTTGGGTTTTCCTTTCAACTAAGCCCAAAGACAAACAGTCTCCTTACTTCATTAAACAAGTCCAAGGGAGGAGTGAAAACCCACTTGGCCCTCCGAGGAAAGAGTTGGACACCTACAGCACAGGAGGCTGGTGACACCTTAATTGGGGAGGACGGGCTGGAGCGGAATTGGGTGGAATGGTATCAGATACATCAAACGCATGGTTTCCATGGTGATGCCATTCAGATACATCAAACGCATGGTTTCCATGGTGATGCCATTCAGATACATCAAACGCATGGTTTCCATGGTGATGCCATTCCATTTGGCTCCTTTCCAGCCGTTAGCATCCACGGGTCTACTATAACTATATCTCTGACCATGTCTTGTGAAGTACATGTACACTACATGACCAAAAGTATGTGGACACCTGCTCGTCTAACATCTCATTCCAAAATCATGGGTGTTAATATGGAGTTGGTCCCCCCCTTTGCTGCTATAACAGCCTCCACTCTTCTGGGAAGGCTTTCCACTAGATGTTGGAACATTGCTGCGGGGACTTGCTTCCATTCAGCCACAAGTGCATTAGTGAGGTCGGGCACTGATGTTGGGCGATTAGGCCTGGCTCGCAGTCGGCGTTCCAATTCATCCCAAAGGTGTTCGATGGGGTTGAGGTCAGGGCTCTGTGCAGGCCATTCAAGTTCTTCCACACCGATCTCGATAAACCATTTCTGTATGGACCTCGCTTTGTGCATGTGAGCATTGTCATGCTGAAACAGGAAAGGGCCTTCCCCAAACTGTTGCCACAAAGTTGGAAGCACAGAATCGTCTAGAATGTCATTGTATGCTGTAGCGTTAAGATTTCCCTTCACTGGAACTAAGGGGCCTAGCCCAAACCATGAAAAACAGCCCCAGACCATTATTCCAGTTCCACCAAACCTTAAATTTGGCACTATGCATTGGGGCAGGTTGCGTTCTCCTGGCATCCGCCAATCCCAGATTAGTCTGTCTGACTGCCAGATGGTGAAGTGTGATTAATCACTCCAGAGAGCACGTTTCCACTGCTCCAGAGTCCAATGGCGGCGAGCTTTACACCACTCCAGTTTTGGCATTGCGCATGGTGATCTTAGGCTTGTGTGCGGCTGCTCGGCCATGGAAACAGTTCTTGTGCTGACGTTGCTTCCAGAGGCAGTTTGGAACTCGGTAGTGAATGTTGCAACTGAGGACAGACGATTTTTACGCGCTACGCGCTTCAGCACTCGGCGGTCCCGTTCTTTGAGCCCTGTGGCCTACCACTTCGTGGCTGAGCCGTTGTTGCTCCTAGACGTTTCCACTTCACAATAACAGCACTTACAGTTGACCGGGGCAGCTCTAGCAGGGCAGAAATGTGACGAACTGACTTGTTGGAAAGGTGGCATCCTGTGGCGGTGCCACGTTGAAAGTCACTGAGCTCTTCAGTAAGGTCATTCTACTGCCAATGTTTGTCTATGGAGATTGCATGGCTGTGTGCTCGATTTTATACAGCTGTCAGCAACGGGTGTGGCTGAAATAGCCAAATCCACTAATTTGAAGGGGTGTCCACATACTTTTGTATATCTAACACCATTACTAGAACTAGTATTAAATAGTTTTGTGATGTATTTTATGATATGCCAGGAATGCCTGTATTGTTTCAAGGTGATCACTGCAGCCCTGATAGGCTCTCTGGGCTGTGGCCTCCTCCTGGTCATAGCTCTGGGCTGTGCATTCAAACTCTACTCCCTCCGGACAAGAGACTATAGGTAGGATTATTTCATCTCACTCTGTGTGTCTCTGACTCTGTCTTTGTCTCATTCACTCTCTATCTATCTATGTCTATCTCTCTCACTCTCACTCTCACTCTCACTCTCACTCTCACTCTCACTCTGTCTGTCTGTCTGTCTGTCTGTCTGTCTCGCTCTCTGTCTCTGTCTCTGTCTCTGTCTCTGTCTCTCTGTCTCTCTCTCTCTCTCTCTCTCTCTGTCTGTCTGTCTGTCTGTCTGTCTGTCTGTCTGTCTGTCTGTCTGTCTCTCTGTCTCTCTCTCTCTGTCTCTGTCTCTGTCTCTCTCTCTCTCTCCCCTCCCTCCTCTCTCTCTCTTTTCACTCTCATTAGTCTGGTCCTCCCCTCCCTCCCTCCCTCCCTCCCTCCCTAATCCAGACGCTTATAAGAAATGTACTCAGGGCATGCGCGGACCAACTGGCAAGTGTCTTCACTGACATTTTCAACCTCTCCCTGACCAACATGTTTCAAGCAGACCACCATAGTCCCTGTGCCCAAGAAAGCGAAGGTAACCTGCCTAAATGACTACTGACCCGTAGCACTCACGTCTGTAGCCATGAAGTGCTTTGAAAGGCTGGTCCTCACATCAACACCATTATCCCAGAAACCCTAGACCCACTCCAATTCGCATACCGCCCCAACAGATCTATAGATGATGCAATCTCAATCGCATTCCACACTGCCCTTTCCCACCTGGACAAAAGGAACACCTATGTGAGAATGCTATTCATTGACTACAGCTCAGCGTTCAACACCGTAGTGCCCTCAAAGCTCATCACTAATCTAAGGACCCTGGGACTAAACACCTGTCTCTGCAACTGGATCTGGACTTCCTGACGGGCCGCCTCCAGGTGGTAAGGGTAGGTAACAACACATCTGCCACGCTGATCCTCAACACGGGGGCCCCTCAGGGGTGCGTGCTCAGTCCCCTCCTGTACTCTCTGTTCACCCACGACTGCATGGCCAGGCACGACTCCAACACCATCATTAAGTTTGCTGACGACACAACGGTGGTAGGCCTGATCACCGACAACGATGAGACAGCCTATAGGGAGGAGGTCAGAGACTTGGCAGTGTGGTGCCAGGATAACAACCTCTACCTCAACGTGAGCAAGACAAAGGAGATGATCGTGGACTACAGGAAAAAGAGGGCTGAACACGCCCCCATACACATCGACGGGGCTGTAGTGAAGCGGGTCGAGAGATTTAATTTGATTGGTGACCACATCACCAAGAAACTATCACGGTCCAAACAGAACCAAGACAGTCGTGAAGAGGGCATGACAACACCTTTTCCCCCTCAGGAGACTGAAAAGATTTGGCATGGGTCCCCATATCCTCAAAAAGTTATACAGCTGCACCGTCAAGAGCATCCTGACCGGTTGCATCACCGCCTGGTATGGCACCTGCTTGGCCTCCGACCGCAAGGCGCTACAGAGGGTAGCCCAGTACATCACTGGGGGCTAGCTTCCTGCCATCCAGGACCTCTATACCAGGCGGTGTCAGAGGAAGGCCCAAAAAATTGTGAAAGACTCCAGTCACCCTAGTCATAGACTGTTCTCTCTGCTACCGCACGGCAAGCGGTACCGGAGTGCCAAGTCTAGGTCCAAAAGGCTCCTTAACAGCTTCTACCCCCAAGCCATAAGACTGCTGGACAATTAATAAAATGGCCACCCAGACTATTTACATTGTCCCGTCCCCCCCCCCCCCCCCCCTTTGTTTTTACACTGCTGCTACTCACTGTTTATTATCTATGCATAGTCTCTTTACCCCTACCTACATGTACAAATTACCTTGACTAACCTGTAAGCCACACATTGACTCGGTACCGGTACCCCCTGTATGTAGCCTCGTTATTGTTGTTTATTGTGTTTTTTATTATTTTTTATTTTTTCACTTTACTTTATTTAGTAAATATTTATCTCTAGTTTTTTTTTTACTGCATTGTTGGTTAAGGGCTTGTAAGTAAGCATTTCCCTTTATAGTTGTGAGGTCTGGGGTCCGCTGACCAACCAAGAATTCACAAAATGGGACAAACACCAAATTGAGATAAAAAATATCATCCGTGTACAACGTAAAACACCAAATAATGCATGCAAAGCAGAATTAGGCCGATACTCGCTAATTATCAAAATACAGAAAAGAGCCGTTAAATTCTACAACCACCTAAAAGGAAGCGATTTTCCAAAACTTCCATAACAAAGCCATCACCTACAGAGAGATGAACCTGGAGAAGAGTCCCCTAAGTAAGCTGGTCCTGGGGCTCTGTTCACAAACACAAACAGACCCCACACAGCCCCAGGACAACAACAACAACAACAACAACACAATTAGACCCAAACAAATCATGAGAATACAAAAAGAGAATTACTTGACACATTGGAAAGAATTAACAAAAAAACAGAGCAAACTATAATGCTATTTGGCCCTAAACAGAGAGTACACAGTGGCAGAATACCTGACCACTGTGACTGACCCAAACTTAAGGAAAGCTTTGACTATGTACAGACTCAGTGAGCATAGCCTTGCTATTGAGAAAGGCCGCCGTAGGCAGACCTGGCTCTCAAGAGAAGACAGGCTATGTGCACACTGCCCACAAAATGAGGTGGAAACTGAGCTGCACTTCCTAACCTCCTGCCAAATGTATGACCTATTAGAGACACATATTTCCCTCAGATTACAGCGATCCACAAAGAATTCGAAAACAAATCCAATTTTGATAAACTCCCTTATCTACTGGGTGAAAAACAACAGTGTGCCATCACAGCTGCAAGATTT
>CM062504.1:1997637-2060137 GCA_031479575.1 Coregonus ussuriensis | reverse complement strand
CAGTCTCCATATTAAGGTACATTATTACCCCATCTAAATATATCAGTACGCTCTGACGCAACACCACAGGTAACACATTTTTATTTTATTTATTTTATTTTATTTTTTTGTCATTTAGCAGACGCTCTTATCCAGAGCGACTTACAGGAGCAATTAGGGTTAAGTGCCTTGCTCAAGGGCACATCGACATATTTTTCACCTAACAATCATTGTTACAATCTCCATCTGTAACCGCAGAGACACATAGAGTATTGCATTTCCATTTCTCACTAAAGCTGGCAGTAAAGTAACTCTTCTAAGATTTGTATCTTCTATTTAGAACAAAGTGTCTTTCATGAGCTACCCAAGATGCAAAGTGGTGCGTTTAGACCGATACTTTCTTACCTGTCCTCTGTTGCTTTTGATGGTTTAGTAGAGGGTTGAGGTAACTTCACTGTCTGAAAGGAAAGCTGTCTCCTTCTAAAGTTCCAGTCACACCTATCTTCTGATCACTACTTCTCTGACCTGTAGAAAGTTCCAGTCACACCTATCTTCTGATCACTACTTCTCTGACCTGTAGAAAGTTCCAGTCACACCTATCTTCTGATCACTACTTCTCTGACCTGTAGAAAGTTCCAGTCACACCTATCTTCTGATCACTACTTCTCTGACCTGTAGAAAGTTCCAGTCACACCTATCTTCTGATCACTACTTCTCTGACCTGTAGAAATACCCAGACAGACCGTAATGAAATGTCTGAGCACCTGTCTCCCAGCCTGCGTCCAAAAACGGCAGAGAGAGAGACACAGAGACACAGAGAGAGACACACAGACACACAGAGACACACACAGAGACACAGAGAGAGACACAGAGACACTCTGACAGAGACACTCAGAGAGAGACACAGAGAGACACAGGGACACTCAGAGAGAGACACAGAGAGACACAGGGACACTCAGAGAGAGACACAGATAGACACAGGGACACTCAGAGAGAGACACAGAGAGAGACACAGAGAGACACAGGGACACTCAGAGAGAGACACAGAGAGACACAGGGACACTCAGAGAGAGACACAGAGAGACACAGGGACACTCAGAGAGAGACACAGAGAGACACAGGGACACTCAGAGAGAGACACAGAGAGACACAGGGACACTCAGAGAGAGACACAGAGAGACACAGGGACACTCAGAGAGAGACACAGAGAGACACAGGGACACTCAGAGAGAGACACAGAGAGACACAGGGACACTCAGAGAGAGACACAGAGAGACACAGGGACACTCAGAGAGAGACACAGAGAGACACAGGGACACTCAGAGAGAGACACAGAGTGACACAGGGACACTCAGAGAGAGACACAGAGAGACACAGGGACACAGAGAGAGACACAGAGAGACACAGGGACACTCAGAGAGAGACACAGAGAGACACAGGGACACTCAGAGAGAGACACAGAGAGACACAGGGACACTCAGAGAGAGACACAGAGAGACACAGGGACACTCAGAGAGAGACACAGAGAGACACAGGGACACTCAGAGAGAGACAGAGAGACACAGAGAGACTCAGAGAGAGACACAGAGAGACACAGGGACACTCAGAGAGAGACACAGAGAGACACAGGGACACTCAGAGAGAGACACAGAGAGACACAGGGACACTCAGAGAGAGACAGAGAGACACAGAGACACTCAGAGAGAGACACAGAGAGACACAGGGACACTCAGAGAGAGACACAGGGACACTCAGAGAGAGACACAGAGAGACACAGGGACACTCAGAGAGAGACACAGAGAGACACAGGGACACTCAGAGAGAGACACAGAGAGACACAGGGACACTCAGAGAGAGACACAGAGAGACACAGGGACACTCAGAGAGAGACACAGAGAGACACAGAGACACTCAGAGAGAGACACAGAGAGACACAGGGACACTCAGAGAGAGACACAGAGAGAGACACAGGGACACTCAGAGAGAGACACAGAGAGACACAGGGACACTCAGAGAGAGACACAGAGAGACACAGGGACACTCAGAGAGAGACACAGAGAGAGACACAGGGACACTCAGAGAGAGACACAGAGAGACACAGGGACACTCAGAGAGAGACACAGGGACACTCAGAGAGAGACACAGAGAGACACAGGGACACTCAGAGAGAGACACAGAGAGACACAGGGACACTCAGAGAGAGACAGAGAGACACAGGGACACTCAGAGAGAGACACAGAGAGAGACACAGGGACACTCAGAGAGAGACACAGGGACACTCAGAGAGAGACACAGAGAGACACAGGGACACTCAGAGAGAGACACAGAGAGACACAGGGACACTCAAGAGAGAGACACAGGGACACTCAGAGGAGAGACAGGGACACAGAGAGACACAGAGAGACACAGGGACACTAGAGAGACACAGAGAGACACAGGGGACACTCAGAGAGAGACACAGAGAGACACAGGGACACTCAGAGAGAGACACAGACAGAGACACAGGGACACTCAGACAGAGACACAGAGAGACACAGGGACACTCAGAGAGAGACACAGGGACACTCAGAGAGAGACACAGAGAGAGACGCAGGGACACTCAGAGAGAGACACAGAGAGACACAGGGACACACAGAGAGAGACACAGAGAGACACAGGGACACTCAGAGAGAGACACAGAGAGAGACGCAGGGACACTCAGAGAGAGACACAGAGAGACACAGGGACACTCAGAGAGAGACACAGAGAGACACAGGAGACACTCAGAGAGAGACACAGGGACACTCAGAGAGAGACACAGAGAGAGACACAGGGACACTCAGAGAGAGACACAGAGAGACACAGGGACACTCGAGAGAGACACAGAGAGACACAGGGACACTCAGAGAGAGACACAGAGACACTCAGAGAGAGACACAGAGACACTCAGAGAGAGACACAGGGACACTCAGAGAGAGACACAGAGAGACACAGGGACACTCAGAGAGAGACACAGAGACACTCAGAGAGAGACACAGAGACACTCAGAGAGAGACACAGGGACACTCAGAGAGAGACACAGAGAGACACAGGGACACTCAGAGAGAGACACAGAGTGACACAGGGACACTCAGAGAGAGACACAGAGAGACACAGGGACACTCAGAGAGAGACACAGAGAGACACAGGGACACTCAGAGAGAGACACAGAGAGACACAGGGACACTCAGAGAGAGACACAGAGAGACACAGGGACACTCAGAGAGAGACACAGGGACACTCAGAGAGAGACACAGAGAGACACAGGGACACTCAGAGAGAGACACAGAGAGACACAGGGACACTCAGAGAGAGACACAGGGACACTCAGAGAGAGACACAGGGACACTCAGAGAGAGACACAGAGAGACACAGGGACACTCAGAGAGAGACACAGAGAGACACAGGGACACTCAGAGAGAGACACAGAGAGACACAGGGACACTCAGAGAGAGACACAGGGACACTCAGAGAGAGACACAGGGACACTCAGAGAGAGACACAGAGAGACACAGGGACACTCAGAGAGAGACACAGGGACACTCAGAGAGAGACACAGAGAGACACAGGGACACTCAGAGAGAGACACAGGGACACTCAGAGAGAGACACAGAGAGACACAGGGACACTCAGAGAGAGACACAGAGAGACACAGGGACACTCAGAGAGAGACACAGAGAGACACAGGGACACTCAGAGAGAGACACAGAGAGACACAGAGACACTCAGAGAGAGACACAGAGAGACACAGGGACACTCAGAGAGAGACACAGGGACACTCAGAGAGAGACACAGAGAGACACAGGGACACTCAGAGAGAGACACAGAGAGACACAGAGACACTCAGAGAGAGACACAGAGAGACACAGGGACACTCAGAGAGAGACACAGAGAGACACAGGGACACTCAGAGAGAGACACAGAGAGACACAGGGACACTCAGAGAGAGACACAGAGAGACACAGGGACACTCAGAGAGAGACACAGAGAGAGACACAGGGACACTCAGAGAGAGACACAGGGACACTCAGAGAGAGACACAGAGAGACACAGGGACACTCAGAGAGAGACACAGAGAGACACAGGGACACTCAGAGAGAGACACAGAGAGACACAGGGACACTCAGAGAGAGACACAGAGAGACACAGAGACACTCAGAGAGAGACACAGAGAGACACAGGGACACTCAGAGAGAGACACAGGGACACTCAGAGAGAGACACAGAGAGACACAGGGACACTCAGAGAGAGACACAGAGAGACACAGAGACACTCAGAGAGAGACACAGAGAGACACAGGGACACTCAGAGAGAGACACAGAGAGACACAGGGACACTCAGAGAGAGACACAGAGAGACACAGGGACACTCAGAGAGAGACACAGAGAGACACAGGGACACTCAGAGAGGGACACAGAGAGACACAGGGACACTCAGAGAGAGACACAGAGAGACACAGGGACACTCAGAGAGAGACACAGATAGACACAGGGACACTCAGAGAGAGACACAGAGAGACACAGGGACACTCAGAGAGAAACACAGAGAGACACAGAGACACTCAGAGAGAGACACAGGGACACTCAGAGAGAGACACAGAGAGACACAGGGACACTCAGAGAGAGACACAGAGACACTCAGAGAGAGACACAGGGACACTCAGAGAGAGACACAGAGACACTCAGAGAGAGACACAGAGACACTCAGAGAGAGACACAGAGAGACACAGGGACACTCAGAGAGAGACACAGAGAGACACAGGGACACTCAGAGAGAGACACAGAGAGACACAGGGACACTCAGAGAGAGACACAGAGAGACACAGGGACACTCAGAGAGAGACACAGAGACACTCAGAGAGAGACACAGAGAGACACAGGGACACTCAGAGAGAGACACAGGGACACTCAGAGAGAGACACAGGGACACTCAGAGAGAGACACAGGGACACTCAGAGAGAGACACAGGGACACTCAGAGAGAGACACAGGGACACTCAGAGAGAGACACAGAGAGACACAGGGACACTCAGAGAGAGACACAGAGAGACACGGGACACTCAGAGAGAGACACAGGGACACTCAGTACTGGGATGAAGCCATAGTTATAGAATCAAGCTGACATCCACTTAGTGTCTGTAAGATCACCTGTATTGGTGGTTTTAGTCTGGTTATTTAACACTTATTGATCCTGCTAGTTTCTCTGGACTGAACACTTGGCTGGGCCTAATATAGTGTATAAGAGGTCATACAATACGTTTTTGTAGTGATTCCTGTGTTGTTGATGCAAAGAATATATGTTGGTCCGTGGTGTGTAGTGAGGGGCAAACAGACGCTGCACTTGACACATTTATGAAATTGCTTATTCCAGTTACTAATAAGCACCGATTAAGAACATGACTGTAAAAACGGTTAAATCCCTGTGGATTGATGAGAAATTGAAAAATGGAGAAGAAAAAAAAGAAAAAAAAGAATTGTATGGTTGAGAGGGATGAGGCAAAAGGAATGGCAAATAAGTCTGGCTGCACAACCGATTGGCAAACGTACTGCAAATTGAGAAATCATGTGATGAATCTGAATGAAATGAAGAAACTACACTATGAAACAAAGATAAATGACATAAAGAATGATGGTAAAAAGCTTTGGAGCACCTTCAATTACATTTTGGGGAAAAAGGCAAACTCAGCTCCATCATTCATTGAATCAGATGGCTCATTCATCACAAAACCAACTGATATTGCCAACAACTTAATGATTTTTTCATTGGCAAAATTAGCAAACTTAGGCATGACATGAGAGAGGTGAAACAGAGGTGAAAAAAATATTGTTGTCTATTAACAATGACAAACCACCGGGGTCTGACAACTTGGATGGAAAATTACTGAGGATAATAGCGGACGATATTGCCACTCCTAGTTGCCGTATCTTCAATTTAAGCCTACTAGAAAGTGTTTGCCCTCTGGCCTGGAGGGAAGCAAAAGTAATTCCGCTACCTAAGAATAGTAAAGCCCCCTTTACTGGCTCAAATAGCCGACCAATCAGCCTGTTACCAACCCTTAGTAAACTATTGGAAAGAATTGTATTTGACCAGATTCAATGTTATTTTACAGTAAACAAATTGACAACAGACTTTCAGCAGGGAAGGACATTCAACAAGCACAGCACTTACACAAATGACTGATGATCGGCTGAGAGAAACTGATGATAAAAAGATTGTGGGGGCTGTTTTGTTAGACCTCATTGCGGCTTTTGACATTATCGATCATAGTCTGCTGCTGGAAAAACATATGTGTTATGGCTTTACACCCCCAGCTATATTGTGGATAAAGAGTTACCCGTCTAACAGAACACAGAGGGTGTTCTTTAATGGAAGCCTCTCCAACATAATCCAGGTAGAATCAGGAATTCCCCAGGGCAGTTAACATGGGGACTACTGTTCAGTCGTGTGGTCAGGTGCCACAGAACAGAGCAGCACGGCTCGCCCTTGGATGTACACAGAGAGCAAACATGTCAGTCTCTCCTGGCTCAAAGTAGAGGAGAGATTGACTTCATCACTACTTGTATTTGTGAGCGGTATTGACATGTTGAAAGCACCGAGCTGTCTGTTTAAATGACTAGCACACAGCTCAGACACCCATGCATACCCCACAAGACATGCCACCAGAGGTCTCTTCACAGTCCAGAACAGACTATGGGAGGCACACAGTACTACATAGAGCCATGACTACATGGAACTCTATTCCACATCAGGTAACTGATGCAAGCAGTAAAGTCAGATTTTAAAAAACAGATATAAATCCACCTTATGGAACAGCGGGGACTGTGAAGAGACACACACAGGCACAGACACATGCATACACACACACGATACCATACGCACTATACACACATGTACACATGGATTTAGTGATGTAGATATGTGGTAGTAGAGTAGAGGCCTGAGGGCACACACTTAATGTGTTGTGAAATCTGTTATGAATGTATTGTAATGTTTTTAAAATGGTATAACTGCCTTAATTTTGCCGGACCCCAGGAAGAGGTAGCTCAGTTGGTAGAGCATGGCGTTTGCAACGCCAGGGTTGTGGGTTCAATTCCCATGGGGTATGAAAATTAAAAAGAATAATGTAAATGTAAGTCGCTCTGGATAAGAGCGTCTGCTAAATGACGTAAATGTAATGTAAATGGGATCCATAATAAACCCCAGGAAGAGTAGCTGCTGCATTGGCAGAAACTAATGGGGATCCATAATAAACCCCAGGAAGAGTAGCTGCTGCCTTGGCAGAAACTAATGGGGATCCAAAATAAACCCCAGGAAGAGTAGCTGCTGCCTTGGCAGGAACTAATGGGGATCCATAATAAACCCCAGGAAGAGTAGCTGCTGCCTTGGCAGGAACTAATGGGGATCCATAATAAACCCCAGGAAGATTAGCTGCTGCCTTGGCAGGAACTAATGGGGATCCATAATAAACCCCAGGAAGAGTAGCTGCAGCCTTGGCAGGAACTAATGGGGATCCATAATAAACCCCAGGAAGAGTAGCTGC
This sequence comes from Coregonus ussuriensis, assembly GCA_031479575.1. NCBI lineage: Eukaryota > Metazoa > Chordata > Actinopteri > Salmoniformes > Salmonidae > Coregonus > Coregonus ussuriensis. The sequence continues at coordinate 2,052,601 of CM062504.1, read as the reverse complement.
TGCCTTGGCAGGAACTAATGGGGATCCATAATAAACCCCAGGAAGATTAGCTGCTGCCTTGGCAGAAACTAATGGGGATCCATAATAAACCCCAGGAAGATTAGCTGCTGCCTTGGCAGGAACTAATGGGGATCCATAATAAACCCCAGGAAGAGTAGCTGCAGCCTTGGCAGGAACTAATGGGGATCCATAATAAACCCCAGGAAGAGTAGCTGCTGCCTTGGCAGGAACTAATGAGATCCATAATAAACCACAGGAAGAGTAGCTGCTGCCTTGGCAGAAACTAATGGGGATCCATAATAAACCCCAGGAAGAGTAGCTGCTGCCTTGGCAGAAACTAATGGGGATCCAAAATAAACCCCAGGAAGAGTAGCTGCTGCCTTGGCAGGAACTAATGGGGATCCATAATAAACCCCAGGAAGAGTAGCTGCTGCCTTGGCAGGAACTAATGGGGATCCATAATAAACCCCAGGAAGATTAGCTGCTGCCTTGGCAGGAACTAATGGGGATCCATAATAAACCCCAGGAAGAGTAGCTGCAGCCTTGGCAGGAACTAATGGGGATCCATAATAAACCCCAGGAAGAGTAGCTGCTGCCTTGGCAGGAACTAATGGGGATCCATAATAAACCCCAGGAAGAGTAGCTGCTGCCTTGGCAGAAGCTAATGGGGATCCATAATAATCCCCAGGAAGAGCAGCTGCTGCCTTGGCAGGAACTAATGGGGATCCATAATAAACCCCAGGAAGAGTAGCTGTTGCCTTGGCAGAAGCTAATGGGGATCCATAATAATCCCCAGGAAGAGCAGCTGCTGCCTTGGCAGGAACTAATGGGGATCCATAATAAACCCCAGGAAGAGTAGCTGCTGTCTTGGCAGTAACTAATGTGGATCCATAATAAACCCCAGGAAGAGTAGCTGCTGCCTTGGCAGGAACTAATGGGGATCCATAATAAACCACAGGAAGAGTAGCTGCTGCCTTGGCAGGAACTAATGGGGATCCATAATAAACCCCAGGAAGATTAGCTGCTGCCTTGGCAGAAACTAATGGGGATCCATAATAAACCCCAGGAAGATTAGCTGCTGCCTTGGCAGGAACTAATGGGGATCCATAATAAACCCCAGGAAGAGTAGCTGCAGCCTTGGCAGGAACTAATGGGGATCCATAATAAACCCCAGGAAGAGTAGCTGCTGCCTTGGCAGGAACTAATGAGATCCATAATAAACCACAGGAAGAGTAGCTGCTGCCTTGGCAGAAACTAATGGGGATCCATAATAAACCCCAGGAAGAGCAGCTGCTGCCTTGGCAGGAACTAATGGGGATCCATAATAAACCCCAGGAAGAGTAGCTGCTGCCTTGGCAGGAACTAATGGGGATCCATAATAAACCCCAGGAAGAGTATCTGCTGCCATGGCAGGAACTAATGGGGATCCATAATAAACCACAGGAAGAGTAGCTGCTGCCTTGGCAGGAACTAATGGGGATCCATAATAAACCCCAGGAAGATTAGCTGCTGCCTTGGCAGAAACTAATGGGGATCCATAATAAACCCCAGGAAGATTAGCTGCTGCCTTGGCAGGAACTAATGGGGATCCATAATAAACCCCAGGAAGAGTAGCTGCTGCCTTGGCAGGAACTAATGAGATCCATAATAAACCACAGGAAGAGTAGCTGCTGCCTTGGCAGAAACTAATGGGGATCCATAATAAACCCCAGGAAGAGTAGCTGCTGCCTTGGCAGAAACTAATGGGGATCCAAAATAAACCCCAGGAAGAGTAGCTGCTGCCTTGGCAGGAACTAATGGGGATCCATAATAAACCCCAGGAAGAGTAGCTGCTGCCTTGGCAGGAACTAATGGGGATCCATAATAAACCCCAGGAAGAGTAGCTGCTGCCTTGGCAGGAACTAATGGGGATCCATAATAAACCCCAGGAAGAGTAGCTGCAGCCTTGGCAGGAACTAATGGGGATCCATAATAAACCCCAGGAAGAGTAGCTGCTGCCTTGGCAGGAACTAATGGGGATCCATAATAAACCCCAGGAAGAGTAGCTGCTGCCTTGGCAGAAGCTAATGGGGATCCATAATAATCCCCAGGAAGAGCAGCTGCTGCCTTGGCAGGAACTAATGGGGATCCATAATAAACCCCAGGAAGAGTAGCTGTTGCCTTGGCAGAAGCTAATGGGGATCCATAATAATCCCCAGGAAGAGCAGCTGCTGCCATGGCAGGAACTAATGGGGATCCATAATAAACCCCAGGAAGAGTAGCTGCTGTCTTGGCAGTAACTAATGTGGATCCATAATAAACCCCAGGAAGAGTAGCTGCTGCTTTGGCAGGAACTAATGGGGATCCATAATAAACCACAGGAAGAGTAGCTTCTGCCTTGGCAGGAACTAATGGGGATCCATAATAAACCCCAGGAAGATTAGCTGCTGCCTTGGCAGAAACTAATGGGGATCCATAATAAACCCCAGGAAGATTAGCTGCTGCCTTGGCAGGAACTAATGGGGATCCATAATAAACCCCAGGAAGAGTAGCTGCAGCCTTGGCAGGAACTAATGGGGATCCATAATAAACCCCAGGAAGAGTAGCTGCTGCCTTGGCAGGAACTAATGAGATCCATAATAAACCACAGGAAGAGTAGCTGCTGCCTTGGCAGAAACTAATGGGGATCCATAATAAACCCCAGGAAGAGCAGCTGCTGCCTTGGCAGGAACTAATGGGGATCCATAATAAACCCCAGGAAGAGTAGCTGCTGCCTTGGCAGGAACTAATGGGGATCCATAATAAACCCCAGGAAGAGTATCTGCTGCCATGGCAGGAACTAATGGGGATCCATAATAAACCCCAGGAAGAGTAGCTGCTGCCTTGGCAGGAACTAATGGGGATCCATAATAAACCCCAGGAAGAGTAGCTGCTGCCTTGGCAGGAACTAATGGGGATCCATAATAAACCCCAGGAAGAGTAGCTGCTGCCTTGTTAGGAACTAATGGGGATCCATAATAAACCCCAGGAAGAGTAGCTGCTGCCTTGGCAGGAACTAATGGGGATCCATAATAAACCCCAGGAAGAGTAGCTGCTGCCTTGGCAGGAACTAATGGGGATCCATAATAAACCCCAGGAAGAGTAGCTGCTGCCTTGGCAGGAACTAATGGGGATCCATAATAAACCCCAGGAAGAGTAGCTGCATCCTTTGCAGGAACTAATGGAGATCCATAATAAACCCCAGGAAGAGTAGCTGCTGCCTTGGCAGGAACTAATGGGGATCCATAATAAACCCCAGGAAGAGTAGCTGCTGCCATGGCAGGAACTAATGGGGATCCATAATAAACCCCAGGAAGAGTAGCTGCTGCCTTGACAGGAACTAATGGGGATCCATAATAAACCCCAGGAAGAGTAGCTGCTGCCATGGCAGGAACTAATGGGGATCCATAATAAACCCCAGGAAGAGCAGCTGCTGCCTTGGCAGGAACTAATGGGGATCCATAATAAACCCCAGGAAGAGTAGCTGCTGCCTTGGCAGGAACTAATGGGGATCCATAATAAACCCCAGGAAGAGTAGCTGCTGCCTTGGCAGAAACTAATGGGGATCCATAATAAACCCCAGGAAGAGCAGCTGCTGCCTTGGCAGGAACTAATGGGGATCCATAATAAACCCCAGGAAGAGTAGCTTCTGCCTTGGCAGGAACTAATGGGGATCCATAATAAACCCCAGGAAGAGTATATGCTGCCATGGCAGGAACTAATGGGGATCCATAATAAACCCCAGGAAGAGTAGCTGCTGCCTTGGCTGGAACTAATGGGGATCCATAATAAACCCCAGGAAGAGTAGCTGCTGCCTTGGCAGGAACTAATGGGGATCCATAATAAACCCCAGGAAGAGTAGCTGCTGCCTTGGCAGGAACTAATGGGGATCCATAATAAACCCCAGGAAGAGTAGCTGCTGCCTTGGCAGGAACTAATGGTTTTCCATAATAAACCCCAGGAAGAGTAGCTGCTGCCTTGGCAGGAACTAATGGGGATCCATAATAAACCCCAGGAAGAGTAGCTGCTGCCTTGGCAGGAACTAATGGGGATCCATAATAAACCCCAGGAAGAGTAGCTGCATCCTTTGCAGGAACTAATGGAGATCCATAATAAACCCCAGGAAGAGTAGCTGCTGCCTTGGCAGGAACTAATGGGGATCCATAATAAACCCCAGGAAGAGTAGCTGCTGCCATGGCAGGAACTAATGGGGATCCATAATAAACCCCAGGAAGAGTAGCTGCTGCCTTGACAGGAACTAATGGGGATCCATAATAAACCCCAGGAAGAGTAGCTGCTGCCATGGCAGGAACTAATGGGGATCCATAATAAACCCCAGGAAGATTAGCTGCTGCCTTGGCAGGAACTAATGGGGATCCATAATAAACCCCAGGAAGAGTAGCTGCTGCCTTGGCAGGAACTAATGGGGATCCATAATAAACCCCAGGAAGAGTAGCTGCTGCCTTGGCAGGAACTAATGGGGATCCATAATAAACCCCAGGAAGAGTAGCTGCTGCCTTGGCAGGAACTAATGGGGATCCATAATAAATACAAAGTTACATCACAGCACTGCTAGCTAATAGCTGCTACCCTACCAAGCAAAAGAGCAGTAACTGATCATAGTGAAACTGAGAAACATGACTGTCCTTTTGTATTCATGTTCACCCTGTCCTCTGACATGACCTTTGACCCTAGATGGCAGTTACTACTTTCTTGCTTGGTACACCCACTGGAATACGTTTCCATTGCATTTTTGTTTAACACAAACTTGTGTTCATAGATGTATTTGTATGTGGCTGTCAGCGTGATATAGTTTGATACTTGTATTCATTTGTATGTGGCTGTTTAACTTTATGAGCTGGATTTGCCTGTCTTTGCGATTAGTTTGTTCATTTTCACTTGTTAGCATTTAGCTAACAGTGTCTATATGATTTCTGTTACTTTGTGCTAATTCTTTTAGCATTCTGGTAATAGAGGCCCGATGGGCTTTCCTTGCGTTTTTAGCGCCCCCTTGTGTGCTATTCCAGTAATACCAGGATGAGAGAAAGGCGGTATGAAGATATGAAACTCTGGATGCCACCCAGCCGAAGAACCCTTTTGGAACCTTTTTTTCTAAGAGTGCAGGGCTTTGGTCCAAGTAGTACCCTATATAGTGAATAGGTTGCCATTTGGGCCTGATCCTCTGCAGCACGCTGGGCTCTCATTAGGCTGAGTGCAGCATTGCAGCTCTCCCCCCCCCCCCCGGCCCCTCACACACACACCGGCCTTGCATGTTCGTCCTTGGGAAGTAGCGAAGCCAGCGTAAAACCACAACACAGCTGAAGAACCACCCACCGTGCTAACTCTGTTCTGAAGCACCACCCGCTGTGCTAACTCTGTTCTGAAGCACCACCCGCCGTGCTAACTCTGTTCTGAAGCACCACCCACCGTGCTAACTCTGTTCTGAAGCACCACCCGCCGTGCTAACTCTGTTCTGAAGCACCACCCGCCGTGGTAACTCTGTTCTGAAGCACCACCCGCCGTGCTAACTCTGTTCTGAAGCACCACCCACCGTGCTAACTCTGTTCTGAAGAACCACCCGCCGTGGTAACTCTGTTCTGAAGCACCACCCGCCGTTCTAACTCTGTTCTGAAGCTCCACCCACCGTGCTAACTCTGTTCTGAAGCTCCACCCACCGTGCTAACTCTGTTCTGAAGCACCACCCGCCGTGCTAACTCTGTTCTGAAGCACCACCCGCCGTGCTAACTCTGTTCTGAAGCACCACCCGCCGTGCTAACTCTGTTCTGAAGCACCACCCGCCGTGCTAACTCTGTTCTGAAGCACCACCCACTGTGCTAACTCTGTTCTGAAGCACCACCCGCCGTGCTAACTCTGTTCTGAAGCACCACCCACCGTGCTAACTCTGTTCTGAAGCACCACCCACCGTGCTAACTCTGTTCTGAAGCACCACCCACCGTGCTAACTCTGTTCTGAAGCACCACCCACCGTGGTAACTCTGTTCTGAAGCACCACCCACCGTGGTAACTCTGTTCTGAAGCTCCACCCACCGTGGTAACTCTGTTCTGAAGAACCACCCACCGTGGTAACTCTGTTCTGAAGCACCACCCACCGTGCTAACTCTGTTCTGAAGAACCACCCACCGTGGTAACTCTGTTCTGAAGCACCACCCGCCTGAAGCACCACGCATGGCTACTTGATATTCAGTGCTGTACGTCCACCTGGGTTGGCCTGCGTAGCAGAAAGGACCCAGGAGGAGACAGGGAGAAGAAGAGAAGAGGCAAGCCAGCGCCTCTATTTGAGGCATGGGAGAGATATGGGTCGATGTCCCTGTTATAAAGTGTAAACCACAGACTTTAGCTTTATTTTTTTTTAAACAGCTCCTGTAGCAACTGGGCTCTGTCTGTCTGCCTGTGTTCTGAGATGGAATGAACATCTAATACTGTATCTATTCTCTTAGCTAGGATCTAATTCTGATGTGAGAGATCTGAGTGTTGCCATGGCAACGGGTTAACAAATGATTGACAGCTTTCCCTCCCCCCCCAACCTCCTCTCCCTCTCCCTCTACCTCCTCTCCCTACCTCCTCTCCCTCCCTCTCTACCTCCTCTCCCTCCCTCCCTCCCTCCCTCCGTTCCTCCCTCCTCCAGGCCTCCATGCTCCAGAACATCCGTACAGCGATGCGGAGGCAGATCAGAAGACACTCCTCCCGCCGAGCCACGTCACACCGCCGCCTGGGGCGCCTCTGGAGCCGTCTGTTCCACCGAGGGACCCGTGTCCGCGGCCAGATCCCCCTCCTCACACCCCCCGGGTCCCAGGTGGCTCTGGGCCTGCACTCCTACCACACCTCGGAGGGGCCTGGATCCAGGGCTGGGGATGGAGGTGGTGGGGCTGGCATGGTGGGGGGAATGGCGGGCATGGGACCAGCAACGACCCCGTCCCCCTGCTCTACGGCAGCGCTAGGCCTCGCCCTGCACGCCCACACCCAGGCCCTGTCACAGTCCCAGTCCTCCCACCCCTCCTTGGAGTCTCACCCCTCCCCACTCTCCCCCTCTGACAGTGAACCATCCATGGGGTCTCCATGTTCCCCAGAGAGCCGGGGCAGCAGGGTTAGGTTCCCCCTCAGCGAGCCCTCCACCCCTGGGCAGCAGAGTGACTCATTAACGTCTGCCCAAAGCAGACTGACCCAGGAGCGCCCCCAAGAGGGCAGCACAGGTCACTACACCCGCCGGGCCTCCAGGAAGCTGGTCCTGGGGCTGGCTGCCAACCTGAGAGGGGTGGCCCTACGACGCTACTCCCCCCTGGGGCTCACCTCCCCCGTTACCCCCCCTGTCCCTCCAGACTCCCAGCCGCCCTGCCACCCCCCCCTGACCTCCCCCCAGACGTCATCCCCCTCGGGGGCTTCAGACGACAGTGAGAGGTTCCATGGGGGATGGCTATGGGGGGATGGCTATGGGGGCGCCAGCAGGGGGATGGCTATGGGGGCGCCTAGTGGACTGGACACCAGCAGGGGGATGGCTATGGGGGCCGCCTAGTGGACTGGACACCAGCAGGGGGATGGCTATGGGGGCGCCTAGTGGACTGGACACCAGCAGGGGGATGGCTATGGGGGCGCCTAGTGGACTGGACACCAGCAGGGGGATGGCTATGGGGGCGCCTAGTGGACTGGACACCAGCAGGGGGATGGCTATGGGGGCGCCTAGTGGACTGGACACCAGCAGGGGGATGGCTATGGGGGCGCCTAGTGGACTGGACACCAGCAAGGGGGATGGCTATGGGGGCGCCTAGTGGACTGGACACCAGCAGGGGGATGGCTATGGGGGCGCCTAGTGGACTGGACACCAGCAGGGGGATGGCTATGGGGGCGCCTAGTGGACTGGACACCAGCAGGGGGATGGCTATGGGGGCGCCTAGTGGACTGGACACCAGCAGCAGTGAGGAGGAGGAGGATGGAGATGAGACTCTACTGATCTGCTAGTATGAGGGAGCTGCCTTGACCAGGTGGTAATAGACAGACAGACAGACAGACAGACAGACAGACAGACAGACAGACAGACAGACAGACAGACAGACAGACAGACAGACAGACAGTACTGCTCGTGGCTGCAGACTGTACTAGTGGTCCTATCCAGTTACTGGACTGTAGCCTGGCGTAGCTGAAGACTGTACTAGTGGTCCTATCCAGTTACTGGACTGTAGCCTGGCGTAGCTGAAGACTCTCTGTCTCTCTGGCTGAAACACAGAGAGCTGGAGAATAATGGAATAACGGCACAGATCCCAGAGCAGCACAATGACTTCACTCCTCCCTCTACCCCTCCATCCACTCCTCCCTCCACCCCTCCATCCACTCCTCCCTCCACCCCTCCATCCACCCCTCCATCCACTCCTCCCTCTACCCCTCCATCCACTCCTCCCTCCACCCCTCCATCCACTCCTCCCTCTACCCCTCCATCCACTCCTCCCTCCACCCCTCCATCCACTCCTCCCTCCACTCCTCCATCCACTCCTCCCTCCACCCCCTCCATCCACTCCTCCCTCCACCCCTCCCTCCACCCCTCCATCCACTCCTCCCTCCACCCCTCCATCCACTCCTCCCTCCACTCCTCCCTCTACCCCTCCATCCACTCCTCCCTCCACCCCTCCATCCACTCCTCCCTCCACTCCTCCCTCTACTCCTCCATCCACTCCTCCCTCCACTCCTCCCTCCACTCCTCCCTCTACCCCTCCATCCACTCCTCCCTCCACCCCTCCATCCACTCCTCCCTCCACTCCTCCCTCCACTCCTCCCTCTACCCCTCCCTCCACTCCTCCCTCCACCCCTCCATCCACTCCTCCATCCACCCCTCCATCCACTCCTCCCTCTACCCCTCCATCCACTCCTCCCTCTACCCCTCCATCCACTCCTCCCTCTACCCCTCCATCCACTCCTCCATCCACTCCTCCCTCCACCCCTCCATCCACTCCTCCCTCTACCCCTCCATCCACCTACCCCTCCATCCACTCCTCCACCTACCCCTCCCTCTACCCCTCCATCCACTCCTCCATCTACCCCTCCATCCACTCCTCCCTCTACCCCTCCATCCACTCCTCCCTCCACCCCTCCATCCACCTACCCCTCCATCCACTCCTCCCTCCACCCCTCCATCCACTCCTCCCTCCACTCCTCCATCCACCCCTCCATCCTCTCCTCCCTCTACTCCTCCCTCCACTCCTCCCTCCACCCCTCCATCCACCCCTCCATCCACTCCTCCCTCCACCCCTCCATCCACTCCTCCCTCTACCCCTCCATCCACTCCTCCCTCCACCCCTCCATCCACTCCTCCCTCTACTCCTCCATCCACTCCTCCATCCACTCCTCCCTCCACTCCTCCCTCCACCCCTCCATCCTCTCCTCCCTGCCTTACCAGAGATCTACAGCTGAGGGCAGTAGGCCTACTGACACTGACTCCATATCATCATCGTCTGTTTCTGTAAACGTTGAGGTAAAACCGGCAAATGACATCACACAAGAAGAGGATGTTGTGAGGAAGTCGTGAAGTGGAGTGTTATTATGAGTGTGATATCTTGACTTTAACAATGATTTTTATGCAGTGGCCAACTTTTAGTTTTTGTATTTTCTCCCCAATTTCGATCTTGTCTAATCACTGCAACTCCCCAACGGGCTCCGGAGGCGACGGTCGAGTCATGCGTCCTCCGAAACATGACCCGCCAAACCACGCTTCTTAACACCCGCCCGCTTAACCCGCAAGCCAGCCGCACCAATGTGTCGGAGGAAACACCGTTCACCTGACGACCGAGGTCAGCCTGCAGGCGCCCGGCCCGCCACAAGGAGTCGCTAGAGCGCGATGAGCCAAGTAAAGCCCCCCCCCCCCAGGCCAAACCCTCCCCTAACCCGGACGACGCTGTGCGCCGCCCTATGGGACTCCCGATCACGGGATCGAACCCGGGTCTGTAGTGACGCCTCTAAAGACCGCTGCGCCACTCGGGAGGCCCACAGTGGCCTATCTTTGTACCCTCCCTAGACGATGGTTGGACCACAGGCAGTGGAAGGGGTGTCTACTCAGTCACAGAGGCTGAGTCCCAAATGGCCCCCTATTCCCTATATAGTGCACTACTTTAGACCAGAGAATGGTACCCTATTCCCTATATAGTGCACTACTTTAGACCAGAGAATGGCACCCTATTCCCTATATAGAGCACTACTTTAGACCAGAGAATGGCACCCTATTCCCTATATAGTGCACTACTTTAGACCAGAGAATGGCACCCTATTCCCTATATAGTGCACTACTTTAGACCAGAGAATGGCACCCTATTCCCTATATAGTGCACTACTTTTGACCAGAGAATGGCACCCTATTCCCTATATAGTGCACTACTTTAGACCAGAGAATGGCTCCCTATTCCCTATATAGTGCACTACTTTTGGCCAGCGCTCTATGGGTAGGCAATAGGGTATGGTTAGGGAACAGAGCCCTAAGTACCAGTAGGGTACCATGTGAGATAACCAGTTGTGATAGTGGTTTGTTTGATTCTCAGGTGAAAGACATGTCAGATGACTTGAATTCAGACTGGTGGATTGTTCTCTGTAGTGGTGTGGTGCTGTGGAGACAGCACAGAGATGGTAGAGAAATCAGCCATATCTTTCCCATCTATTGTTACTGAAAGGCTTCTGGGATGCGTCTCAAATGGTACCCTATTCCCTATATAGCGCACTACTTTAGACCAGAGAATGGCACCCTATTCCCTATATAGCGCACTACTGTTGAGCAGAGCCCTATGAGCCCTGGTCTAAGGCTCACCCCGTATGGCTCTGGTCAAAATGAGTGCACTACATAGGGAATAGGGAGAGATTTGGGACACAGACCAGGAAGTCCTCTGGTGTGTAATAAAGGTCATGTTGTTAAAGGGGAACTGACAGAATTTTAGCAACATGAAATCTTATTAAAATCTGTTGATATACACCCCCAGGAAGAATATGACACTTTTTTTTTTTTAAACTTTTTCTGACAAGTGAGCACTTAGAATGTTTGGGAATTATGTATATTAAGGCATTTGTCAAATTCTATAGCAATATAGAGTGGGAAAGCGGCCGTGCGTTTGGACAATTAATAGACACTGCAGTAAATAAAACCCTAATAAAAACATCTGTCTTGTCCAGGACCGGAGTCTACACAGACCGGTGCACAAAAGCCAATCAGAGCTACAGTAGGCCTTTATGCAAACAAGCCATTTGCCCCACAGGCCTGCCATCATTCACTTTGAACTGGACTGTGTGTTTACAGGCAGTTGCGACATTAGAACACATTCGGCAAAAGCCACAAAATACACCTGAATGGATTTCAGCAAATATGTAAATACCACGGGAGTCCTCTTACATTTGGGGGACTTTACAGTCCTATTGATCAGACAACCATGACAAGGTAGGCTCTCTCTTCCTCAGTTATGCACATCAACAACAACAAGATCAACAACTAATGCTAGCCAGAGAAAGATGAGCTAAAATCTAACGAAGGAACATTAGATAAACCCTCTCAAACTTTTTCAGCTAGTTGGCCATCAAAATTGCACTGATAAACAAAGGGGAATACTAGCCTGCTCGTCCTTCTGCAGCTTGCCTGCCAATGCATGCTTGTCCCAACCAAGCACCCAAAGCTAACTGGCTAGAGTTGGCTAGCTTGCTAGCTATCTACTTCCAGACACAAATGAGAGAACACCTCACTCTGACCATTTTACTCACCCTAGCAGAGCTGGTTAGTTTGGCTGTTTACATGTTATCTAGAGCGTTCTTGACTAACTATTACTTTTTTGCCTACGTTTACTGACACCGGTCATATTCAGCGGATGTTGGCGCGTTCGTAAATTCATCAGTTATTCTGCGCTCTGGCACACTCAGACGAGAGTGGTCTGAAATCTGAGATTGCAAGAGATATGCTAACTGGATTACAGTCGTTCAAGTTCAGCATAGCTAGCTACCTAGCAAAGCGATTCACATTTCTTGCTAGCTAACCAAATGACACCTGCATCTCTTAGCTGTATAGCCACCGATAAATGATATGAGGGGAAAAAGTCAGTCACTCACCCACTCCTCCAATGACATGACGTCCACCTAAAAGCTAGCTATCTAGCTAACGTTAGGCTCCGTGTTTTTAGCTTGCTACGTAAATAGATCCGCTAGCCTATTAGCCACGTTATGACTGACTTGTGATCGTTGCCCTTGCTAGTTTGATTGTATTGACATTCCCAGCCTTAGTTACATTCGTCCGTTCTTGTCCAAAATATTGAGTCATTGAAACGGAAACAGTGCATCCCGAATGGAGGCAGCAAACAATGTACCAGACCAGCTGTGATTTACAACCTGATAGCAATATTTATTGGACTACCAAGAAATGTATTGGTGAATTATATGAATCATGCATTGAACTGCATCCATCTATTCTGCCAACAATGCCTTACTGTACGTCATGGAACGTTATAAAGTTGGTTTTATAGCGTAAACTGGGAATTTGATATTTTTTGACTGATATTATGATTGTCTGTTTGTTTTATATCTGCAAAGTAGTTAAAACACTGTCAGTTCCACTTTAATTTAATTAAAATTAATTGTATTACAGACTTAATGATGTGCCATTAGAGAACCATCTCCCCTCCACTCCGTCTGTCTGTCTGTCTGGCTAGCAGTCACACCAGGCTAATGGGTACACATTTACATTTACATCATTTAGCAGAGCCACTTACAAATTGGTGCATTCAACTTATGATAGCCAGTGGGATAACCACTTTTTATTTATTTATAGGGGGTAGAAGGATAACTTTATACTATTCCAGGTATTCCTTAAAGAGGTAGGGTTTCAAGTGTCTCCGGAAGGTGGTCAGTGACTCCGCTGCCCTGGCATCGTGGGGGAGCTTGTTCCACCGTTGGGGTGCCAGAGCAGCGAATAGCTTTGGCTGGGCTGAGCGGGAACTATGCTTCCGTAGAGGTAGGGGGGGCTAGCAGGCCAGAGGTGGATGAACGTAGTGCCCTCGTTTGGGTGTAGGGACTGAAACGCCCATTATAACCTCCAGGAAAATAACTATCAGTACTGGTAATGTATCAGACTCTTCCCTGGATGAATGGTCTGTGTCCAGTTGAGGTGTTTTAATACCTCATGAACCTTATGGCCAGGAGAATATCACCCGTATAATGTTTTCACTTCGTCACTATGGCGTATTGTATGTAGATGGGTGAGAAAACAATATATTTCATCCATTTTGAATTCAGGTTGTAACACAACAACAAAATGTGGAATAAGTGGAGGGGTATGAATTCTTTCTGAAGCCACTATATATTAGGGCTGTCAAACGATTAAAATAATTTATCGAGTTAATAGCGTTAGTTAATACATTTTAGAATTTGCTAAAATTTGACCCCAAAGAAAGCTTTTTCTAAGCTAACATATGGAATTGTTTTAAGATGGTCATAACTAGGAACATTTAGCTATTTTATTTGGATTTTTAAGACCCTTTTAAGGTATATATATTTTTAAAATAAAAACATTATTTGATGAAACATTGAATATGGCATTACTGCTATTAGCCAATAGAAATGCATTGAATAACATATTTATTACATGGAACAACAGATAGTCCCCCCAGAAATCAAAAGGAAGTTTGTTCTGAAGTGTCTATCATATATCTGAGAGATATAAGAAAGATCTGGAAACATTATTATTTATATTTATTATTATGTATTTTTGTACATGTATTTATCCCCTTATTTTAGGAACTAAACTATCTCAATATATATAGTGCATTCAGAAAGTATTCAGACCCCTTCCCTTTTTCCACATTTTGTTACGTTACAGCCTCATTCAAAAATTGATTACATTATTTTTTTCCCTCATCAATTAACACACAAAACCCCATAATGACAAAGCGAAAAGAAGTTTCTAGAAATGTTTGCAAATGTATAAAAAAAAACATATTTACATAAGTATTCAAAACCTTTTGCTATGAGACTCGAATTTGAGCTTAGGTGCATCCATTGATCATCCTTGAGATGTTTCTACAACTTGATTGGAGTCCACCTGTGGTAAATTCAATTGATTGGACATGATTTGGAAAGGCACACACCTGTCTATATAAGGTCCCACAGTTGACAGTGCATGTCAGAGCAAAAACCAAGCCATGAGGTCGAAGGAATTTTCCGTAGAGCTCCGAGACAGGATTGTGTCGAGGCACAGATCTGGGGAAGGGTACCAAAACATTTCTGCAGCATTGAAGGTCGCCAAGAACACAGTGGCCTCCATCATTCTTAAATGGAAGAAGTTTGGATCCACCAAGACTCTTCCTAGAGCTGGCCACCCGGCCAAACTGAGCAATCGGGGGAGAAGGGCCTTGGTCAGGGAGGTGACCAAGAACCCGATGGTCACTCTGACAGAGTTCCTCTGTAGAGATGGGAGAACCTTCCAGAAAGACAACCATCTCTGCAGCACTCCACCAATCAGACCTTTATGGTAGAGTGGCCAGATGGAAGCCACTCCTCAGTAAAAGGCACGACAGCCCGCTTGGAGTTTGCCAAAAGGCACCTAAAGGACTCTCAGACCATGAGAAACAAGATTATCTGGTCTGATGAAACCAAGATTGAACTCTTTGGCCTGAATGCCAAGCGCCACGTCTGGAGGAAACCTGGCACCATCCCTACGATGAAGCATGGTGGTGGCAGCATCATGCTGTGGGGATGTTTTTCAGCTGCAGGCACTGGGACACTAGTCAGGATCGAGGGAAAGAGGAACGGAGCAAAGTACAGAGAGATCCTTGATGAAAACCTGCTCCAGAGCGCTCAGGACCTCAGACTGGGGCGAAAGTTCACCTTCCAACAGGAAAACGACCCTAAGCACACAGCCAAGACAACGCAGGAGTGGCTTCGGGACAAGTCTCTGAATGTCCTTGAGTGGCCCAGCCAGAGCCCGGACATGAACCTGATCGAACATCTCTGGAGAGACCTGAAAATAGCTGTGCAGTGACGCTCCCCATCCAACCTGACAGAGCTTGAGAGGATCTGCAGAGAAGAATGGGAGAAACTCCCCAAATACAGGTGTGCCAAGCTTGTAGCGTCATACCCAAGAAGACTGGAGGTTGTAATCGCTGCCAAAGGTGCGTCAACAAAGTACTGAGTAAAGGGTCTGAATACTTATGTAAATGTGATATTTAAGTTTTTTTATTTTTAATACATTTGCCACCATATCTAAAAACCTGTTTTTGCTTTGTCATTATGGGCTATTGTGAGTAGATTGATGAAAAAAAACACAATTTAATCCATTTTAGAATAAGGCTGTAACGTAACAAAATGTGGAAAAAGTCAAGGGGTCTGAATACTTTCCGAATGCACTGTACTTCCATAATGTTTTTAAACTGGTACCAGGGACCTGGAGAACACCATCGTGCGAATCTCACCTTTCCACAGAGGGGTCATATCAGTGTGTAGCCCAAACCGTTGGGACGCTACAGACAGACGTTGGCAGAAGAGGCTGTACCAACTTCAGACGGGTCTCGTGAGGCACGTGGGGGTCGTAGAGCAAAACGGAGAACACCATCGTGTTCGTGAGAGTCTCGTCTTTCAATGGAGAGATCATAATTGATTGTAGACCAAACCGTTTTCGTGACGTCTCATGGTCTGCCACCTTTCACCGCAGATGCGGAAGGGTAATATCGGCGGATGCGGTTGATTGAGACGCAGCTTAAACAGGCAGATTTTGATGGGGATTTTGTTATTATGTTAATAAAATTTCTGTGGGGTTGCGGAAATTGTAGGCTAAGGGTTAAGTGAAATCTCCAACCACCGGGGCACTGGGCCATGCAAAACAAACTCCCGCTCTCACACACATCCTCTCTCACGTACACACCCCACTCTTGCACATGCAGCCTAACTTTGAAGCGTCTCTTTGATTAGCCCATTCCTTTTCAGTTCTTCCTTTGCCATCCAAATTTGTGCGTTGCCTAGTCAGTGGTCAAGTGATCAGGTTGATAGCTAGCTAGCTAGCTAGGTAACATGACTAGCTAGCTAAACAATGTAGTTTGTTATCAAACCAAAACATTGTTGCTCGCGGGTAGTTTAAAGCGGCCTGCGAAAGGCGCACCAATCCATGGCAGAAAGATATGTAAAGGAGTTTCATGTAAAGCCACAAGCATTGACTGTAGCTGTGTTCCATGTTGTGTTCTGCCCTTAAAAGGGTCCTTGCGGAAACGTGCGCTTAAAAGGTTCCTTGCGGTAAAGAAATGGATTAAATGGTGTCCAAAAAATGTACGCCGATAATCATGTCAACATGAACATGTTAACTTTGACAGCACTAATATGTATATTTATATACAGTATATATAAAAATGTGTTTCCCCCTCTGATGAAAGAGAGTGTACATGTTGTATAAATGAGCTCATTTTTTAAAACTATTTGTATATTTGTGCTATGAACCAGACTTGAAAGTTGCCATGAGAGAGTTAGAGAGATTGCAGGCAGTCAGTTAGTGGTGAGCTGTTGCCACAGCAACACTGTACAGCCTTTGATTGGCTCTAAGGTTGCATCCCAAATGTCACCCTATTCCCTATATAGTGCACTACTTTAGACCAGAGAATGGTACCCTATTCCCTATATAGTGCACTACTTTTGACCAGGGTCCATTTGAGATGCAGCCCAAGTGTCTTCTCGTGCCTGCCTTTAATAAAACAGACTTTGATAAGACTTGTGGTAACGTCTCTCTAGTCAACAGAAAAGGTATACTGCTTTCACATTGTTGCTGATATTAAACTCCCACTGCAGGTAGCAGCTCGCCTTTTACACCCTGCTACCTACCACTGATGATAGTAGAGGTACCTACCACTGATGACAGTACAGGTACCACTGATGATAGTAGAGGTACCTACCACTGATGATAGTAGAGGTACCTACCACTGATGATAGTAGAGGTACCACTGATGATAGTAGAGGTACCACTGATGATAGTAGAGATACATACCACTGATGATAGTAGAGGTACCACTGATGATAGTAGAGATACATACCACTGATGATAGTAGAGGCACCTACCACTGATGATAGTAGAGGTACCTACCACTGATGATAGTAGAGGTACCTACCACTGATGATAGTAGAGGTACCACTGATGATAGTAGAGGTACCACTGATGATAGTAGAGGTACCACTGATGATAGTAGAGGTACCACTGATGATAGTAGAGGTACCACTGATGATAGTAGAGGTACCACTGATGATAGTAGAGATACATACCACTGATGATAGTGGAGGTACCACTGATGATAGTAGAGGTACCACTGATGATAGTAGAGGTACCACTGATGATAGTAGAGTTACCTACCACTGATAATAGTAGAGGTACCACTGATGATAGTAGAGGTTCAACCACTGATGATAGTAGAGATACCACTGATGATAGTAGAGGTACCACTGATGATAGTAGAGGTACCACTGATGACAGTAGAGGTACCTACCACTGATGATAGTAGAGGTACTGTCGTGTCGCGTCGGCTGCCGGTGGCTATTGCTGTCAAACAAAGGAGTCCGCTTAAGCTGTACCTTGATTAGAAGTCTTTATTCATTATCACAAGCTTACAGCATAAGTTTACAGACTCGCGAGGTCTGGAGAGCAGTGTCCCCCAATTCTAATGGCTGCTCTGCCTTCTCCTTCGTTTTTCCCCCTATTTATAAACAATGCAAAAAGCTGCTCCCTCTTCTGGCCAATCACCAGTCTCCCCTGTCTACAACACACTTCCTGTCTGTTGTATGTGGCGTTACACTAAAACATTCCCTCTTGATACTAAAATCAACATTCTTTCAGTTCCACTTAAAACAGTCATAATGTTAATACACCACATATTCCCCCCTTCGAGACAAATTAAAAGTCTCGACAACAAACAGAATAGGATTATGACTAGTAACAATTTATCCTATTGAGTATCTTTAACATTAAACCAAAAAACATTCTCCTCTAGAGTGTAAATACCTTTCTATGAAATATGAATAACTGTTTATGAAGTGTGAATACATTACTATCTTTATGAAGTGTGAATACATTACTATGAAATATGAACAAATCTCTATGGAGTGTAAGAGCGAAAAACTGTCCGGCAACCTTCCATCCATCAATCAAGACAGTAAAATTCTCTCACGGTCCCTCTGCCCCAGGCAACCACCTTCGGTACTCCAGATAAACTCATAAACCATGTAAATGCATTTGAAACTATGATGCAATTAAATACACATGTAAGCCCCTGCAAACAAAATCCTATCCAAAAACATCCACTTGTAAGGCTGGTCAACCCATTGGACCCTACAGTGGAACTCTCCCTGCCTAGACTTTCTCTGTCCCTAAGCATCACCGAAATAAACAAAAACATCTAAGATCCTCACATGTATCCAATAACATCAAACATCATTCTACAAAAATTAATACCTAAGAATATGACACAAATTATGTATTACACATGTCTATATTTCATTGCAGACACTGGAATGTAGTCCACTACACTTCATCTCCCTGTAGTCTCCTCTTCCAATGGACTGTTGATGATGGAATCAGCCACACCCTCCTTGTTTCATCTCCTCCAGTCATTGTCGTTTCATATTGTCCCTTCATATTGTCCTTGTTTGAGTCACATGTTCCCCCAAATGCTTCTGGAAGAAAAGAAAAGAAACGACCAAACAGTATCTTTTGCAAAACAACACTTTCAAATTAAACATCAATATCAACTAAGAATATAAAAATGATATATAAATGATGTATGAATCACATAAACCCATTCCCCCCTTTGATTCATAAATCATACTACAAATCACACTAATATTGGATTTTTTTTTTTTTTTTTTTAATATTATCAAAACATCAAAAATGATATTTATCCATTCAGGTCTACTTGTCCATCTTCATCCAGATCAGGAACAGTCAACACCGGCATCTGAGTGTTGTCTCCAGGCATCACTCTCCAACCTATCTCAATATCATAGTTTTCTCAAAGGTCAGTAACAAATTACAAACATCACACAGTGTTATCAAAGCTGCCATTAAATGTAACCCATCACTGCCCCTACTGGCCTACCTGATCTTGCAACCAAGTCTTCGCTGACTTCTGCTCCCTCAGATCTCCCAAATGCATCCCTTATATTCTTCAATGCATATATAACCCTAGTGATAATATCTGAACTATCTGGACTCAAAGTATACCTAATATTATCAATATGATCTTCCCAAATGTTACACCATACCATGGAAAAAGTCCCCCCTTCTCCCTTAGATTTATCCTTCAATGATAGGCTTGAAGACTATGACATGTAGCCATGTCTCTTTTCATCCAATTTCAAATATAGCTTCAGATTTCTGTGTCCGGTGCTACCCCTCTTATAATGGTAAAAACCTCATATGGAAGCTTCAACGTTGACATGTAACAACATCCTGTCTATCCATAGGGTAAGAATATATATGCTTTATCACCACAAACCCTCCAAATATCTCTAAAATTCCCCATAGTCACATTGTCAGGCAAAAGCTAATATTTTAACCATCAAAGTCCTGCTGTTCCTACTACCTGGAACATAAAAAGTTACATTTATATTTCTCATTACTACCCTTAAGGTCATGCTTATCCAAAGTCATCATATAACATCACAATCTGATATTCCCATAAACATACCCCTTACCTCATATGTTTTATTAGAACCAAACAACTTTTAGCCCTCACTGGTTTCACCTCCAATACTTCAGTTACGCTGTTACCTGATTTTACTTTCCATCTAACAAATGCACCCAAGTTAATTCACTTAACCCAATACCACCTAACCCTAGGCTTAAACAAATGTTTTGACAGCGACATTATTTTATCTTAATATCTGTTTTATCTGTTGCTGATACCACAGTCATGACAAAGCATAATACTGACACACACTTGATAGAGGTCGAGCGACCGTCTCTAAAATGTTTGACTGGAATTCTCACCAGACATGGACCCTCCAGATTCCTCCCTGATCTTACAGAATGAGCTGCTGGAACCAGAGATTCCTACCTGCCATCTATCTCTAATCTTCACAACAGACGAATCAAACCACTCCCTTTAGTTTCTCTCTTCCCTAACGAGCGGTACTGATCAGATACCTCTCCTTGTCTGTCATTAAAATCAAAGACCTCATCCTGTACCTCCATGATGAATCTATATTCTCTCTACCACTATCTGCTCTCCTATTTTAAGTCCTTCTTGCTACCCCCTTTAATTTCAGAAAAGTTGTTGTCGGTGTCATACTTCCTACGTTTGCTATTGCCATCGTATCATTAATCCCTTCCAAAGTTACCATTAAAGTATGTATTAACCTTAATTATTTCTAGTGGCACAGTTACCAATATCCTCTGTGTATTATCTACTGTTGGAGTGGCTACTGTAATCTACTCCTCCTGAACTCCCTCAATGACTGTGGAGGCTACAACAGACCTCAACTCTTCCATTATAAGCGTTACTTTATGAATTACATAGCCTTTTAACCAATAATTCTCAACCGGAACAAATTCTAATGCTTGCACTAGATAAGTACACATATATTCTCCCTGACCTTTGTAACATTACGCAACATAAGTGAACAGTCACTCCTAACCCTCTTCCAAACTATACCTCCTTTGATTAGGTGACACCGCTTCTACATCTGGTCCTGATAACAATACTTATTCTCCATAATTATCTCTCCATGTGGGAGGAACGTCCCCATCCTAACCCTAATAAGTATTTTTTCCCCTAAAATTGGTGCTGGCTATTGGTTCCCTTATAATCAAATGCGATATATTTATGGCTTTAATAACTATCAATGTTGAAAGAGTTAAATTGCTTCTCACTGTTGTTATAATACACTGAAGTGTTAATGTCCTTAGTTACTTCTAGTTTCCCCAAAGAAAAGTTGTCTTTGCTTGTACTTCCATCTATCACCACTAGTGTCACTTTTTCCCAACTCTCAGTCCCATCTCTAATCCCTGACTTTTAAACTTTTGATTATAAAAAATACACCTATAATTACCTTGATCTTCCTACTCTAAAGTGTCCTTCACTACTGTTCTCTCTCTCTTACTACTAACTTTGAAACTTAGCTTACTGTCTTAGAGTTCCTTCAACCTAGTTCTCCTAACTTTTTTTAATCTAATATTGTCTCCTAACCTTTAAAAACCTTTTCCACTGATTTATTCACAAAATCCCTTTACCACCAAATTTTTAGAATACGTGATTGGGAAAGTCCCCACCTGTTTCTGACTTCTTTACACAGACTTGGCAAACGACTAAACACCTTTTAGCCTAGCCTGAAATCTCTTGGTGTAAGAATGTAACCCAGCATGCATCTCTTCCCAACACTGCAACAACAGTATCTTCTAATATTAGTATGTCTATTTTAAGAGTAATTAACTGTTTTACTACCTCAAATCCCTATCCTAATTAGTTAATTTTACATAGTGAGATGTTTAACCTCTTTAGGCTCAACACAGATAAGTTTTTCCACTATTCACCATCACTTCTAATGGTCGGTTGTTTTTACTTCAATTGTTAGTTATTTTCTCTTCTTCTCTAATCGATGCTATCAGCTGACATCCCCCTTCGTATCTTCTAGGCACTCTAGAATCTTTAGGGTTCACCTGGAGAACAGGTGATCTTGACTGACCCCTGTATCTTCCTTAAAAATGTTCTCTGTTGTTTCCTCCTGACTTGTTGCATTAACAGGTAAAGTACCCAATCTGTCCACAATTATAACAGTCTTCTGAAAGTTGCTGGAAGTGTAGCTGAAATCTTCCTCCTCCTTCTATTTCTTCTCGTCCTCTTCCTCTCCAATTCTGTGTCTGTCCAGAAACTGGCTGTGAATATGGAACATTTGGTTCCCCCCCTTGGCTGGTACAATTGCATTTGATATTGTTCAGTTGAAGCTGTAGCAGTGATTGTTGATTTGGTTCACTCTGATTCTTCATAACCAAAGCTTCTCTTCTCCTTCTTCTCCAGTTGTAAGTTGTATTTGATTGAGTTTTCAGAGAGTTTCTTGATCCTGTTCCTTCTCGCCGTTGACATATCAGTATTCTTCAACAGCTTATACTCTAAGTTCTGTCCTCGAAATATCATCTTCCATCATCTTCTTACTAGTGGCCTTTTCTTGACCTCAATCTTCTCTTCCAGACATCTCATTTTCTTCCTTCTGGAGTTTTGATTCATCTTCATCGTCGTTTCTGCTTGCCCTCTATCTATTATTCGTTCATCTTCATCTCTGATGCAATAATCACCCTCCTGGATGATCACTGGAAGCTGAGGATAAACATCCCTAAGCTCTACTCCCTAAGCTCTACTTCCTTCTCATAAGGTGGGTGTCTTTTTGCTGAATCCGTATGTGAGAAAGGTGTACTAACTTCTGCCATTAGTTTTTCTAACACTACTTTAGTTAAAGGATTACTATTTTTTTCCCCTATATCAACCCTTTTATATTCCTTTATCGTGAATTATTTTATTTTAGACTATATAGCCTATGGCTTCCCCCCTTAAATTATTAATATAAACCTAACAACTCCAAAAAAAATATATATATATTATTTTTTTATTTAAATAACTCAATTAAAAATCATGAATAATTAAAACCAATTTTTATTCCTATATCCTATGTCACTAATTTATCAATTAGTGGCTATCTTACCACAACCCATCAGGAAAGTAAATGTAAGTTAGTCAACTTCAAAGCAATCCCAAAAACAAAGCCTTCTAACCTTACAACCCTTTGATTTTTATAAATTCCATTGTTTAATATGCACCCAAGTATCTTAATTGCAGAATAATGTCAGTACCTGATTTCCAACCGAACTGTAATCCAGCCCAGTGATGCACAGAGACTCCAAAATGCAAATTTTATTCAAATCAGTATTTGCCAAGCCTATGTGAAATTGTCATACCACATATTTTGTAAGGGATGATTTTGTGAACTAGCCTGATATCTGATCCTCTGCCTCTGCCGCGTCACGTGATGTCACGTCAGCACTTCCTGTATCTCCTCTCTCTCTCTCTCTCATATGACAAGGGAACAAAGACACAGAAACAGATTTTAGTAGTTAATGCAATCACTGAGTTATTTCAACCATATTCAATATTCGTTCGTTCTACATTATTCACTCTAAGACTAAACTCAGAACTAAATAGATTGCTCAAAAACATTTTTATTTTATTTTAATCCGTCATTTAATTTAATTCATTATACTTCGCCAACATATATTTAATTTATAAATTCAATAGGTCACAAAACAAGTTTCATCTTTAACCATCCGCCGTTTAAACTAGAATACTCGTGTTAAAATCTCTCCTCTGTCTGTCTATTTCTCCCCTTGCAGGGTAACCCCAGATGGGACCTATGACCTTTACCCACAATGCAGCTTCTGTAGTCCTAGCACATAACCTCATGTCGTAGTTTTAGCCCGTAAACTCAAGCGCATGCGCACATCCATTTACCCCATGCTTTCCAAACCATAGAACGATAGCATTACGCTACAGCTTCACTATTTTATACCTTATACTCACACAATTACACATAACAGAGCTCACAAAACATATAACCTGACTTACACACACAGAGACAAGTTTAAGAGACTTTAATCCATCGCAATGGGGTCTCTAAGGATATCCGTTAGCATGTAGCACGCAACACAATTAGCATTTAGCATTAACATTAGCCTTAGCCTTTAGCTAACTGCGGCCTACCCAGCCCTAAGTAACCTGCACCGTGGCCAAATCAATGTCCAATTATCCCCGTCTAACTTTATGCTGCCGTAAGTTCTGGATAATCATAGAGAGGTTATCCCACACATATACTTCGTCAACTATAAGATGAGCATAACATACATATAATCCGTCCAGCTTATAATTCCCAGAATCAACCTTACCCCACCGAACGCGTTGCAAGGATTTCATGGCCCATTCCTAAAGAATCGCCTCGCTTCGAGGTCTTTACCAGATTCACGGTGCCCTAAATATGCATACGTATTCCAGCCTTTATTCTCTACCAATCCATTTGTTCTAGACTTTACCGTTTACACATCAACCAAATTTAGAATATTTTACTTCAGCCTCTTAGTCAACAGCAATCACACCACCAGCCCAAAATCCACACTGTACATACTATCTCATTCCCCAATGAGCAATCGACACAATTAATGCCCAAATGGTGATAAATCTCACCTTAGCCGGCTTGAACAATAATCACCTCGCGTCTCAAGAGGGAACAAAGAACGATGCAATCAGTACCCGTACTGGCCACCATTTGTCGTGTCGCGTCGGCTGCCGGTGGCTATTGCTGTCAAACAAAGGAGTCCGCTTAAGCTGTACCTTGATTAGAAGTCTTTATTCATTATCACAAGCTTACAGCATAAGTTTACAGACTCGCGAGGTCTGGAGAGCAGTGTCCCCCAATTCTAATGGCTGCTCTGCCTTCTCCTTCGTTTTTCCCCCTATTTATAAACAATGCAAAAAGCTGCTCCCTCTTCTGGCCAATCACCAGTCTCCCCTGTCTACAACACACTTCCTGTCTGTTGTATGTGGCGTTACACTAAAACATTCCCTCTTGAAACTAAAATCAACATTCTTTCAGTTCCACTTAAAACAGTCATAATGTTAATACACCACAGTACCTACCACTGATGATAATAGAAGTACCTACCACTGATGATAGTAAATGTACCACTGATGACAGTAGAGGTACCTATCACTGATGATAGTAGAGGTACCTACCACTGATGATAGTAGAGGTACCTACCACTGATGATAGTAGAGGTACCACTGATGATAGTAGAGATAAAGTGGTGTGAAAAAGTGTTTGCCCCCTTCCTGATTTCTTATTTGTTTGCATGTTTGTCACACTTAAATGTTTCAGATCGTCAAACAAATGTAAATATTAGTCAAAGATAACACAAGTAAACACAAAATGCAGTTTTGAAATGAATGTTGTTATTATTACGGGAAAACAAAATCCAAACCTACATGGCCCTGTGTGAAAAGTGTTTGCCCCCCCCGTTATAACACAACTCAACTGTGGTTTATCACACCTGAGTTCAATTCCTCTAGCCACACCCAGGCCTGATTACTGCCACACCTGTTCTCAATCAAGGAATCACTTAAATAGGACCTGACAAAGTGAAGTAGACCAAAAGATCCTCACAAGCTAGACATCATGCCGAGATCCAAAGAAATTCAGGTCTGGAAAATATTATAAAGCCATTTCTAAAGCTTTGGGTCTCCAGCAAACCACAGTGAGAGCCATTATCCACAAATGGCGAAAACATGGAACATTGGTGAATCTTCCCAGGAGTGGCCGGCCGACCAAAATTACCCCAAGAGCGCAGCGACGACTCATCCAAGAGGTCACAAAAGACCCCACAACAACATCCAAAGAGCTGCAGGCCTCACTTGCCTCAGTTAAGGTCAGTGTTCATGACTCCACCATAAGAAAGAGACTGGGTAAAAATGGCCTGCATGGCAGAGTTCCAAGACGAAAACCACTGCTGAGCAAAAAGAACATTAAGGCTCGTCTCATTTTTGCCAAAAAACATCTTGATGATCCCCAAGACCTGTGGGAAAATACTCTGTGGACTGACGAGACAAAAGTTGAACTTTTTGGAAGGTGTGTCCCCTATTACATCTGGCGTAAAAGTAACACCGCATTTCAGAAAAAGAACATCATACCAACAGTAAAATATGGTGGTGGTAGTGTGATGGTCTGGGCCTGTTCTGCTGCTTCAGGACCTGGAAGACTTGCTGTGATAAATGGAAGCATGAATTCTGCTGTCTACCAAAAAATCCTGAAGGAGAATGTCCGGCCATCTGTTCGTGACCTCAAGCTGAAGCGAACTTGGGTTCTGCAGCAGGACAATGATCCAAAACACACCAGCAAGTCCACCTCTGAATGGCTGAAGAAAAACAAAATGAAGACTTTGGAGTGGCCTAGTCAAAGTCCTGACCTAAATCCTATTGAGATGCTATGGCATGACCTTAAAAAGGCAGTTGATGCTCGAAAACCCTCCAATGTGGCTGAATTACAACAATTCGGCAGAGATGAGTGGGCAAAAAATTCCTCCACAGCGCTGTAAAAGACTCATTGCAAGTTATCGCAAACGCTTGATTGCAGTTGTTGCTGCTAAGGGTGGCCCAACCAGTTATTAGGTTGTAGGGGGCAATCACTTTTTCACACAGGGCCATGTGGGTTTGGATTTTGTTTTCCCTTAATAATAACAACAACCTTCATTTCAAAACTGCATTTTGTGTTTCCTTGTGTTATCTTTGACTAATATTTACATTTGTTTGATCTGAAACATTTAAGTGTGACAAAATAAGAAATCAGGAAGGGGGCTGTCACGGATTCTGCCGAGGCTGCCCCTCCTCCTTGCTCGGGCAGGCTTCGGCGTTCGTCGTCACCGGAGTAATAG
This sequence comes from Coregonus ussuriensis, assembly GCA_031479575.1. Classification (NCBI taxonomy): domain Eukaryota; kingdom Metazoa; phylum Chordata; class Actinopteri; order Salmoniformes; family Salmonidae; genus Coregonus; species Coregonus ussuriensis. The sequence goes on along the minus strand of CM062504.1, from coordinate 2,026,132 downwards.
CTACTGCCGATCTATGTTATATGTTTCTATGTTCTACCTGTTGTTGTCTGATTGTCACACACCTGTTTCCCATTATGTGATTACTCCTTCCCTATTTAACCCGGTGGCTCCCAATGTGTGTTGTGCGTGTTTGTTTTTTCATTTTGTGTGTCGTTGGTGAGCGGGTTTGTTCCTCCCTGTGTGGAGGTATCTTGTATTGATTTCTTTACTTATTCAGTAAAGTAAGTTTCATAGAGTTCTGTGTCCTGTGCCTGACTTCGTGACAGGGGCAAACACTTTTTCACATCACTGTACATACCACTGATGATAGTAGAGGTACCTACCACTGATGATAGTAGAGGTACCACTGATGATAGTAGAGGTACCACTGATGACAGTAGAGGTACCACTGATGATAGTAGAGGTACCACTGATGACAGTAGAGGTACCACTGATGATAGTAGAGGTACCACTGATGATAGTAGAGGTACCACTGATGATAGTAGAGGTACCTACCACTGATGATAGTAGAGGTACCTACCACTGATGATAGTAGAGGTACCTACCACTGATGATAGTAGAGGTACCACTGATGATAGTAGAGGTACCACTGATGATAGTAGAGGTACCACTGATGATAGTAGAGGTACCACTGATGATAGTAGAGGTACCACTAATGATAGTAGAGATACCTACCACTGATGATAGTAGAGGTACCACTGATGATAGTAGAGGTACCACTGATGATAGTAGAGATACCTACCACTGATGATAGTAGAGGTACCACTGATGATAGTAGAGGTACCACTCATGATAGTAGAGGTACCAGTGATGATAGTAGAGGTACCACTGATGACAGTAGAGGTACCACTGATGACAGTAGAGGTACCATTGATGATAGTAGAGGTACCACTGATGATAGTAGAGGTACCACTGATGATAGTAGAGGTACCACTGATGATAGTAGAGGTACCAGTGATGATAGTAGAGGTTCCACTGATGATAGTAGAGATACCACTGATGATAGTAGAGGTACCACTGATGACAGTAGAGGTACCACTGATGATAGTGGAGGTACAACTGATGATAGTAGAGATACCACTGATGATAGTAGAGGTACCACTGATGATAGTAGAGATACCACTGATGATAGTAGAGGTACCACTGATGATAGTAGAGATACCACTGATGATAGTAGAGGTACCACTGATGATAGTAGAGGTACCACTGATGATAGTAGAGGTACCACTGATGATAGTAGAGGTACCACTGATGATAGTAGAGGTACCACTGATGATAGTAGAGATACCTACCACTGATGATAGTAGAGATACCACTGATGATAGTAGAGGTACCACTGATGATAGTAGAGGTACCTCTAAGCGCACATAAACACACACTCATAATTTATAAAAGATATTTGTCTCTTTAGTTTCTCAGAATTATATTTAATAAGCTATTGTTGTTATCCTCATACATTTTACAACTATTTCACAAAACAGAAGATACAGGTACAGTATGTATGTATAGCACGTATCACAATACGTCGGAGGAATGCGATGTTTGCCGTGAATCCCTGACACTTTTACTTTACACAATATTTACATTGTTGTGTTGAGCTAACAATTTGCCTCACTGTGGGGAGCTGGTAGAAAACTGCAGAAAACATACAGACATGTTTACAGGATTAGCATTGAGGAAGGAAACTGCTGGAAACACAGACATGTTTACAGTATTAGCATTGAGGAAGGAAACTGCAGGAAACATACAGACATGTTTACAGTATTAGCATTGAGGAAGGAAACTGCAGGAAACACAGACATGTTTACAGTATTAGCATTGAGGAAGGAAACTGCAGGAAACATACAGACATGTTTACAGTATTAGCATTGAGGAAGGAAACTGCAGGAAACACAGACATGTTTACAGTATTAGCATTGAGGGTGTGGGTGCGTTCCGAGTCACAACGCCCGGAGAGGTTTCGCCAGAGTGTGTGTGTAATATGTTCCAGAGTGTGTGTGTAATATGTTCCAGAGTGTGTGTGTAATATGTTCCAGAGTGTGTGTGTAATATGTTCCAGAGTGTGTGTGTAATATGTTCCAGAGTGTGTGTGTAATATGTTCCAGAGTGTGTGTGTAATATGTTCCAGAGTGTGTGTGTAATATGTTCCAGAGTGTGTGTGTAATATGTTCCAGAGTGTGTGTGTAATATGTTCCAGAGTGTGTGTGTAATATGTTCCAGAGTGTGTGTGTAATATGTTCCAGAGTGTGTGTGTAATATGTTCTAGAGTGTGTGTGTAATATGTTCCAGAGTGTGTGTGTAATATGTTCCAGAGTGTGTGTGTGTAATATGTTCCAGAGTGTGTGTGTGTAATATGTTCCAGAGTGTGTGTGTAATATGTGGTGTGAGTCCAGTTCAGTTAAAGATCATGATCTATTAACAGTCAGCCTCCATTGGTCAAACACCTTTAGGCCAGGATTCAATGAAATGCATGTTGTCGACAAACGCTTGACATTTAAAGCTCGTTTCTGCTTGAGCCGACATCTGCAGCATTTACCGTGAATGAAATGACCTTTAAAAGGCGCATTGTCAGCAGTGCAATCAATGCTCTTGTTGATAAGTCGTCTCTGACTGAATCCCAACCTCAGTGTGGATGCACCAGCCCCAGAGAGAAGGTCAGTATACCTACAGCCTTTACAAGCTTCCTTACTTCCTTTCCTCATCTCCTTCCCTTGATGACTCGGCTAGTCTGTTAAATTGCGGAAACCCTATCCATCAATGGAACCAATGGAATATACTAAAAGTGCAAACTCCAAGCTTATTCAAGCACACATTCCTTTCTACTCTCAATGGTCACGAAGGGAAATGAGATGAGGAAGTGAAACCATTCTAAAGTGCTGTCTGGGACACAGTGAATAAACTCATAATCCCATAATGATTGGCAGTGCTCTTTATAGACGGATGTGCAGGAAGCTTCCCTTGATATTAGTGACATAGTTACCATAGTTACTTACCCCTCTGCATTAAAAACCCTGCAGAGAGATTCTAGTGCAAAACCTCAAGTCCTCACTATCTGGTGTTGTAGGCTATAACAGGCAATAAAAAATAAAAACAGGAACATTCCTAGACTTCTGTTCCTAACGGTACCCTCTATTCCCTATGTAGTGCACTGCTTTTGAGCTGAGCCGTGTGGGCCCTGGTCTAAAGTAGTGCACTACATAGGGAATAGGGGGCCATTCTCTGGTCTAAAGTAGTGCACTACATAGGGAATAGGGGGCCATTTGAGGCGCACCTCTAGTCTGGAATCCCAAACACTGTTTGCATAGATTAAAATGAGTTCCAGTGAGTTTTCACTCGTTTTCCGATCTCCTCTCTGTCTGTCTTTTCAGGCGTTTCACTCGTTTTCCAATCTCCTCTCTGTCTGTCTTTTCAGGCGTTTCACTAGTTGTGGACATTGCACTTGTGAGTCAGTGACAAAGTACTATTGACTCTATGTATACTTGGCGCGTGGTATAAAGACATAGTTAACTTTACATCTTATATTGCCTTGTTGAAGCAAGTTGTTTGAAGCAAGTTGAGTTAGTGCTGCTGGGTTTAGTTTGGATCCTTTCCCTGCTGAATGCTTTAGGGCTTAACTGAAGCGTCCGTCTTCTAGGAAGAGATTTCCCGAAAGAAGTTACCACAGGTCAGACCGTATCCCATCACCACCAAACTGTAGAAGTTACCACAGGTCAGACCCGTATCCCATCACCACCAAACTGTAGAAGTTACCACAGGTCAGACCGTATCCCATCACCACCAAACTGTAGAAGTTACCACAGGTCAGGACCGTATCCCATCACCACCAAACTGTAGAAGTTACCACAGGTCAGACCCGTATCCCATCACCACCAAACTGTAGAAGTTACCACAGGTCAGACCCGTATCCCATCACCACCAAACTGTAGAAGTTACCACAGGTCAGACCGTATCCCATCACCACCAAACTGTAGAAGTTACTACAGGTCAAACAGCTCAGCGGAAGTCATAGGAAGTTGTGGGAATTACAGCCAAAGAAAAACCACTGCAACTACTACCGTACCTCAGGGAATACTACACAGTTAAAACGTATTTATCACCACAAAAGGAATAAGCCGAGTCAAATAAAAAATATAATTAAAAAAAAACTAAATGGTAAGGCACAATAGAGCTGACAAAGATTAGACCCATTTCAAAAACAAATACTAATAAAAAATAAAACTAATATCTCAGAAAACAGAAGTTCCTTGAGTATGGCGTCTTGGCGTTATCTGTCTAGTGAGGAGAAGGGGAGGGGGTATAGACCAACACAACCTGGGATGATCCCTGATGCTCCCCAACCCACTAAACAGAGCCTGAGACAGCCTCTCAGAAGCACCAGGATGGAAACCATCTCTTTACTATTGAGGAGAGACGCTGTGCGTCCCAAATGCCACCCATTTCCCTGTTTTGTGCACTACTTTAGACCAGGGCCCATGGTGCTTTGGTCAAAAAAAAGTAGTGCACTATATAGGGAATAGGGTTCCATTTGGGACGCATCCAGGGAGTAGAAGGCAACGAACAAGAAAGAGGTTTAAAAAGTCCCTGGCAGGCAGGCAGCCGGATCAGGATCAGGCCGTTCTGTTAGATGGACGGAGGGAGAGACGTGTTCAGTCGTTGTGTTTATCGTAGGCTGTGAGGGGCACGTTCAGTCGTTGTGTTGATCGTAGGCTGTGAGGGGCACGTTCAGTCGTTGTGTTTTTCGTAGGCTGTGAGGGGGGTGATCTCTGACAGGTCTTCTTGGGGGAACACCACGAAACACAGCTTCTGACCCACGTAGGTCACACACTCTGGAACACAACAGACAGGCAGCGGGGGTCAGAGACATAGACAGCACAGACACTGACTGTCTCATCAGCGTCAATACAGAGATGGCAGCATGTGTGGTTGTCTCACCCACCTTAGTTGAATGCACTGACTGTAAGTTGCTCTGAATAAGAGCGTCTGGGTAAATGACCTAAATGTAATACAAGGGCTGTACGAGTCACTCACCCACGACCCTGTAGACACATCTGGGCTTCTTCTTCCAGTGCACCCCAACGAAGTAGACGGGTACCCCGGTGAGCATGATGACGATCCCCATGCCACACACCACGGGCTCCGAGTACAGACTGAACCCCAGCAGCACCGCCCAGAACACCAGGTAACTGATAGGGACCAACACACTCACCTGGAGGGAGGGGAAGGGGAGGGGGGAGAGGATAGAGGGAGGGGGGAGAGAGGGAGGAGGGAGAGGATAGAGGGAGGGGGGAGAGAGGGAGGAGGGACACAGAGTTAGAACTGATGCTCCGAGTACTGATTGAACCCCAGCAGCACCTGCCCAGAACACCAGGTAACTGATAGGGACCAACACACTCACCTGGAGGGAGGGGAAGGGGAGGGGGGAGAGGATAGAGGGAGGGGGGAGAGAGGGAGGAGGGACACAGAGTTAGAACTGATGCTCCGAGGACTGATTGAACCCCAGCAGCACCGCCCAGAACACCAGGTAACTGATAGGGACCAACACACTCACCTGGAGGGAGGGGAAGGGGAGGGGGGAGAGGATAGAGGGAGGGGGGAGAGGGGGAGGAGGGAGAGGATAGAGGGAGGGGGGGAGAGAGGGAGGAGGGACACAGAGTTAGAACTGATGCTCCGAGGACTGATTGAACCCCAGCAGCACCGCCCAGAACACCAGGTAACTGATAGGGACCAACACACTCACCTGGGGAGAGGAGGAGGGGAGGGGGGGAGAGGATAGAGGGAGGGGGGAGAGGGGGAGGGGAGGGGGGAAGATTGATTGAGTTTTAAAATATATATGTACAGATAGGATAAGGGGGAGGTCCGGGAGGACGGGGGAGGGGAGAGGGAGGGCCGGGGAGGGAGGGGGACGGGAGGGCCAGGGAGGACGGGGAGGGGAGAGGGAGGGCCGGGGAGGGAGGGGGACGGGAGGGCCAGGGAGGACGGGGAGGGGAGAGGGAGGGCCGGGGAGGGAGGGGGACGGGAGGTCCGGGAGGACGGGGGAGGGGAGAGGGAGGGCCGGGGAGGGAGGGGGACGGGAGGGCCAGGGAGGACGGGGAGGGGAGAGGGAGAGGGAGGGGGACGGGAGGGGGAGAGGGAGGGGGACGGGGAGGGGGACGGGGAGGGGGACGGGGAGGGGAGGGGAGAGGGAGGGGGACGGGGAGGGGAGGGGGAGGAGAGAGGGAGGGGGACGGGGAGGGGAGGGGGAGGGGAGAGGGAGGGGGACGGGGAGGGGAGGGGGAGGGGAGAGGGAGGGGGAGGGGGACGGGAGGGCCGGGGAGGACAGGGGAGGAAGAGATAAAAATGAAATTGTAATACACCAGAGCACAGGGCTGCCCAACCCTGTTCCTGGAGAGCCACCCTCCTGTAGGTTTTCGCTCCAACCCCAGGTGTTACTAACCTGATTCATCTTATCAACCTGCTAATTATTAGAATCAGGTGTGCTAGATTAGGGTTGGAGCAAAAACCTACAGGACGGTAGCTCTCCAGGAACAGGGTTGGGCAGTCCTGCCATAGCACAACGTCCGTTCTCCCACTCAGTAATAGAATGACAGTTCATTTCCTGGTTCCCCCACTCAGTAATAGAATGACAGTTCATTTCCTGGTTTCCCACTCAGTAATAGAATGACAGTTCATTTCCTGGTTCCCCACTCAGTAATAGAATGACAGTTCATTTCCTGGTTTCCCCCACTCAGTAATAGAATGACAGTTCATTTCCTGGTTCCCCCACTCAGTAATATAATGACAGTTCATTTCCTGGTTTCCCACTCAGTAATAGAATGACAGTTCATTTCCTGGTTTCCCACTCAGTAATAGAATGACAGTTCATTTCCTGGTTTCCCCCACTCAGTAATAGAATGACAGTTCATTTCCTGGTTTCCCACTCAGTAATAGAATGACTGTTCATTTCCTGGTTTCCCACTCAGTAATAGAATGACAGTTCATTTCCTGGTTTCCCCCACTCAGTAATAGAATGACAGTTCATTTCCTGGTTTCCCACTCAGTAATAGAATGACAGTTCATTTCCTGGTTTCCCCACTCAGTAATAGAATGACAGTTCCTGGTTTCCCACTCAGTAATAGAATGACAGTTCATTTCCTGGTTCCCCCACTCAGTAATAGAATGACAGTTCATTTCCTGGTTTCCCACTCAGTAATAGAATGACAGTTCATTTCCTGGTTTCCCACTCAGTAATAGAATGACAGTTCATTTCCTGGTTTCCCCACTCAGTAATAGAATGACAGTTCCTGGTTTCCCACTCAGTAATAGAATGACAGTTCATTTCCTGGTTTCCCCACTCAGTAATAGAATGACAGTTCCTGGTTTCCCCACTCAGTAATAGAATGACAGTTCATTTCCTGGTTTCCCCCACTCAGTAATAGAATGACAGTTCATTTCCTGGTTTCCCACTCAGTAATAGAATGACAGTTCATTTCCTGGTTTCCCACTCAGTAATAGAATGACAGTTCATTTCCTGGTTTCCCCACTCAGTAATAGAATGACAGTTCATTTCCTGGTTTCCCCACTCAGTAATAGAATGACAGTTCCTGGTTTCCCACTCAGTAATAGAATGACAGTTCATTTCCTGGTTTCCCCACTCAGTAATAGAATGACAGTTCATTTCCTGGTTTCCCCCACTCAGTAATAGAATGACAGTTCATTTCCTGGTTTCCCACTCAGTAATAGAATGACAGTTCATTTCCTGGTTTCCCACTCAGTAATAGAATGACAGTTCATTTCCTGGTTTCCCCACTCAGTAATAGAATGACAGTTCCTGGTTTCCCACTCAGTAATAGAATGACAGTTCATTTCCTGGTTTCCCCACTCAGTAATAGAATGACAGTTCCTGGTTTCCCACTCAGTAATAGAATGACAGTTCATTTCCTGGTTTCCCCACTCAGTAATAGAATGACAGTTCATTTCCTGGTTTCCCCACTCAGTAATAGAATGACAGTTCTTGGTTTCCCACTCAGTAATAGAATGACAGTTCATTTCCTGGTTTCCCCACTCAGTAATAGAATGACAGTTCATTTCCTGGTTTCCCCCACTCAGTAATAGAATGACAGTTCATTTCCTGGTTTCCCACTCAGTAATAGAATGACAGTTCATTTCCTGGTTTCCCCACTCAGTAATAGAATGACAGTTCATTTCCTGGTTTCCCCCACTCAGTTCATTTCCTGGTTTCCCCCACTCAGTAATATAATAACAGTTCATTTCCTGGTTTCCCCAACTCAGTAATATAATAACAGTTCATTTCCTGGTTTCCCCCACTCAGTAATATAATAACAGTTCATTTGCTACGGTTTGCTAAGGTGTGCACTAGTGAATAGTTCCCAGATATATTAGCACCAGATATAGGTCTGCTCTACCTTGATGGGTCGTAGCAGGTTGGGTCTCTTCCAGCGATAGTACAGCAGGCCAGCGATGGTCACTCCATAGGACAGGAAGTTAATGAAGGAGACGTAGTTGATCAGGTTGTGAGTCTCTCCAATACACAGGATCAATATGGTGGCTCCACACTGTGGAGGAGGAGGGAAGCAGAGGTCAATTAGTGCACAATAAACTGTCATATACTCTACATGGATGTAACCTACTATAACATTATAGACTAAAGCCATATAGCACAGCCCTGGGGTTAGGGGCTGGAGGAACACCATAACATTATAGACTAAAGCCATATAGCACAGCCCTGGGGTTAGGGGCTGTAGGAACTGTGGGTCAGAATGAGGAGCACCAGGGAACAGTAACTGACACAGACTAATGCAGGGCTGGAATAGGGGTGCACCAGGGAACAGTAACTGACACAGACTAATGCAGGCCAGAATGAGGAGCACCAGGGAACAGTAACCGACACAGACTAATACAGGCCAGAATGAGGAGCACCAGGGAACAGTAACCGACACAGACTAATGCAGGGCTGGAATAGGGGTGCACCAGGGAACAGTAACTGACACAGACTAATACAGGCCAGAATGAGGACCACCAGGGAACAGTAACTGACACAGACTAATGCAGGGCTGGAATAGGGGTGCACCAGGGAACAGTAACCGACACAGACTAATGCAGGGCTGGAATAGGGGTGCACCAGGGAACAGTAACCGACACAGACTAATGCAGGGCTGGAATAGGGGTGCACCAGGGAACAGTAACCGACACAGACTAATGCAGGGCTGGAATAGGGGTGCACCAGGGAACAGTAACTGACACAGACTAATGCAGGGCTGGAATAGGGGTGCACCAGGGAACAGTAACTGACACAGACTAATGCAGGCCAGAATGAGGAGCGCCAGGGAACAGTAACTGACACAGACTAATGCAGGGCTGGAATAGGGGTGCACCAGGGAACAGTAACCGACACAGACTAATGCAGGGCTGGAATAGGGGTGCACCAGGGAACAGTAACTGACACAGACTAATGCAGGCCAGAATGAGGAGCACCAGGGAACAGTAACTGACACAGACTAATGCAGGCCAGAATGAGGAGCACCAGGGAACAGTAACTGACACAGACTAATGCAGGCCAGAATGAGGAGCACCAGGGAACAGTAACTGACACAGACTAATGCAGGGCTGGAATAGGGGTGCACCAGGGAACAGTAACTGACACAGACTAATACAGGGCTGGAATAGGGGTGCACCAGGGAACAGTAACCGACACAGACTAATGCAGGCCAGAATGAGGAGCGCCAGGGAACAGTAACTGACACAGACTAATGCAGGGCTGGAATAGGGGTGCACCAGGGAACAGTAACCGACACAGACTAATGCAGGCCAGAATGAGGAGCACCAGGGAACAGTAACTGACACAGACTAATGCAGGCCAGAATGAGGAGCGCCAGGGAACAGTAACCGACACAGACTAATGCAGGCCAGAATGAGGAGCACCAGGGAACAGTAACTGACACAGACTAATGCAGGGCTGGAATAGGGGTGCACCAGGGAACAGTAACCGACACAGACTAATGCAGGCCAGAATGAGGAGCACCAGGGAACAGTAACTGACACAGACTAATGCAGGGCTGGAATAGGGGAGCACCAGGGAACAGTAACTGACACAGACTAATACAGGCCAGAAAGAGGAGCACCAGGGAACAGTAACTGACACAGACTAGCAGGGCTGGAATAGGGGTGCACCAGGGAACAGTAACTGACACAGACTAATACAGGCCAGAATGAGGAGCACCAGGGAACAGTAACTGACACAGACTAATGCAGGGCTGGAATAGGGGTGCACCAGGGAACAGTAACTGACACAGACTAATACAGGGCTGGAATAGGGGTGCACCAGGGAACAGTAACCGACACAGACTAATACAGGGCTGGAATAGGGGTGCACCAGGGAACAGTAACTTACACAGACTAATGCAGGGCTGGAATAGGGGTGCACCAGGGAACAGTAACTGACACAGACTAATGCAGGGCTGGAATAGGGGTGCACCAGGGAACAGTAACTTACACAGACTAGCAGGGCTGGAATAGGGGTGCACCAGGGAACAGTAACTGACACAGACTAATACAGGCCAGAATGAGGAGCACCAGGGAACAGTAACTGACACAGACTAATGCAGGGCTGGAATAGGGGTGCACCAGGGAACAGTAACTGACACAGACTAATGCAGGCCAGAATGAGGAGCGCCAGGGAACAGTAACCGACACAGACTAATACAGGGCTGGAATAGGGGTGCACCAGGGAACAGTAACTTACACAGACTAATGCAGGGCTGGAATAGGGGTGCACCAGGGAACAGTAACTGACACAGACTAATGCAGGGCTGGAATAGGGGTGCACCAGGGAACAGTAACTTACACAGACTAGCAGGGCTGGAATAGGGGTGCACCAGGGAACAGTAACCGACACAGACTAATACAGGCCAGAATGAGGAGCACCAGGGAACAGTAACCGACACAGACTAATGCAGGGCTGGAATAGGGGTGCACCAGGGAACAGTAACTGACACAGACTAATACAGGCCAGAATGAGGAGCACCAGGGAACAGTAACTGACACAGACTAATGCAGGGCTGGAATAGGGGTGCACCAGGGAACAGTAACCGACACAGACTAATGCAGGGCTGGAATAGGGGTGCACCAGGGAACAGTAACCGACACAGACTAATGCAGGCCAGAATGAGGAGCGCCAGGGAACAGTAACTAACACAGACTAATGCAGGGCTGGAATAGGGGTGCACCAGGGAACAGTAACCGACACAGACTAATGCAGGGCTGGAATAGGGGTGCACCAGGGAACAGTAACCGACACAGACTAATGCAGGGCTGGAATAGGGGTGCACCAGGGAACAGTAACTGACACAGACTAATGCAGGGCTGGAATAGGGGTGCACCAGGGAACAGTAACTGACACAGACTAATGCAGGCCAGAATGAGGAGCGCCAGGGAACAGTAACTGACACAGACTAATGCAGGGCTGGAATAGGGGTGCACCAGGGAACAGTAACCGACACAGACTAATGCAGGGCTGGAATAGGGGTGCACCAGGGAACAGTAACTGACACAGACTAATGCAGGCCAGAATGAGGAGCACCAGGGAACAGTAACTGACACAGACTAATGCAGGCCAGAATGAGGAGCACCAGGGAACAGTAACTGACACAGACTAATGCAGGCCAGAATGAGGAGCACCAGGGAACAGTAACTGACACAGACTAATGCAGGGCTGGAATAGGGGTGCACCAGGGAACAGTAACTGACACAGACTAATACAGGGCTGGAATAGGGGTGCACCAGGGAACAGTAACCGACACAGACTAATGCAGGCCAGAATGAGGAGCGCCAGGGAACAGTAACTGACACAGACTAATGCAGGGCTGGAATAGGGGTGCACCAGGGAACAGTAACCGACACAGACTAATGCAGGCCAGAATGAGGAGCACCAGGGAACAGTAACTGACACAGACTAATGCAGGCCAGAATGAGGAGCGCCAGGGAACAGTAACCGACACAGACTAATGCAGGCCAGAATGAGGAGCACCAGGGAACAGTAACTGACACAGACTAATGCAGGGCTGGAATAGGGGTGCACCAGGGAACAGTAACCGACACAGACTAATGCAGGCCAGAATGAGGAGCACCAGGGAACAGTAACTGACACAGACTAATGCAGGGCTGGAATAGGGGAGCACCAGGGAACAGTAACTGACACAGACTAATACAGGCCAGAAAGAGGAGCACCAGGGAACAGTAACTGACACAGACTAGCAGGGCTGGAATAGGGGTGCACCAGGGAACAGTAACTGACACAGACTAATACAGGCCAGAATGAGGAGCACCAGGGAACAGTAACTGACACAGACTAATGCAGGGCTGGAATAGGGGTGCACCAGGGAACAGTAACTGACACAGACTAATACAGGGCTGGAATAGGGGTGCACCAGGGAACAGTAACCGACACAGACTAATACAGGGCTGGAATAGGGGTGCACCAGGGAACAGTAACTTACACAGACTAATGCAGGGCTGGAATAGGGGTGCACCAGGGAACAGTAACTGACACAGACTAATGCAGGGCTGGAATAGGGGTGCACCAGGGAACAGTAACTTACACAGACTAGCAGGGCTGGAATAGGGGTGCACCAGGGAACAGTAACTGACACAGACTAATACAGGCCAGAATGAGGAGCACCAGGGAACAGTAACTGACACAGACTAATGCAGGGCTGGAATAGGGGTGCACCAGGGAACAGTAACTGACACAGACTAATGCAGGCCAGAATGAGGAGCGCCAGGGAACAGTAACCGACACAGACTAATACAGGGCTGGAATAGGGGTGCACCAGGGAACAGTAACTTACACAGACTAATGCAGGGCTGGAATAGGGGTGCACCAGGGAACAGTAACTGACACAGACTAATGCAGGGCTGGAATAGGGGTGCACCAGGGAACAGTAACTTACACAGACTAGCAGGGCTGGAATAGGGGTGCACCAGGGAACAGTAACCGACACAGACTAATACAGGCCAGAATGAGGAGCACCAGGGAACAGTAACCGACACAGACTAATGCAGGGCTGGAATAGGGGTGCACCAGGGAACAGTAACTGACACAGACTAATACAGGCCAGAATGAGGAGCACCAGGGAACAGTAACTGACACAGACTAATGCAGGGCTGGAATAGGGGTGCACCAGGGAACAGTAACCGACACAGACTAATGCAGGGCTGGAATAGGGGTGCACCAGGGAACAGTAACCGACACAGACTAATGCAGGCCAGAATGAGGAGCGCCAGGGAACAGTAACTAACACAGACTAATGCAGGGCTGGAATAGGGGTGCACCAGGGAACAGTAACCGACACAGACTAATGCAGGGCTGGAATAGGGGTGCACCAGGGAACAGTAACCGACACAGACTAATGCAGGGCTGGAATAGGGGTGCACCAGGGAACAGTAACTGACACAGACTAATGCAGGGCTGGAATAGGGGTGCACCAGGGAACAGTAACTGACACAGACTAATGCAGGCCAGAATGAGGAGCGCCAGGGAACAGTAACTGACACAGACTAATGCAGGGCTGGAATAGGGGTGCACCAGGGAACAGTAACCGACACAGACTAATGCAGGGCTGGAATAGGGGTGCACCAGGGAACAGTAACTGACACAGACTAATACAGGCCAGAATGAGGAGCACCAGGGAACAGTAACTGACACAGACTAATGCAGGCCAGAATGAGGAGCACCAGGGAACAGTAACTGACACAGACTAATGCAGGGCTGGAATAGGGGTGCACCAGGGAACAGTAACTGACACAGACTAATACAGGGCTGGAATAGGGGTGCACCAGGGAACAGTAACCGACACAGACTAATGCAGGGCTGGAATAGGGGTGCACCAGGGAACAGTAACTGACACAGACTAATGCAGGGCTGGAATAGGGGTGCACCAGGGAACAGTAACCGACACAGACTAATGCAGGCCAGAATGAGGAGCGCCAGGGAACAGTAACTGACAAAGACTAATGCAGGCCAGAATGAGGAGCGCCAGGGAACAGTAACCGACACAGACTAATGCAGGCCAGAATGAGGAGCACCAGGGAACAGTAACTGACACAGACTAATGCAGGGCTGGAATAGGGGTGCACCAGGGAACAGTAACCGACACAGACTAATGCAGGCCAGAATGAGGAGCACCAGGGAACAGTAACTGACACAGACTAATGCAGGGCTGGAATAGGGGAGCACCAGGGAACAGTAACTGACACAGACTAATACAGGCCAGAAAGAGGAGCACCAGGGAACAGTAACTGACACAGACTAGCAGGGCTGGAATAGGGGTGCACCAGGGAACAGTAACTGACACAGACTAATACAGGCCAGAATGAGGAGCACCAGGGAACAGTAACTGACACAGACTAATGCAGGGCTGGAATAGGGGTGCACCAGGGAACAGTAACTGACACAGACTAATACAGGGCTGGAATAGGGGTGCACCAGGGAACAGTAACCGACACAGACTAATGCAGGCCAGAATGAGGAGTGCCAGGGAACAGTAACCGACACAGACTAATACAGGGCTGGAATAGGGGTGCACCAGGGAACAGTAACTTACACAGACTAATGCAGGGCTGGAATAGGGGTGCACCAGGGAACAGTAACTGACACAGACTAATGCAGGGCTGGAATAGGGGTGCACCAGGGAACAGTAACTTACACAGACTAGCAGGGCTGGAATAGGGGTGCACCAGGGAACAGTAACTTACACAGACGAGCAGGGCTGGAATAGGGGTGCACCAGGGAACAGTAATTTACACAGACGAGCAGGGCTGGAATAGGGGTGCACCAGGGAACAGTAACTTACACAGACGAGCAGGGCTGGAATAGGGGTGCACCAGGGAACAGTAACTTACACAGACGAGCAGGGCTGGAATAGGGGTGCACCAGGGAACAGTAACTTACACAGACGAGCAAGGCTGGAATAGGGGTGCACCAGGGAACAGTAACTTACACAGACGAGCAGGGCTGGAATAGGGGTGCACCAGGGAACAGTAACTTACACAGACTAGCAGGGCTGGAATAGGGGTGCACCAGGGAACAGTAACTTACACAGACGAGCAGGGCTGGAATAGGGGTGCACCAGGGAACAGTAATTTACACAGACGAGCAGGGCTGGAATAGGGGTGCACCAGGGAACAGTAACTTACACAGACTAGCAGGGCTGGAATAGGGGTGCACCAGGGAACAGTAACTTACACAGACTAGCAGGGCTGGAATAGGGGTGCAGTTTTTCAGGTGGATCATGGCCAACAGGTGGGGCAGGTGACCCTCTCTGGCTCCAGAGAAACACAACCTGTGGAGAAAAGGAGAATAGTTCAGGTGTTTAGGTGTGTGAGCAGTTGGTTGGAGCATGATGCTAGCAACACCAGGGTTGTGGGTTGGATTCCTGCTTGGCTACACCACAGATACTGTATGAATTAATTGTACTGAATATTGCTTTGGGGTTACAGTGTCTCTGTGATGCTTAAACCTCCCCAGCCGCTCCATGTATTTCATCTATTTCCAGAACTAGAGCACTTGATTGAACTTGATTTCAACTAATCATCAAGCCCTTGATCAGGTGAATCAGGTCTGCTGGTACTGGACTGTAACATGAAAGGTCTGGGGGGGTCCCTGAGGACAGGTTTGAGACTCTTAGTACCTGGAAGAAGTGAAGAGATAGCCGTTGATTCCTCCGAATGTAGACAGAGCCACGGAGATAGGCATCACCCAGGAGAACACACCCAGCAACTTCTCACCAAATGTCTGGGTGACAGAGGGGCAGGTGTAGAAAACCATTCAACAATCATTAAACAACCTTTAAAAAAAAACTAAAAAAACAACCACAGATAGTTAACTGTTAAAGAAACAAAATCACATAACCACATTTATTTGTTTATTAGGATCCCCATAAGCTTTTGGAGAATCAGCAGCTACTCTTCCTGTGGTCCACAAAATACACAAAACATAACAAGTATGCGTTCAACACCATAGTGCCCACAACGCTCATCACTAAGCTAAGGACCCTGGGACTAAACACCTCCCTCTGCAACTGGATCCTGGACTTCCTGACGGGCCGCCCCCAGGTGGTAAGGGTAGGCATTACCCATAATCCAAGATGGCATAGCAGTGCAGTCGTGTTTTATGTAGTGTCCTTATGTAAATAGCCAGTTTTTTTGTTTTTTTTCGTCTTTTTCGTATATATTTCTCAATCTCACTTTCCATCCTTTAACTAAATATACTTTCCTGCAACCCGCCAATGTGGAACCTCTGGCTGAAACTAGCCAGCTAGCCAGCTAACTAGCTACTTGCTATTAGCCACTGTTAGCGGTCTTCACCATTGTCCGTGGCCGTGGCCTGCACTACCTACCAGCCAGCTCTAGCCTGGACAATTGTCGGCCAGTGTGCACATCGCGCTATCGAGCCAGAGCATATCGGATTTTCTGCCGGAACCACTGAATCACTGGACCTTAACACCGGATCATCACTAGCCAGCTAACTAGCTACTTGCTATTAGCCACCGTTAGCGGTCTTCACCATTGTCCGTGGCCGTGGCCTGCACTACATACCAGCCAGCCAGCTCTAGCCTGGACTATTATTCGGCCAGTCTGCACTGTCTGCACAGCGCGTTATCGACCCTGAACATATCGGGTTTTCTGCCGGAATCACTGAACCTTTAACACCGTATTCATCTCTACTAGCTAGCTGCAACCAAATTGACGTTTTGTGGTTGGCTAATCAGCCCTGAGTTAGCCTTGAGCCAGGTCCATCTCCCGGCTATCTACCTCTCTGTCAACCGGACGGGACCTCCTAGTGTTGACACGGAGCCCCGCCGATCCAACACGACTGGTCTGCTGACGAAATCGTCTGATGTGGTTACAACAGGCTTCCCGTTACAACGTCGACCACGAAGATCCATCTGCTAGCCCCGGCCCGCTAGCACACGCTAGCCGTGGCCTCTTGCTCGCCAGTGCTGTAGCAGCCCCCGAACTACCTCCGAACTATCCTATTGCTGTTCACCGGACCTTATGATAACTCAGCTATACAGCTGATGCCTGCTGGACTGTTCCTTTTTACGGTACCGCATCCTGTTTATGTTTAGCCTCATCCCGACATTACCAGCTGTTGTCTTAGCTCTCTCGAATTACACCTGTGATTGCTTTATGCCTCTCTCCCATGTCAATATGCCTTGCTTATTGCTGTTTCGGTTATTTCTTATTGTACTATTTCACTGTAGATCCCCCAGCCCAGCTAAACCTGCCTTAGATAGCTCCTTTATCCCAACCCCCATACACGCGGAGACCGACTCAATTGGTGCCTCCAGTGATGCTATCTCTTTCATTGTTACCAAACGCTTAGGTTTACCTCCACTGTACTCATATCCTTCCATATCCTTTTCTGTACATAATGCCCTGAATCTATTCTACAACGCCCGGGAAACCTGCCCCTTTTATTCTCTGTACCCAACGCACTAGAAGACCAGTACTTAAAGCCTTTAGCCATATCCTTATTCTACTCCTCCTCTGTTCCTCTGGTGATGTAGAGGTTAACCCAGGGCCTGTAGCCCCCCGTATCACTCCTACTCCCCAGGCGTTATCATTTGTTGACTTCTGTAATCGTAAAAGCCTTGGTTTCTTGCACGAAAACATCCAAAGCCTCCTCCCTAAGTTAGAGTTATTCACTGCACACTCCGCCAACCCTTATGTTCTAGCAGTGTCTGAATCCTGGCTTAGGAAGGCCACCAAAAATTCAGAAATGTCCATCTCCAACTACAACATTTTCCATCTAGATAGAACCGCCAAAGGCAGTGGGGGTTGCAATCTACCCAGGTCTGTGCCCAAACAGTTTGAGCTTCTACTTCTAAAAATCCACCTTTCCAGAAATAAGTATCTCGCTGTTGCCGCTTGCTACAGACCCCCTCAGGCCTGAGCTGTGCCCTGGACACCATATGTGAACTGATTGCCCCCCATCTATCCTCAGAGTTCGTACTGCTTGGTGACCTAAACTGGGATATGCTTAACACCCCGGCCATCCTACAATCCAAACTAGATGCCCTCAATCTCACACAAATTATCAACGAACCTACCAGGTACAACCCTAAATCTGTAAACATGGGCACCCTCATAGATATCATCCTGACAAATTTACCCTCTAAATACACCTCCGCTGTCTTCAACCAGGATCTCAGCGATCACTGCCTTATTGCCTGCGTCCGTAATGGGTCCGCGATCAAACGACCACCCCTCATCCCTGTCAAACGCTCCCTAAAACACTTTAGCGAGCAGGCCTTTCTAATTGACCTGGCCCGGGTATCCTTGATGGATATTGACCTCATTCCATCAGTAGAGGATGCCTGGTTGTTCTTTAAAAGTGCTTTCCTCTCAATCTTAAATAAGCATGCCCCATTAAAAAAATTCAGAACTAAGAACAGATACAGTGGGGGAAAAAAGTATTTAGTCAGCCACCAATTGTGCAAGTTCTCCCACTTAAAAAGATGAGAGAGGCCTGTACTTTTCATCATAGGTACACGTCAACTATGACAGACAAAATGAGATATTTAATGAATTTATTTGCAAATTATGGTGGAAAATAAGTATTTGGTCAATAACAAAAGTTTCTCAATACTTTGTTATCTACCCTTTGTTGGCAATGACACAGGTCAAACGTTTTCTGTAAGTCTCACACACTGTTGCTGGTATTTTGGCCCATTCCTCCATGCAGATCTCCTCTAGAGCAGTGATGTTTTGGGGCTGTCGCTGGGCAACACAGACTTTCAACTCCCTCCAAAGATTTTCTATGGGGTTGCGATCTGGAGACTGGCTAGGCCACTCCAGGACCTTGAAATACTTCTTACGAAGCCACTCCTTCGTTGCCCGGGCGGTGTGTTTGGGATCATTGTCATGCTGAAAGACCCAGCCACGTTTCATCTTCAATGCCCTTGCTGATGGAAGGAGGTTTTCACTCAAAATCTTACGATACATGGCCTCATTCATTCTTTCCTTTACACGGATCAGTCGTCCTGGTCCCTTTGCAGAAAAACAGCCCCAAAGCATGATGTTTCCACCCCCATGCTTTCACAGTAGGTATGGTGTTCTTTGGATGCAACTCAGCATTCTTTGTCCTCCAAACACGACGAGTTGAGTTTTTACCAAAAAGTTATATTTTGGTTTCATCTGACCATATGACATTCTCCCAATCCTCTTCTGGATCATCCAAATGCACTCTAGCAAACTTCAGACGGGCCTGGACATGTACTGGCTTAAGCAGGGGGACACGTCTGGTACTGCAGGATTTGAGTCCCTGGCGGCGTAGTGTGTTACTGATGGTAGGCTTTGTTACTTTGGTCCCAGCTCTCTGCAGGTCATTCACTAGGTCCCCCCGTGTGGTTCTGGGATTTTTGCTCACCGTTCTTGTGATCATTTTGACCCCACGGGGTGAGATCTTGCGTGGAGCCCCAGATCGAGGGAGATTATCAGTGGTCTTGTATGTCTTCCATTTCCTAATAATTGCTCCCACAGTTGATTTCTTCAAACCAAGCTGCTTACCTATTGCAGATTCAGTCTTCCCATCCTGGTGCAGGTCTACAATTTTGTTTCTGGTGTCCTTTGACAGCTCTTTGGTCTTGGCCATAGTGGAGTTTGGAGTGTGACTGTTTGAGGTTGTGGACAGGTGTCTTTTATACTGATAACAAGTTCAAACAGGTGCCATTAATACAGGTAACGAGTGGAGGACAGAGGAGCCTCTTAAAGAAGAAGTTACAGGTCTGTGAGAGCCAGAAATCTTGCTTGTTTGTAGGTGACCAAATACTTATTTTCCTCCATAATTTGCAAATAAATTCATTAAAAATCCTACAATGTGATTTTCTGGATTTTTTTTCCTCAATTTGTCTGTCATAGTTGACGTGTACCTATGATGAAAATTACAGGCCTCTCTCATCTTTTTAAGTGGGAGAACTTGACCAATTGGTGGCTGACTAAATACTTTTTTCCCCCACTGTATATGTACATATCTACCTCAAATCACCTCGTACCCCTGCACATCGACTCGGTACTGGTACCTCCTGTATAAAGCCATGTTATTACCTCGTATCCCTGCACATTGACTCAGTACTGGTACCCCCTGTATATAACCATGTTATCATTGACTCAGTACTGGTACCCCCTGTATATAACCATGTTATCATTGACTCAGTACTGGTACCCCCTGTATAAAGCCATGTTATCATTGACTCAGTACTGGTACCCAGTGTATATAGCCATGTTATCATTGACTCAGTACTGGTACCCAGTGTATATAGCCATGTTATCATTGACTCAGTACTGGTACCCCCTGTATATAACCATGTTATCATTGACTCAGTACTGGTACCCCCTGTATATAACCATGTTATCATTGACTCAGTACTGGTACCCCCTGTATATAGCCATGTTATCATTGACTCAGTACTGGTACCCAGTGTATATAACCATGTTATCATTGACTCAGTACTGGTACCCAGTGTATATAACCATGTTATCATTGACTCAGTACTGGTACCCAGTGTATATAACCATGTTATCATTGACTCAGTACTGGTACCCAGTGTATATAACCATGTTATCATTGACTCAGTACTGGTACCCAGTGTATATAGCCATGTTATCATTGACTCAGTACTGGTACCCCCTGTATATAACCATGTTATCATTGACTCAGTACTGGTACCCCCTGTATAAAGCCATGTTATCATTGACTCAGTACTGGTACCTCTCTGCATTGTTGGGAAGGGCCCGTCAGTAAGCATTTCACTGTTAGTCTACACCTGTTGTTTACGAAGCACGTGACGAATAACATTGTATTTTATTTTATTTATAGATTTATTAATTCTCACCACAGCCACGGCATTAGTTAGGGTTAGGGTTATAGATGCATGCATTCTCACCACAGCCACGGCATTAGTTAGGGTTAGGGTTATAGATGCATGCATTCTCACCACAGCCACGGCGTTGGATGCCAGCAGCTCTTCGGGGGTCATGGAGGAGAAGTATGCGATGTTGGTCAGAGTATAGACTAACGTCACCAGGGGAATGGATATGTAGATAGCCCGGGGCAGGTTCCTGTAGAGATAGATATTATTACTGTAGATAGCCCGGGGCAGGTTCCTACAGAGATAGATATTATTACTGTAGATAGCCCGGGGCAGGTTCCTATAGAGATAGATATTATTACTGTAGATAGCCCGGGGCAGGTTCCTATAGAGATAGATGTTATTACTGTAGATAGCCCGGGGCAGGTTCCTATAGAGATAGATATTATTACTGTAGATAGCCCGGGGCAGGTTCCTATAGAGATAGATATTATTACTGTAGATAGCCCGGGGCAGGTTCCTATAGAGATAGATGTTATTACTGTAGATAGCCCGGGGCAGGTTCCTATAGAGATAGATATTATTACTGTAGATAGCCCGGGGCAGGTTCCTATAGAGATAGATATTATTACTGTAGTTAGCCCGGGGCAGGTTCCTATAGAGATAGATATTATTACTGTAGATAGCCCGGGGCTGGTTCCTATAGAGATAGATGTTATTACTGTAGATAGCCCGGGGCAGGTTCCTATAGAGATAGATATTATTACTGTAGATAGCCCGGGGCAGGTTCCTATAGAGATAGATGTTATTACTGTAGATAGCCCGGGGCAGGTTCCTATAGAGATAGATATTATTACTGTAGATAGCCCGGGGCAGGTTCCTATAGAGATAGATATTATTACTGTAGATAGCCCGGGGCAGGTTCCTATAGAGATAGATGTTATTACTGTAGATAGCCCGGGGCAGGTTCCTATAGAGATAGATATTATTACTGTAGATAGCCCGGGGCAGGTTCCTATAGAGATAGATATTATTACTGTAGATAGCCCGGGGCAGGTTCCTATAGAGATAGATGTTATTACTGTAGATAGCCCGGGGCAGGTTCCTATAGAGATAGATATTATTACTGTAGATAGCCCGGGGCAGGTTCCTGTAGAGATAGATATTATTACTGTAGATAGCCCGGGGCAGGTTCCTATAGAGATATATATTATTACTGTAGATAGCCTGGGGCAGGTTCCTGTAGAGATAGATATTATTACTGTAGATAGCCCGGGGCAGGTTCCTATAGAGATAGATGTTATTACTGTAGATAGCCCGGGGCAGGTTCCTATAGAGATAGATATTATTACTGTAGATAGCCCGGGGCAGGTTCCTATAGAGATATATATTATTACTGTAGATAGCCCGGGGCAGGTTCCTATAGAGATAGATATTATTACTGTAGATAGCCCGGGGCAGGTTCCTATAGAGATAGATATTATTACTGTAGATAGCCCGGGGCAGGTTCCTATAGAGATAGATATTATTACTGTAGATAGCCCGGGGCAGGTTCCTATAGAGATAGATATTATTACTGTAGATAGCCCGGGGCAGGTTCCTGAGATAAGATACATATTTTATACAGTAATATACCAGGTTCCTGTGAAACAGTACATTATATTACAGTAATATCGTACTATAACAGTATATCACAGTAATATGTAGACGGCTGGGGGCAGGTTCATAAAGAGACCACAGGTAACATATCACAGTAGCATGTCACATATTAAAATGCTTATGTAAATAGCAATGACTTGTAACAGTAAACTCATTAGATAGCAGTGACACAGTCAACTCATCAGACAGCAGTGACACAGTCAACTCATCAGACAGCAGTGACACAGTCAACTCATCAGACAGCAGTGACACAGTCAACTCATCAGACAGCAGTGACACAGTAAACTCATCAGACAGCAGTGACACAGTAAACTCATCAGACAGCAGTGACACAGTCAACTCATCAGACAGCAGTGACACAGTCAACTCATCAGACAGCAGTGACACAGTAAACTCATCAGACAGCAGTGACACAGTAAACTCATCAGACAGCAGTGACACAGTAAACTCATCAGACAGCAGTGACACAGTAAACTCATCAGACAGCAGTGACACAGTAAACTCATCAGACAGCAGTGACACAGTCAACTCATCAGACAGCAGTGACACAGTAAACTCATCAGACAGCAGTGACACAGTAAACTCATCAGACAGCAGTGACACAGTCAACTCATCAGACAGCAGTGACACAGTAAACTCATCAGACAGCAGTGACACAGTCAACTCATCAGACAGCAGTGACACAGTAAACCCATCAGACAGCAGTGACACAGTCAACTCATCAGACAGCAGTGACACAGTAAAGTTACTGAACGTAATTTGAGCATTGGAGGCAATAAGGAAACTGATGCAACATGACCACACGTAAAGTCAATATATTACTGTATGACACCAGGTGCTCTTTCACTCTCCACCACCAGGTGGTGCTATTGGCCATCTGTGTATCTACAGTTCGATGCTTTGAAATCCATGACAGGGAGTGTGCAAGATCACACCTTAGTAGAAGGGTAAAAAATGGGTCTATCCTGATTAAATTGGGACGTAGCCTAAATCTAGTGGTCCAGAGGTCTATCCTGATTAAATTGGGACGTAGCCTACATCTAGAGGTCCAGAGGACTATCCTGATTAAATTGGGACGTAGCCTACATCTAGAGGTCCAGAGGACTATCCTGATTAAATTGGGACGTAGCCTACATCTAGAGGTCCAGAGGACTATCCTGATTAAATTGGGACGTAGCCTACATCTAGAGGTCCAGAGGACTATCCTGATTAAATTGGGACGTAGCCTACATCTAGAGGTCCAGAGGTCTATCCTGATTAAATTGGGACGTAGCCTACATCTAGAGGTCCAGAGGACTATCCTGATTAAATTGGGACGTAGCCTACATCTAGAGGTCCAGAGGACTATCCTGATTAAATTGGGACGTAGCCTAAATCTAGTGGTCCAGAGGTCTATCCTGATTAAATTGGGACGTAGCCTATATCTAGAGGTCCAGAGGACTATCCTTACTTGCGTGGCTCGACCACCTCCTCAGTGACGTAGTTCAGGAAGTTCCAGCCGCTGAAGGCAAAGGACGCCTGGAGGAAAGCCAGAGCTATCTGCCCCACTGACGGGTCCCGTGTGAACTCAAACGCCCGGCTGGGTCTCAGAG
Organism: Coregonus ussuriensis; assembly: GCA_031479575.1. Taxonomy (NCBI): domain Eukaryota; kingdom Metazoa; phylum Chordata; class Actinopteri; order Salmoniformes; family Salmonidae; genus Coregonus; species Coregonus ussuriensis. The sequence goes on along the minus strand of CM062504.1, from coordinate 2,002,014 downwards.
CATCATAGTGACCTGGTGTAAGGGAGGGAGGGAGGGAGAAAGGGAGGGAGGGAGAGTTGTGAATTTACTGATGAAATAACACACACAGGATACTCCACACACACACACACACACACACACACACACACACACACACACACACACTCGTACATACCATTGTCACCAGCCCTCAGTCATCAGGACAGTTTAATCTGGTCATTCTCAGTGTTTTTTCCCCCCTCCTTCTTCTTCTTCTCATTCCAACAGGACGGAAGAGTTGTGACAGCAACTACTACAGTAGTGATTCAACATGTGGCCAGACCGAGAGAACAGACCTCCAGTAACTGACGGTGCTGCTTGTTAGAATCTGGGACATTATTCCTTATCCAGACAGACTAGTTCCTGACAGAGAAATCACACAGTAGGGCTGATGGCAGATCTGGCCGTATCACGTATTCAGCATCACTTCAGCTCTGAGAAGATTTGGACACACGTAATGGATGGAGCTCGTTAGCCATTATTCCAGAAAAGACTGTTCCCTGACTCTGCCTTGTCATTTGAAGAGGTCATGGGTCGTGAGACAGAGCCGACAGTAGGACTGATGTGATATTTAAAAGGGAGCCGTGCTCGGCTCACACTGTGCCTCTCTCTCTCTCTCTGGTTTCTACGATTCCTTCCTATGTCAGTCTGGAAGATTAGCTCAGACAACAGTCCTGCTACTGGGATACACAGTCAGGTCACGATTAGCTCAGACAACAGTCCTGCTACTGGGATCCACAGTCAGGTCACGATTAGCTCAGACAACAGTCCTGCTACTGGGATACACAGTCAGGTCACGATTAGCTCAGACAACAGTCCTGCTACTGGGATACACAGTCAGGTCACGATTAGCTCAGACAACAGTCCTGCTACTGGGATACACAGTCAGGTCACGATTAGCTCAGACAACAGTCCTGCTACTGGGATACACAGTCAGGTCACGATTAGCTCAGACAACAGTCCTGCTACTGGGATACACAGTCAGGTCACGATTAGCTCAGACAACAGTCCTGCTACTGGGATACACAGTCAGGTCACGATTAGCTCAGACAACAGTCCTGCTACTGGGATACACAGTCAGGTCACGATTAGCTCAGACAACAGTCCTGCTACTGGGATACACAGTCAGGTCACGATTAGCTCAGACAACAGTACTGCTACTGGGATACACAGTCAGGTCACGATTAGCTCAGACAACAGCACTGCTACTGGGATACACAGTCAGGTCACGATTAGCTCAGACAACAGTCCTGCTACTGGGATACACAGTCAGGTCACGATTAGCTCAGACAACAGTACTGCTACTGGGATCCACAGTCAGGTCACGAACGCTGCATCTCTGGCTGCCTAAAATCCAGCCCAAACTGGATGAGGTCCACTGCCTGTACGATAGGGCCACTTTAAGTCATTTGAACCTGGTGCTCCTCCAATGTCTGTATGTTTGATTCAGGTCACGAACGCTGCCTCTCTAAGGTTTGGTTTTTCAAATCCGTTTTGGAATCCTGACTGTCCAAACAACAAGTTACAAGTGACCAAATCAGATTTGTGTGTGTTCAGACAACAGTCATTTGCTGACGTGGCTACGCTTGTTGTCATGGTAATGGCGGGTGTGTGTGCAGTGGTGTTGGCTGATTGGTGGTGGTGGTGCTTCCTGTCACTCAGAAGTTGTTGTGTAGCAAGCTAAGGTTAACGACAATGCCTGCCATGGACGTTTCCCAGTTGCTTTGCATGTTCAAAATCATAGTGAAAGAACACTTTTAAAGCCTCAAAGGATAAGATGATTCAACTTTCAAAACAAGTCCCTTTTGGCTAACCACACATTAAACTAGCTATCTAGCTAGCTGTTTAGTTTGCTAGCACACATTCACTCATTTGTTCGTAAATAATGAACAAGCTAGTTAGCTACCACATGTTCTGGTCAAACTGTCAACAGAGTAACTAGCAATTGACAAAATATGGCCAAAACTAAAAACCACTTGAGGGCTAACAAACCAGATTTGACCGTTCAGACAAAAGTCGCATGGCCAGGAATCTGATTTGAATCTGATTTCAAACCACTATGAAGGTGGTTTGAAATGTGGCTTGAAAAATCTGATTCCATGTGCATTTTGGCTGTTCAGACTGCAGGGAAAAGATCAGATTTGAATTGGATTGAGTCACTTCACACTGCTGTGTGAACAAGGCGAAACTGCCTCTGTCTGTCTCTCTGCCTCTCTCCCTGTCTGCCTCCCTGCCTGCCTGCCTCTCTGCCTGCCTGCCACTCTGTCTACCTCTCTGTCTGCCTCTCTGCCTGCCTCTCTGCCTGCCTCTCTGCCTGCCTCTCCGTCTGCCTCTCTGCCTGCCTCTCCGTCTGCCTCTCTGTCTGCCTCTCCGTCTGCCTCTCCGTCTGCCTCTCTGTCTGCCTCTCCGACTGCCTCTCTGTCTGCCTCTCTGTCTGCCTCTCTGCCTGCCTCTCTGTCTGCATCTCCGTCTGCCTGTCTCTCTGCCTGTCTCTGTCTGCCTGTCTCTCTGCCTGCCTCTCTGCCTGTCTCTCTGCCTGCCTCTCTGCCTGCCTCTCTGCCTGTCTCTCTGCCTGCCTCTCTGCCTGCCTCTCTGCCTGCCTATCCGTCTGTCTCTCTGCCTGCCTCTCTGTCTGCCTCTCCGACTGCCTCTCCGCCTGCCTCTCCGTCTGCCTCTCCGTCTGCCTCTCCATCTGCCGCTCCGTCTGCCTCTCCGTCTGCCTGCCTCTCTGCCTGTCTCTCTGTCTGCCTGTCTCTCTGCCTGTCTCTCTGTCTGCCTGCCTCTCTGCCTGCCTCTCTGCCTGCCTCTCTGCCTGTCTCTCTGCCTGTCTCTCTGCCTGCCTCTTTGTCTGCCTCTCTGCCTGCCTCTCTGCCTGTCTCTCTGCCTGCCTATAACCCTCCCCAAACTGGACAGGGCCAGTGACTGTATGATAGTGTTAGGGATAGGGTTAGCAAGACAGTTAGACAGTCAATTTCCCCTTTTCATATCCCACCTCTAGGGGGCAGCAGCCGCCAGGCCAGGAGCAGCAGGGAGCACAAGAAGTGTTGATAAGGGAGTGATTACTCACAGGTGATTAGTGATCTGAAGCTGATTGAGGGGAGCCTCCTGACGTGGCAGGGTTCATATTTGAATCATTTAAAATCATTTTTTAACATTTTCATTTGGCATGTCTTTTTGTTTTCTTCTGGACAGGATCAGACCTGCCTGTTGTATAATACTGTTTTGTCACCATCTGAACATTGATGAGCTGCTTGGGCTGGCCCAATACGGAGTCTCAGCTGTTGATGAGCTGCTTGGGCTGGCCCAATACGGAGTCTCAGCTGTTGATGAGCTGCTTGGGCTGGCCCAATACGGAGTCTCAGCTGTTGATGAGCTGCTTGGGCTGGCCCAATACGGAGTCTCAGCTGTTGATGAGCTGCTTGGGCTGGCCCAATACGGAGTCTCAGCTGTTGATGAGCTGCTTGGGCTGGCCCGATACGGAGTCTCAGCTGTTGATGAGCTGCTTGGGCTGGCCCGATACGGAGTCTCAGCTGTTGATGAGCTGCTTGGGCTGGCCCAATACGGAGTCTCAGCTGTTGATGAGCTGCTTGGGCTGGCCCAATACGGAGTCTCAGCTGTTGATGAGCTGCTTGGGCTGGCCCAATACGGAGTCTCAGCTGTTGATGAGCTGCTTGGGCTGGCCCAATACGGAGTCTCAGCTGTTGATGAGCTGCTTGGGCTGGCCCAATACGGAGTCTCAGCTGTTGATGAGCTGCTTGGGCTGGCCCAATACGGAGTCTCAGCTGTTGATGAGCTGCTTGGGCTGGCCCAATACGGAGTCTCAGCTGTTGATGAGCTGCTTGGGCTGGCCCAATACGGAGTCTCAGCTGTTGATGAGCTGCTTGGGCTGGCCCAATACGGAGTCTCAGCTGTTGATGAGCTGCTTGGGCTGGCCCAATACGGAGTCTCAGCTGTTGATGAGCTGCTTGGGCTGGCCCAATACGGAGTCTCAGCTGTTGATGAGCTGCTTGGGCTGGCCCAATACGGAGTCTCAGCTGTTGATGAGCTGCTTGGGCTGGCCCAATACGGAGTCTCAGCTGTTGATGAGCTGCTTGGGCTGGCCCAATACGGAGTCTCAGCTGTTGATGAGCTGCTTGGGCTGGCCCAATACGGAGTCTCAGCTGTTGATGAGCTGCTTGGGCTGGCCCAATACGGAGTCTCAGCTGTTGATGAGCTGCTTGGGCTGGCCCAATACGGAGTCTCAGCTGTTGATGAGCTGCTTGGGCTGGCCCAATACGGAGTCTCAGCTGTTGATGAGCTGCTTGGGCTGGCCCAATACGGAGTCTCAGCTGTTGATGAGCTGCTTGGGCTGGCCCAATA